>JADBJO010001157.1:197500-200000 GCA_016801955.1 Conus betulinus | reverse complement strand
ATACACCCCATTTTCAGGAAAATGACTCAAAAGTTAGCAAAGGACACCCCTATTTAGGAACACGACTCAAAGGATAGCAAAGGACGCCCCTTTTCAGGAACACGACTCAGTTCAGTTCAGTGGTTTGTTGAATGTCTTTTCATCGCCAGATGATATTAGACACTTGTTTTTAAAAAAAAAAAACAAAAAAAAAAACCAACAACAAAAACCCTTATCTAGTACTTGCAAAGCCACATGTGATATGTGCATATTTACATAAGTGAATTACCCTAGTGGTATACCAAATTGTGATCTTTACAAACATTTTGCAACCTGTGACTGCGAAATAATCATGGCAACATCAGCAACACATGAACCATATAAGACACTGTTGACATTATCAAAATTTAATCATCTCTCAATACCTTTCTCCTGATAAAGCGGGGTGAGCACTGAGCATTCAAACAAAAGATGACGCACAGAAATGTTTTCACTGCAGACACAAGTAACACCATGAGAATATTTAGTGTTCCAAGTATTTAGCCTTAATTTATAAATTAATCTAACAACAATGTGCCTTGGACACAATGGTAAAGTAGCATGTTTTGACAAAAATTCTGCTTATGTATATACTTTTCCATAATTTGGTTTAATTCACAAGAGGACAAATCTAAGCGATTTTTTGATAAATTTTCAGCGTTTCTATTTGCTCCTTCTTTTGCAAGACTGTCTGCTATTTCATTCCACTTTATACCACAGTGAGATGGGACCCCAACAAAAATCAATTCTTATACCTAGAGTTATAAAACAATGCACTAAATGTTTTATTTCAAAAAGCAAATCTTTTCTAGCTTTACAGTCCCAACGCTCTAGTGATTGTAAAACAGATTTGGAATCAACACACAGTAAGATTTTATATAAAGCAATCGGTGTGTCATGTATGTACATCAAAGCCTTTAGTATTGCATATAATTCTGAGGTATAAATTGAAAACCCCTTTCCTAAATGATATGATTTCCTGACATTTAAGGTGGGTATTATAAAGCCAGAACCACTGTCAGAGGATTCCAATACCGACCCATCTGTAAACACGACTAAAGATAGCAAACGACACCCCTTTTCCAGGAAATACAACCCTTTTCAGGAACGTGACTCAAACCTAGGGTGAGAATTGACATCGTGAGAGGCTGTTTAAGGAAAGCTGGTCTAGTATCAAAAGGCTGGCCCTTGGATGCGCGTACCCACAGGTAAGGAGTAAGATCATGCCCGGTGGCACGAAAAAGGTAATTAACCAACAGAAAGAAGCGTGTGAATTAATCGTTGAGGCTTCTCTCCTACAACAGAAAGAAGCGTGTGAATTAATCGGTGTTGAGACTTCTTTCCTACAACAGAAAGAAGCGTGCAAATTAGTCGTTGAGTTTTTTCCTACAACAGAGACTTTTTCGTTAAGACCTCTTTCCTACAACAGAAAGAAGCGTGTGAATTAATCGTTAAGACCTCTTAATCGTTTGAACAGAAAAAAGCGTGTGAATTATTAATCGTTGAGACTTCTTTCTTACAACAGAAAGAAGCGTGTGAATTAATCGTTTGAGACTTCTTTCCTACAATAGAAAGAAGCGTGTGAATTATTAATCGTTGAGACTTCTTTCCTACAGTAGATAGTATTCTCTTTATTACCTTGCGACTCCGCATCCACAACCGATTTCCCTCCTTTTCTCAGCAGCTGTGTACGTGTCGAATTTCTGCCGGTCTCGTTCCGGGGGGCTAAAACCCGTCGCAGTAGTACGATGCCATACCCCTACTGTAACCCCCCCTCCCCCCAATCCCCCAACCCCCTGCCAAGGAAGTGACGTTTTCATCCTGGTCGTCGGTCTGTCCATCTGTCTGTCCGTCTGTCTCTCTGTCTAAATCTGTCAGCAAGATGACTTGGAAACTACCCAGCCGATTTTAAAGGAAACGTGGTGGAAGTGTGTCAGTGTCGCCTATGCAAAGTAAAACCAACCAACCATCCAGGCAACCAACCAGCCTACCAACCATCCAGGCAACCAACCAACCAACCAACCAACTTACAACCAGCTTACCAACCAGCCAACCTACCAACCAACTACTAGCCAGCCTACCTACCTACCAACCAACCTACCACCCTACCAACCAACCAGCCAACCTACCAACCAACCAATCAACCTACTAACCAACCTACCAACCATCCAACCAACCAACCAGTCAACCAATCTACCAATCAACCAATCAGCAACCAACCTACCAGCCCACTAACGAACCAACCACCAGCCAACCAACCAACCAACCAACCAACAACCAACCGCCACAGAAACCTACCAGGCAATCAACCAACCAACCAACAACCAGCCGCCACAGAACCCGTTTGAAAAAATCTTGATGGGGGGGGGGGGGGGGGGGGGGGGGGGGGGGGGGGGGGGGGGGGATGTGACGCAAGAACGCACGCATGAAATGTCTGGAGGAACGGAGTGATCGATGCAGGGTTCGTAGTAAAGTAACAAGA
>JADBJO010001157.1:190000-192500 GCA_016801955.1 Conus betulinus | reverse complement strand
CCTTCAGTCAAACTTCTCTTTCAAGATCTCAGTCGAACTTCTCTTTCAAGATCTACAGTCGAACTTCTCTTAAAAGACCGTGTATATGTGTGTGTATGGGTGTCTTTAGAGAACGGTTCTACTGTCTTGTCTCACGGCACACGCAGAGCAAGATCTCATCTTTACTCACAATTCTATTACTGCGCGTCTCTCTCTCTCTCTCTTGCCTGGCTCCCGGCAAGACGTGTTTTGAGCGGCTCTGGTCAATTTGAACCAGTATCGCCTGTAATCCGTTGATTATGCCCGTCGAAAGTCTTCCACGTGTTTTAGAAACTACGCTTAATGTTGCTCTACAGGAACTGACGCTGTCCTCGTTTCAAACTGAGGGCCGAGGCAAACAAACGGTCGTCAATCTGTTGGTTAACGACTACCGACCAGCCCCCTACTACTCGAAACCAAAATCACCGTGCTGTTTACCGACGAAAATGTCCGTCGCTGGTGAACAGAGACAGAAACAGAGCGGAGAGCCACAGAAGAGAGAGTAGCAGTCACAGGCAAGAGAGAGTTTTTATCTTCTCCGTCGGAATTTACTTTTGCCGACGCCACCAAGCTTGTTCTATAATGACCATACTGACAACAGCCGAGCAGCTTGTGGTGACGTGTTGCTGTGTGACAACCACCCCTCTCCCCCGCCACACCAGGCTGCACGAGATACACAGCAGCACATGACATTCAGCAGGAAAAAGGACATAAGGAAGTGTGACAAAGAGTCTGTGACAGTCGCTTTCGATGAAGCCTGTATGCTGGATTTTGGTGGCTGTCCAAGCAAGCGTTGTTACTCAAGGCTGTGTTGACGAGACGTTGTGCAGTGATCTCTGAAGAGGACAGGCCACCACTGACTGAAAAGGCCAGTCCACAGTGCAGGACTGAAGATGAAGCAAGTAGAACCGATTACGAATTACAAGGAAGACATTATTCGGAGGACAGTTCGCAAGTGAATGATCCACAGAGTAATCCTTAAGATAAATTGACAAAAAGCGACATACTGGTAAATTTACAGGACATGAGAAGAAACACGGACAGTCTTCCCTATACTGACAGGGGGGAGACGTGAAAACTGACTGCCAACAGCACAGCTGTCAACAACGGAAATCTTGATGACTGTGGATAATAAACGTGTTGGCGATCCTGTTGAGAGTTTTTCAGTGTCCAGTTGGACAACTCTTTCCGGTGGTTTGCTCATCGCGATGGTAATTTTCTTGCCATGTGTAGGATGAGGATTCTTTGATATTTATTTCATGAACAGTCCCTGTCCCCACCGTGCTCACCCCGTGAGAATGGGCTTTGTAAGCTGATCTCAATAAATCATTCATTCTCTCTCTCTCTCTCTCTCTCTCTCTCTCTCTCTCACTCTCTCTCTCTCTCACACGCGCACGCGCACACACACACACACACACACATACACTCACTCACTCATTCACTCACTCGCTCGCGCACTCACGTCATTTACGCAGCACAAGCACTCACTCACACACATTTACACACACACACACACACACTCACACGCTGTCTGTCGAACTGCGCGCGCGTCCTCTCTCTCTCTCTTTGTCAGTCACACACACACACACACACACACACTGTCGAACACACACACACACAGTCACACACACACACACACACACACACACACAGACACACAGACCACAGAGAGAGAGAGAGAGAGAGAGAGAGAGAGAGAGAGAGAGAGAGAGAGAACAGCGCTATCGTAGCTGTTAATCAGTGGGATTATCCTTATTGATAACTGTACTCATTCGTGCCATTGACGGGGGTGGAGAAAAGTAAAGGGGGGGGGGGGGGGGGGGGGGGTAGGAGAAGGGGTGTAGGAGAAGGTGGTACGGAGGGGTACGACCCCCCCCAAAAAAAAAAAAAAAAAAAAAATCTTGGTGATGGTGGAAATGGTGCCTCGTGATGCAGATTGGAGGAAGGTTCCTGGGTAGTTATGGTGACGAACAGTCGTCTCGGATACATTCAGACTGAAATTCCACATCCTTCTCTCTCTCTCTCTCTCGCTCTCTCTCTCTCTCTCTCTGTCTGTCTCCTGTCTCTGTCTGTCTCTCTCCCCTCCTCTCCTCTCTCTCTCTCTCTCTGTCTGTGAAGACAGGGATAACCATCCTGGAATGGAGGTGGGAGTATGGAGAGACACACACACACACACACACACACACACACACACACACACACAGAGAGAGAGAGGATGAGAAAGGTAGGGAAAGAAAGGATAGGTGGGGTTGGGTTGTGGTGGGGGGGGGGGGGGGGGGGGGAGGGGGGGTCGTGTAGGGAAGACCTATCGGTCAAAAACAGTGAGTGACAGGTGTGTAGTAGTAGTGATGGTGTGTGTGTGTGTGTGCGTGTGTGTGTGTGTGTGTGTGTGTGTGTGTGTGTGTGTGTGTGTTTCTTTTCAGTAGCTTCAAGAACTTCAGGCTGCTGACAGACCGGATACTTCACTTAAAGTGTGTGTTTG
>JADBJO010001157.1:175000-182500 GCA_016801955.1 Conus betulinus | reverse complement strand
TTGGAGGTGTGCGGAGAGATGAAAATGATTAAATCATGTTAACATGCCACGAGAGAGAGAGGGAGGGAGGGAGGTGGGATTAGAGAGGGGAGGGGGAGAGACATGGAGGGAGAGGGAGTCAGGAAGAGAAAGGGGAGGGAGGGAGGAAGGTGGAATCAGATTGGGGGGGGGGGGGGGGAGAGAGGACATGGAGGGAGAGGGTGTCAGAAAAAAGAGATATTGTAAAATTGATTGATTGATGATAGGAGCGGGAATTGGCCATTGAGAGGGAGGGAGTGAGGAAGATGAGACAAGAGAAGAGAGAGAGAGAGAGAGAGAGAGAGAGAGAGAGAGAGAGAGAGAGAGAGAGAGACGGTGTTAGTTATTCATCCGATGGCCATGGCTGCATGTGAAAAGGGGCAACGTAACATTTCGTGAATTTGATTAGAATTAATTTAAGCATAATAAGTCATTTTATATATAGTTATATATATTGGGGAGATTAAAACACGACGGCCTCGATCCGAAGTGTTTTGTGCGAGTACCATGCCAAAATTCGCACGATATCTAAAGAAAAAAAAAAGTTGTTAAATGACGTCAGTAGACATCGTTAAAATAAAGGTCAATATTTCTTTGGAATTCATAAGGCATATGAAAAGTAAACTTTTTCCGCTCAATATTTTTATACAGTGGACACAACAGATCAAAAGTACATAGACATGCATCTGACATTCATGTCAAAAGGTATTTAAAAAAAAAAATCTTCATCTGGATGATAATGAGTCTTAAAACTTTTTTCAGAATCCATTGAAAGATGTTTATTCGCCAGACGTGCAGAATTATGAATTCTGCGTAAATTTGTGGCATGATTGAATATGGATTTCCCAGTTTGGGGGAAAGCCGTATTCAACCAAGCGACAAATTTCATCTCTTGCTTGCTTGAAGCCCAGCCGACCGCACGGGAGAGGGGTGGAGTGTGAGAGGAGGGAGCGGGGCGGGCACGTATGCCCTCTCTCACCCCCCATCGTTCCTCTCCCCCAGAAAGAAAAATGAAAATTTATTTTTTGAAACCCAGCCGACTACACGGGGGAGGGGTGGAGTGTGGGGACAGGGGGCGGGCACGTCAGGGCATGTACCATGTCAAAATTAATTCTATATTGGCTGTGAGTGCTCCCCCCCCCCCCCTCCCCCCCATCGCTCCTTTTGCCCCAGAAAGAAAAATGACATTTATTGTTTGAAGCCCAGCCGACTGACGGGGCACGGGGGGAGGGGGGGGGGGGGGGGGGGGGGCAACAGGGCATGTGCCATGTCAAAATTAAATTCCATGTTGGCTATGCATGCCCTCTCCCATCCTCCTCCTCCTCCAACAACAAGAAAAATTAGAATTTGTTGTTTGAAGCGAAGTCGACCGCACGGGGGAGGGTGGATGGGGTGGATGGGCATATCAGGGCATGCATCATCTTAGAACTAATTCCATGTTGGCTATGCATTCCCTCCGATCCGATCCCTTCCCCACCCACCCTCTCCCTCCAGAAAGAAAATTAAAATTTGCTGTTTGAAACCCAGCCGACCCCCGGGGGGGGAGGGGGGGGGGGGGGGGGGGAGCACATCAGGGCATGTACCATATCACATTAAATCCCCCTTTTCCCTCCGAAAGAAAAATTGTAACGAAATAGTCGTTCCAAATATGCTGAAAGTGGCTTAAAAGTGGATCTAGTTTGCATAAATTACAAAATGCCTCGTTTTGACCGGCCCCCCCCCCCAAAAAAAAAAAAAAAATAAATAAAATTAAAAAAAAAGTCTGAAGTAAAAAAAGAAAAAAAAATGAATTGAAAAAAAAGTCTGAAGTCTGGTGGAACTCGGAAAAGTCTTCATGGAGTCCGCTGTAAAGTTTTTATGTTTAAGTCACGGAAGTCCCAGAGCTAATAGCTCACATATTTCACAGCGAGTGGCTCATCACATGGTATGCACCATGGAGTCTCCTCACCTTGTAACAGATACGAGCGAGTGTAACAGGATTGGCCAGTGGATAATCGGTGCAAACAGTGGGTTTGGCCATCTACCGTTTACCTGCATTACAGCGAAGAGTTGACACAAACACCGTTTTCAGCTCCCTGATACCTCAAAACACACCCAAGCCCCAAGTTATACAGACAAGTCCCCCCCCCCCCCCCCCCCCCCTTTTTTTTTTTTTTTTTTTTTTTAAATACCTAGTAGATTTTCTGCCTGATGTCTAAATGAAACAATATACAACTTTTCCGCGGAAGCCGATATAACGTGGTGAAACTGCCCCCCTTCCCAGTTTAAACTCCCGGGAGTCAATCTGGTACTGACCCAGATTTAAACTCCCGGGAGTTAATCTGTGTTTGTGCAAAATCAGCCCCCCCCCCCCCCCCCCCCCCCCCCCCCCCCCCCCCCCCCCCCCCCCCCCCCCCCCCCCCCCCCCAACAGGACTAGAACAGCCCCCGGGGGAATTAATCTGGCATTGGCCCCTAAACAGCCCCTCCCCTTGGGGAGTTAAACTGGACCTGGCCCAGAACAGCCCCCTCCCTCATCTGGGGAGTTAATCTGGCACCAAACTGGAACAGCCCCCCTGGAGAGTTCAACTGAACCTGGCCCAGAACAGCCCCCTCCCTCTCCTGGGGAGTTAATCTGGCACCAGCCCAGAACAGCCCCTCTGGAGAGTTAAACTGGACCTGTCCCAGAACAGCCCCCCCCCCCCCCCCCCAGTGGAGTTAATCTGGCACCGTCATGGAACAGCCCCCCTGGAGAGTTAAAACTAACAAGGCCTAAAACAGCCCTCCATCTTGGGGAGTTAATCTGGCACTGGACCAGAACAGCCCCATTGGAGCGTTAAACTGAACATAATCTAGAACATCCCCCCCCCCCCCCTCCCATCCTGGAGAGTAAATCTGGCACCAGCCCAGAACAGCCCGCTTGTGAGTTAAACTGGATCTGGCCCAGAACAGCCCCCTACTGGGGAGTTTATCTGGTACCGGCCCAGGATAGCGTCCTGGAGAGTAAAACTGGACCAGGCCCAGAACAAACCCCCTTCTGGGGAGTTGATATTGCAACACAGCCTAGAATAGCGCCCTGGAGAGTTAAACTGGATCTGGCTCAGAACAGCCCCACCCCCCTCTTGAAGAGATAATCTGGCACCGGCCCAAAACAGCTTCCCTAGAGAGATAAACTGACCTGCACCAAAACAGCACCCCCCCCCCCCCCCCCCCCCCCGAGAGTTAAACTGTACCTAGCCAAAAAATAGCCCCCCACCTGGGAAGTTAATCTGGTACAAGCCCAGATCAGGCCCCCTAGAGAGTTAATCTGGACCTGGCCCAGAACAGCCCCCCCCCTTCCTCCCCCCCCCCCCCCCCCCGGAGAGTTTATCTGGTACTAGCCCAAAACAGCCCCGTAGAGAGTTAAACTGGACCTGCCCCAAAACAGCCCCCCACCTGGGGAGTTAATCTGGCACCAGCCCAGAACAGCCCCCTAGAGAGGTAAAACTGGACCTGCCCCAAAACAGCCCCCCCCCCCCCCACACACACACACACACACACACCTGGGGGAGTTAATCTGGCATCGCCCATGTTTGTTTAAAGCAAACTCTCCCCAGAAGGGGGGACTGTTCTGGGCTCGGTCCAGTTTAACTCTCATGGTGGGTTGTTCTGGGCCCAGTGGCAGATTAACTCCACAGGTGGGGGGCATTTTTTGGGCAGGTCCAGTTTAACTCTCCAGGGGGGCTGTTACGGGCTGGTGCTAGATTAACTCCCCAGGAGGGAGGTGGGAGGCGGATGTTCTGGGCCAGGTCCAGTTTATCTCTTTTATATAGGGGGTTCTTTTGGACTAGTAACTCTTGGGGGGGGGGGGGGGGGGGGTCTGTTCTGGACAAGTGCCAGATTAACTCCCCATATAAGCTTTCACTTGTTGTCCGCCATGTTCTGATGTTCGCTGCACAATGTTTCTAGTTGAATAATGTTTGTTTAAAAACAAAGTCTGCCTAGAAGGGGGGCTGTTCTGGGCCAGGTCCAATTTAACTCTCTGGGGGTTTGTTCTGGGCCGGTGGCAGATTAGCTCCTCAGGTGGGGGGCTGTTTTGGCACAGGTCCAGTTTAACTCTCTAGGGGGCTGTTTTTGAGATAGTACCAGATTAACTGCCCCGGAGGGGGACTGTAATGTTAGTTCCAGTTTAACTCTCTATGGGGGGCTGTTCTAGGCGAGTACTAGATTAACTCCCCAGGAAGAAGGCTACTTTTGGCCAGATCCAGTTTAACACTCTGGGGGGGGGGGGGGGGGGTTTTTGGACCAGTGCCAGATGAAACCCCCCAGATGGGGGCTGTTTTAGGGCACGTCCAGTTTAACTCTCTGGAGGGGCTGTTTTGGACCAATGCCAAATAAACTCCCCAGGACGGGGGCTGGTTTGGGCCAGGTCCAGTTTTAACTCTTTGGGGGAAGGGGGGGGGGGGGGGGGGTGTAGGCTGTTTTGGGCCAGGTCCAGTGTAACTCTCCACGGGGGACTATTTTGGGCTAGTACCAGATTAATTCCTCAGAAGGAGGGCTGTTCCGGGCAAGGTCCAGTTTAACTCTCTAGGAGGGCTGTTCTGGAAAAGTACCAGATGAACTTCCCAGGAGGGGGTTTGTTCTGGGGCAGGTCCCAGTTTAACTCTCTAGGGGAGCTGTTTTGGGGCAGGTCCAGTTTAACTCTCTCTTGGGGGGACTGCTCCAGGCCGGTGCTAGATTAACTCCCCAGGAGGAGGTGGGGAGGTGTTCTGGGCCAGATCAAGTTTAACTCTATATACAGGGGGCTTCTTTTGGGCTGATAACTTTCTGAAGGGGGGGGGGGGGGGGGGGGGGGGGGGTCTGTTTCTGGGCAGGTGCCAGATTAACTCCCCATATAAGCTTTCACTTGTGCGCCATGTTCTGATGTTCGCTGCACAATGTATCTGGTTGAATAATGTTTGTTTTTGCAAAGTCTGCCTAGGGGGGGGGGGGGGGGGGGGGGGGGGGGGGGGGGGGGGGGGGGGGGGGGGGGGGGGGGGGGGGGGTCTGTCAGGGCCAGGTCCCACTCTTTGTTCTTGGCCGGTGCTAGATTAATTCTCCAGTGGAACGCTTATGGCCATTTCTTCATTATTTGAGGGGGGGGGGGGGGGGGGGGGGGGGGGGGGGGGGGGGGGGGGGGGGGGAGGTGGTGGTCTGTTCTGGGCCTGCGTCAGTCTGACTCTCGGGGGTGGAGGGGGGGGGGGGGGGGGTCCTGGAATGATTCTCCACTTGCGCCAGTTTAACTCCCAGGGAGTCATTTTGATGTCAAAAGTTTGGGCCCAGAAGAACTCCGGGAGTTAGTTTGGAACAGCACCAGTTTAACTGTCCAAGGGGTTGGGGGGCTGATCTAGCGCTGCCCCAAATGAACTCCCGGGAGTTAGTTTAGAGTAAAAAATTTAGGTTCAAAACTACTCTCCGGGAGTTATTCTGAGACAGGTAGGGGTTCATTCTGGAACAGGCCTAGTAAACAGAAAGAAGAGATGGGGGGGGGGTGGGGGGGGGGGGGGGGGGGGGGGGGGGGGGGGGGGGGGGTTCGGGGGGGTTGGGGGGCTGCTTTGGTGCTTTGGTGCAGATACAGATTAACTCCCGGGAGTTAATCCTGAGACAGTGCCAGACTGATTCCCGGGAGTTTAAAACTGGGAGGGGGGGGCGGTTTCACCACGTTACACCGGTTATTATTTATCAGTTCAATAAGTAATGTGAAGACCCATATAACAGCAGAATTTTATATAAACTGGGTCTTTTGAATTTCTCCATGCATTTACTGCTGGGGTCTATTCATTTCTCCATATGTATGCTTATAGTCTCCCAAACTTGGTAACGGCTGAAATACACAGTTGTTTTGCAATCAAAACCGACAAGTCCGAACCATGTCGTAGCCAACTGTACATTGTCTTGAGTCTCTCTATCTCTGTCTCTGTCTGTCTGTCCCCCCCCCCCCACCCTCCCCCCCCAGATCGGAAGAATTTCAGTGCATACAGTTTCACCCTCTGCATAACACGAAGAATTTCAGTGCATACAATTTCTGCATAACACGATACTTTTTTTTTTTTTTTTTTTTTTCCCTGCGAGAGATTCCTGCAGGCTGTTAAAAAAACTCGTATATGTGGAGAAATAAACTCTGAGATATGAATTATTCATGAATAGCGTTGCAATGTCATCATATGATATGTTTCCAAGGGGATATATACCCCTTTTTTTCTTTTAAAGGCAGTAATGAAAAACGGCTGTTCAGACATTGAGCGGAATTTGGGAAGAAAGAATCGGCATTGAAATACGCGCATACGATTATCTCACAGAGTTACCTTTCTTGTTATTCAGTGATGATAATACGGTCTCTGAACCTGAGATTCATAAAGTGAGAAATGACCTCCCGTCCTTTCGTGTGTCGCGGTATCGTTAAGTCACGGCCACGTATTCCTGCTGTCGGTGCAAATCTGTGACGGACGTTTTACGACAGCAGACGACAGATCTGTCACCATCGAGACAAGAGGGTTGATGGGAAGGTTGCGTCAGACGCAGCAGACGACAGTTTGTTTTTCCCTCATACATTACCTTCCACTTTGACAGACGACAAAGAATCTCTTGTAGAAACGACTATTGTATAAAAAAAAAAAAAAAGAGAGAGAGAGAGAGAGAGAGAGAGAGAGAGAGGAGACCCGTTCACAGCTGGAGCTCGGGGGATTTTTTTTTTTTTCGCTTCCCTCCCCCCCCCCCCCCCCTTTTTTTTTTTTTGTGATACGGCCATGTTCGACAAACTCCTGTAACAGCAAAAAACAACAACAACAACAACAACAACAACAACAGCAACAACAAACAACAATGTGCGAATCTTAAGTCAATTGGAAATGCACCATGCAGGAGGTCAAGGTAAGAGAGAGAGAGAGAGAGAGAGAGAGAGAGAGAGAGAGACAGAAGGCTCAGACTTAAAAACTAACGAACTGGGATCTCTCCCACTAACCCCGTTCCACGGTAACCTTGTTGCCTGAAGGAGACTGATAGGTTGGGGGTCGTCATTTTCTACGACATTGTACTTTGTTATGTTCGTTCATTTTGAGCCCTGCTAGTTCAGCAACGTTTGATTTTCCTGGCTCACCGTTCAAAGTGGTGATGGTAGTGGTTAGGATGGTGGTTGTACAGGGGCGGAGGAGGGAAGGGGTGGGGGTGGGGGTGGGGTACAGGGGGATGTTGACAACCCACTTTGCCACCGATTGTCTTAATGCGAGTTCATCAAATGATTGTTTTTGCTATCATGGTAGTTACATTTTAGACGACTACAGAGGGCCTTTACAAGGCTGCCATATCCGCGAGGAGAAAAAAGAAAGGTCACATCCCGCAAAAAGGTCACCCATGAAGAGGATACTAACAAGAAGAACAATAATTGCGTCTTGGTAGCTAAACTGTTGACAGTCCTAGGGCGGATAAGGTTTGTTTTGAGATCGCTCGCGATTCCCGTGTTAACTAAAAAAAAAATGAAAATAAAAAA
>JADBJO010001157.1:162500-170000 GCA_016801955.1 Conus betulinus | reverse complement strand
TAAAAGAGAAAGAAGGCGAACAAGAGCATTTATTTTGCAGGATTTAAGTGGACAATAAAGAGAGAGAGAAGGCGAACAAGAGCATGTATTTTGCAGGATTTAAGTAGACAATAAAGGGAAAGAAGGCGAACAAGAGACTTGCTTGATAGTAAAGCCCCCCCCTCTCTCTCTCTCTCTCTCTCTCTCTCTCTCTCTCTCTCCCTGTCTCTCTCTCTCTCCTCGCTCCTTCCCTCCCTTTGTTTGGAGGATCTAAAATCTCTCTCTCTCTCTCTCTCTCTGTCTCTCTCTCTCTCTCTCTCTCTCTCCCCTCTCCTTCTGTCCTTCTTCTCTTTCTCTCTCTCTCGCTCCGTCGCTTTTCTTCCCTCCCTTTGTTTGGAGGATCTAAAAGATCTCTCTCTCTCTCTCTCTCTCTCTCTCTCTCTCTCTCTCTCTCTCTCTGTCCCCCTCTCCTTCTGTCTTTCTCTCTCCCTCGTTCCGTCGCTCCTTCCCCTCCCTTTGTTTGGAGGATCTAAAAGATCTCTCTCTCTCTCTCTCTTTCTCTTTCCCCTCTCCTTCTGTCTTTCTCTCTCCCTCCTCTCCGTCTTTCCTTTCCCTTCCTTTGGAGGATTCTAAAAGATCTCTCTCTCTCTCCCTCGCTCCGTCTCTCCTCTCCTCTCTCTTGTTCTCTCTCTCTCTCTGTGTCTGTCTCTGGGTGTGTGTGTCTGTCTGTGTCTCTTGTGTGTGCGTGTGTGTGTGCCTCACTGTCTGTCTGTCTCTGTCTCTGTCTCTGTCTCTGGGGCAACAGCGAGCGTTCGGGGGACCTAAACTAAAGGTACGCACGCAAACATCCCTGTTCTGTGTCCCACTGAGGTCCCCAAGTACATCATACACAGACCTGTACCGTTTTATTGAAAATCGAAATGGAGAAGCTTCAGCGGTGTTTTTTTACACCGTGCCAGAAAACGGGAAGGAGGTGGGGGTGGATGGGGGGGGAGGGGGGGACAGGGCAGAGAGAGAGTGATAGATTTATACAATTTCGATCAAGACCTAAAAGTTGTGAACTACTATTTCCAGTGAAGAGTAGGGCTGGCAGAAAGAGAGCTCTTGACTGTGTGGTCATGGATGATGGCGGGGCCTGAAAACGCCTGGCGGGCTATCGTAGGTTGAGTCCCCGTGACGCGAAGTCAGAAATTAGGGAAACAAACGCTTGCATCGTCTTACGCACGCACGCCCACGCATGCGCACACGTTCCCACCCCGCGCTAACCCTCCCCCCACCCCCACATTGTTACACACACACACACACGCACACACACACACACACACATGCACGCACGCACGCACACGCGCGCACGCGCGCGCACGCGCGTACACACACACACACACACACACACACACACACTACTACTACTATACACAAACACGCGCGCGCGCGCATTTTCTGTGTTTAGAAGCCAATGTCCTACATATCTTATGTTAAAAAGATCACATGGTTAATTTCCATTAACCCCCTCCCTTCTCTTTTCCCCCTTCCCCTTCCCGTAATCTCTCTCTCTCTCTCTCTCTCTCTCTCTCTCTCTCTCTCTCTCTCTCTCTCTCTCTCTCTCTCGATCTCTCTCTCTTTTAGGTTCATTTTATTCTTTATTGCATATCATGCAGATATGAGAAAATTTATCGGTCTTAAAAGAAAATATTATGGACAGCTTTCATGCCGTAGGGGTGTGCATACATACATATATTTCCAGCGCGTTGCTGCTGTGCTTATAGCCTTCACTCCCCACCGGATATATTGTTGAAATGTGGTGACACAGCAAACCATAAACATTTACAGGTATTGGACATACTGGGCTCTTGTGGCGTTGGACTGTTGAAACATAGTAAGTCTAATGACAATGTCACTCAAGAGTCGCAAAACATTTTGTGCCGAAATAAGCATGCAGCTCTGTTTTTCTTCATATTTATCTGTCCAAATGAATGCCTTCTCTCCGTTAGGCGTGGAACACGCTATGACATCAGGAATATTGAAAAAAAAGAAAAAGAAAAAAAGAAAAACACAACAAACAGAAACAACAAACACACACACACACACAAAAATCTGAGAGCGGGGAGCTAACTCTACCCTAAACTACCAGGAAGAGTGGTCTTCCCTGGCTAATACGTAATCACCGCACTCCCCTCGCCATGATTCAGTTTTTTCCTTTCCGTCGGCGAGGAAACGCGCTGTCTCTCTCTTGGCTCGAGTGGTCTATCGTGGATTCACAGAAGTTTTCCCATCTCAGGAAGGGAGTCCTTCTACTCAAGCCGATAATTCACAGGAGCTATTTGGGTTTGGCTATCCTCTGCTCCACAGTCGCCGCCATTACGGGACACCTCAGCACACTCTAATTTAGCAAGCATTTCTTCTCCACCAGCTTCCAGACATTGCAGCTCCTGACGCAAACTCAGTGTTCTAGCAGACGCACTATCCAGGAAGGACCAGGTGTTACCATCGGAGTGGACTCCCAACGAGAACGTTTTGCGGTCCATATGTGTCAGTGTCTGGAACACCCCATTTGGACCAGTTTGCGACCAGTCTTTATTTTCACCAGTTCCAGAGTCAGTAGCAATGGCTGTGGATGCTCTGCCGATTTCGTGGGAGGGACTAATCGCTTTTTTTTACGCACTTCCCTCCTCTCCCCTAATTCCAGAAGTCTTCGAAAAGGCATCCGAGGAGAAATGCCTACTGATCCTTGTTTCCACTCTGAAATGGTCAGAGTTTGAAAAACCTTCGGATTTCTCTGCTGGTGAAGTTTTCAGTACTCTCCCCCTCTTGAAAAGACCTTCTCCAGCCAAGGACAAAGAGATGGCACGTCTCCCTCTACCTCCACGCCAGTCTCATATCGGGCAATACCTCTCTGAGCAGAGACGATCTCGTCCTACCTGCATGGAGAAAAACCGTGGCTGGCCAGAGACAGTCCACTTTGAGAATTGGCGATAATAAGAGGAGAATGTTCGCCAAGTGGTGCTCACAGGCTGGTGCCTCCCCTGCAGAGGCCGCGGTCGAGAACGTTGCCCATTGTCCTAAGGACCCTCAGATTTCAGATGTCCTAAATGGAACTTACCCGTAGTCCTGGAGTATCTGGCCTCGGGGGACTTCGAGCCAATCCCCGGATGCTCTGTCAGGAACATCAACTTGAGAGCTGTTTTTTGGTCACCCTGGCATCGGCATGCGGGCCAGTGGGGTTCATGTCCTTCCAGTGATCAGTAGTCCCTGAAATGGCCAAAACCACAAAGCCCAAACAGCGGTCTCTGATTATTGGTTGGCCTTGGCTGTCTTCGACGTCCTGGTCCAGACGCAGACGTTTAAAGGTGGAGCAAGTAAACTGTCCTGTCAGAGCACTGAGTGTCTATATTCAGAGGACAGAGTCAGATTCCTTCGATTTGCACCAGTGGCGCGGCAGGCTGGGAGCCGCAGTGAGACCCCAGAAGATAAGTTTTTGGCTTAGACAGGTCATCCGCCAGGCTTATCCATATCCAGAAACCCCATACCTCCAGAGAGGATACTGGGGCATATGAAGTTCGGGCTCTTTCCGCCAGCTGTGCTCTATGGCGGAATATTGCGGTCACAGACAGGTATCAGGCTGTTGGCTGGAAATCGATGACCACCTTTGGCAGGTTCTACCATAGAGACATGACGGAAGACATGGGGGCTTTGCACTATCTGGAAGGTATAGTTTTAACAAGCAAGGCTAGCTTTCCAAAGTGAAGCTTTTCAACCCAGCCCCCCTTGTCTCTTTATACATGACTTAATACTGACCGAAACTTTTTTTTTTTTAATGCAGAAAGAGTGAAACCAAAGTGACCTTCTTTTATCAGAGTTTGTTGGCGACGAACCTGCCAACGTTGGGGGCCACTTAGGGGCCATGTTTGCGCATATAGTCGCTCACAGTTACTTCGTCTAAAAGCCATATTAATTTGAGAGTTTGTGGCACACTCCTGTACAGATTCCAGTGGGGACCCCATCACTCGGCAAGAATGCCTGTTGAGAGTGATTTTTTTTTCATTGCAGCATTAAAACACAAGGCTGTCTAGGTTACTCGCCTCACAGTTTGAAAAAAAAAAAAAAAAAGTTGGGAGCTTTTTGTTGGTACATCCAACTAGGAATGGCACTGTGCTCTGTGGAGGATTGTTGTAATCACGTCCTTCAGTGCATGGCACTGTGGCAGTTTTCAGCATCGTTGTTGGCACGTCCATCAAGGAATGGCACTGTGACAGTTTGCAGCATTGTTGTTGGCACGTGCATCAAGGAATGGCAATGTGACAGTTTGCAGCATTGTTGTTGGCACGTCCATCAAGGAATGGCACTGTGACAGTTTGCAGCATTGTTGTTGGCACGTCCATCAAGGAATGACACTGTGACAGTTTGCAGCATTGTTGTTGGCACGTCCATCAAGGAATAGCACTGTAACAGTTTGGAGCGTTGTTGTTGGCTCATCCATCAAGGAATCTTTAGCAGTTTGCAGCATTGTGGTTGGCACATCCATCGAAGAATGGCACAGTGACAGTTTAGAGCATTGTTGTTAGTTTATTATTAGCCTTGTACACTGGTGTTCGGGCACATCTCTTTTGTTTCCTCATTTTTTATTGGGATCATGGCGCCTTTACCACCAGAATTTTTAGTGTCCTTGGCAGGCTCTCACATTTTTGCTCATGTACATATTAGCGATATGCTCCACACGCTTATTTGACAACATAAATATTGGCCTTTTTTTAACACATTAACTTGATGTTTTTGTGCATTGATATTGCTTTACTGTTTGTTTTCTTTTAAGTAACATTATGTGTCTCATTGTGAATAATCCTTGCCTGCTAGGCGGCAGTCATTTACATTTACTTGTAAGGACGGTTTGCATGGGTTTTCTCCTTTTCCTGATCCCGGCTCATTTTCTGTTGTTATATTCAAATGACTTACGTTAGTTGATACATAGGGATGAATGAGGACAATCCTTTTAATCTCCAGGAAACATTGGGCCTTTTGTGGCTACTCGGCGGCGAGCTCTGGGCTGAGTTTTGGTCAGCTTTGTGCATTTTTGAGTCTGAGCATTGGCCTGTGTCCCAGGTGAGTTTGCTCACCATCCTCTTCGATAATCAGACATTTGTTTGGACACGTAAGTATGGAAAAAAAAAAAAAGCAATTTTACTTCTACACGTAGTTTTATGGTAAGTATACATGTCCAGACATTTTAACAATCCCCATCCCAACAGTTTTGAAAAGGGGATAAAAATGAACTATGGCGAAGGGCGTGAGTCGATTATGTGTTATCCACGGAAAAGCACTTCTGTATTCCTGTGGCTAGGTAGGCTCCCCGCTCTCCATTTCGATTTTTTTTTTTTTTTATTTATTTTTTTTTGTTTTAGATTCCGGATGTATAGCGTGTTCCATGCGTTGTGGAGATGAGGCATTCGTTTGCACAAGTAAGTGTATCATAAAACTACTTTTAGTAGTAAAAATGTTTTTTTTTTTTTCTGTGTGTTCCGTCTGACATTCTCTTGTTTTAAATAGGTTTTGAAGATACTTCGCGCGTGCTCAAACCTGGTATCAGTAGCATTTGATATCATGGGTCAATGAACGGCGCTGCTGACCGATGCATGGCTATGCTTCGTTGGACAGTCAAATAGCAAATGAGAACTGATGTGGCCCGCTTTAAAGTGCTAACTCAATAAAACGTTATTTCGGATCAGCTTATTTTATTGCCACTCAAGCTGTAAGGGCGCGAGGTCGAAGACTGAAAGAAACAGCCGGCCTCCCAACAGATAAAAGCACACACACACGTGCGCGCGCACGCAGGCACGCGCGCGCGCGCACGCACGCACACACACACACACACACACACACACACACACACACACACACACACACACACACACACACACACACACACACACACACACACACACACACACACACACACACCATACACACAAGGGCAAATCGAATTGATCATTAACTTTGTGCGCCAGTCGAACAGTACATGGTACAGAGTAGCTGCTGGAACCTAAGGCATTTTGCCCGCGGAAATTCTTGTTTGTTTTAATTAAAGCAACAGCTTTGACATGCTCATTGGTCTCAACTACGTGAGCCTCTTATGGCATAGGCATTTCACCAGGAAACGGTGTACTGTGACATAACAGCCCAAAGGTCTGAGTCACTTGACAAGTTCCTGGTGAAGCGCCCTTTTCAGAGGCGTTCAAATCATTCAGAGCATTCAGTGTTTGCAAGTTGTTTCTTTTCATGTGTGTCACGTGGTGGAAACACCGACAGTAAAATGCCGCCCGTTCCAGCCGTTTCACAGCACAGCTTACCAGTGCACGACATAACTGCCAGTGAGATTCACCAGCTCGGCTTTTGCTTGTTCTTTCAGTCTTCTGTATTGCGACCCACAGGTCAGCTGGCAGTGGAATGAATCGGTCCGAAACCACGTGTCTGTTATGTTGACAACCTGAAGCGGGTCTGCCCAGCATCCTGCGCTATATGATGGCTAGGCAGGTATCGTCACGAGTCTACCAGCTGCGTTATTCTTTGGTCCATGATTCAAAACGCAGGAAATGTATTTCGCCAGTAAAGGGCACGCCATGGAATGAGTTCACGCACGAAATAGCTTGAAAAAAAAAATTCTTACAAAAGTATGTCTGATGGGAAGCACGTGAAAAAATGCCGTGCAGCATGCTCATTTTTGGCACAAGATATTGTTCGCGTCTTCTGTCTGACGTTGCTCTAACAGACGCTTATTTGTTTCGGTTTGGTTTGGTTTGTATTTTTTGTCCTGCTGTGAAAAATCGTGACTGGCTATTTCCTAGTGTTGCCATCCTGTTGAAACATTGCACCAGAGGGTGGGATGGGATGGTGTGGGGGTGTGGTGGTGTGTGTGGGTGGGGGGGGGGGGGGGGGGGGGGGGGGGGGGGGGGGGGGGGGGTGAGAGAGGGGGTGCAAGTCCTTCCAATCGGAGGACGTTTCAGTTTATTGTGTTCTTGTGAGGGAGTACGAGGAGTGTTGGCCGGAAGGGGCGTGTGATTATAAAGATAATCCATTTCTGCCCAGTAATTAAGTTTGTGAACGAAAATAAGATTATGTAAAGTTGATTATGAAAGGAAAGAACTTCATGTATGGGTCAAACTGTTCGAATCCCCCCCCCCCCCCCCCTCTCTCTCTCTCTCTTTCTCTCTCTGTCTGTCTGTCTGTCTGTCTCTCTCTCTCTGTGTCTCTGTCTGTCTGTCTGTCTGTCTGTCTGTCTCTCTCTCTCTCTCTCTCCTCCTCTCTCTCTCTCTCTCTCTCTCTGTCTGACATTCCAAAAAATAAATCCATGTCATAGCTACATACGTTTAAAAGGGATCAAGCACATTGCCTGCATGCTGCTGAAACTTTTTTTTCTTTCTTTTTTTTTTTTTCAAGAACATGACTCGTCTCGGTGCAGTGAGATACCACTCTGATGGGATTTGTTCCTAGCAAAATCAGGGGTGGGGAAGGGAGGGTCTGGATGGGGGG
>JADBJO010001157.1:150000-157500 GCA_016801955.1 Conus betulinus | reverse complement strand
GGGGGGGGGGGGTGAGCTGATTGGCTGATTGGGAAGGGGGGGGGGGGGGGGGGGGGCGAGGGGATGAAGGGAGAAGACATAGAAGATTTATTTAACTCACACACACACACACACACACACACACACACACACACACAGACACACGTATGCTCCCAAGCGCTCGCGCGCGCGCGCGCGCGCACACACACACACACACACACACACACACACACACACACACACACACACACACACTCGCTATTCATACGGAATAAGGAGTTATTAGGAGGTAGGTGGACGGGGTTCTGGGGACGGAGAGTGGGGGGGAGGGACTTATAAATTGGGTTACGCACCTGGGCAGGACCCGTCCTAGCCAACTGTCCCTCCGCCCGCCGTGCTTTCTTTCTTTTAAAATGTCACTGTTCGCGGTGCTGAATTGCCGATCGATAGTGACGCTTTGTTCAGTTACCATGAACAATTCTAAAAAAAAAGCTTTCTTTTCCCCCCAGCCAGCATACATTTATACAAAGTAGCATGAGATTGCAGTCATTTTTCCATGTTACCAGCTGAGATGGCAGTCCATTTCTATATGTCACCATCTCTACAGAGCGTCTCGTGCCACGCTCCCCCCCTCTCCCCTCCCCCTCCCCCCCCCCCCCCCCCCCCCCGGCCTCTCCATCCCTTACCCCACCCTCCTCCTCCTCAGTCCCCTGCCTCCGTCTCCTCCGTTCTTGAGACACTACCCTTTGTGACATTAACCCAAGGGAGCTGTTGGCGGTAAACCTTGAATGTCACCAGCCGTTTTTCTGTTTACTTTTTTTTTTTCTTTTTTCTTTTTTTTTTTTTTTTTTTTTTTGGCTTGTCGTCAAACAGGGAGCAAAATGTCAGTATCCCTAACCCCATTCCCACCACTGCCCCTGCCCCTTCCCCCACCTGTTTCTGAAACGCCCACACGCGCTTACTTATCCCTTACCTACCTCCCAACCACCTGCGGAATTAGTTACCTATCGCTAGCGGGGGCCTCCCTCCACCACGTGCTCTGAGGCAAAGCGCAAACTCCCGTCTGTGCGCTACTGTCCGTCATTTGGCGCGTGCGTGACACACGTGCCGCGGTGACAGCAGCAGCAGCACCACCACCATCAGCGCTCGTGCCGGAGGGAGGGAGGGTCGACGGCCGTATCCCTGCGGCGCACAGGCGTTTTGGATTTCTGTTTGATCCCCCGCCTCTGCCGCGGTGTCGAGATAGTGCGCAGTGGCAGTGCTGTTGTGTGTGGGAACCATCGGGCCTTCGTCTGCTACGTTGAGACAGGTGCTGCTGGCGTTGGTTGGTGCTGTCTCCTGCTTCCTCTTCTGCTTCTTCTTGGCCATTGTTCTGCTGACAGTTTACCTGGGGAGTTTTGTTTTGTTGCTTTTTGTTTTTAATGTGTGGTCATCTGTGACGTCTGAAGAGGATGTATTCGTTGGACGTTCGAGTGTGTCTGTACCGTATCGGGTACCAGAGAAGCATCGCGTTGCACCTTACTCTGTGTGGTTGGTTTATTTTGGGGGGCTTTTTTCGGGAACGCAGAAGCTGTTTTAGTTGGCTTTTACTTGTTGTTGTCGTTGCTGTTGTTCTCTTTGTCGCTAGCGTGGAATTGGCTTTTGGTGTTTGGGGTCTTTATTATTACACATATATTTCCTTCTGGTTATTGTTATTATCATCATCACCATTATTTATGCTACCGGTATTTGTTATTTTGGTGATAGTTACAGATGTTTGATTTCTCTGAGCGACGTTTTCGAGTTAGTTTGACGTCACTTGAGTAGAGGGAAAAAAAAAAAACAAGATGCAAAGCATATAAACGTACTCCCAGTTTAGATCTATCTTGAGTACGCGTGAAAAAAAAAAAAAAAAAAAAAAAAAAAAAAAAGTCACACTCAAACTTGCGTCATAATGAAAAAGTCACAGTCAAAGCATGCGTCATAATGTATTTCGTCACTGAGATTAGAAATCGGCGGAGTACTTTCAGAGATATTCCATAAAGAATAACAGCCGTTTTGGGCTGTTATAGCCGTTAGTAACGGCTGTTATGGTGAAATAAAACATCGGGCATCATCCGTGACCCATAATGAACATAACTACAGATTTCCAGAAAGATCGGCCCAGAAATTTTGTCTGGAGCGCGAGTGGAACACATTTTGACCACGGACAGACAGAGACACGCAGACAGCATTTCTTCGTTCCCATTGTAAAATACTCCCTGTTCTATAAGAACTGGGAGTAAGTACAAAAAATGAACGGTTCCGTTTCCGAATTTTCGTGATTTTTCTGTTTTGTGATACACTGCTACTTGTGATTTTTTTTTGTGTTCACACCTGCTTCTTCTTCTTCTTCTTCTTCTCTCTCTCTCTCTCTCTCTCTCTCTGTTTTTTTTTTTTCTTCCTTTTTTTTTTCTGTTGTGGGCTTTTTGCCCCTTGAAGTAGGCTGACTGTTCCCATTCACGCTGTCCAGCAGAAATTATCTTTTTTTTTCGCGAGCGTCCTGCTCCCACCCCCACCCCCTACAACCCCTCCCCGTGTCCCTCCCCCCCCCCCCCCCCCCCCCCCCCCCCCCCCCATTTTTTCTTTCGATCTTCAGATCCGGAGGATGTGTCTGGATCAGTTTTAGTTTTGAACGGCTGCCTCTTTTGCTGGCCATTCGTCGTCTGCAGCCACATGTGACATCCGTAGAGAAGGGTGAATATCACGTAACCTGTAGAAGTGTGTAATCTGCTTCTAGGAGTCCGGCAACAGACAGACGTGATGACGTGGACTGTGGTCATTGCAGACGTAACCCTGGCGAGTACGGTCTGCACCGTGGCAGATAAAAATAGAGACTTTTTTTTACCTGATTCCGGGACTTGGACCTGACGAAATGCCCACTGACTGGAAAACCAAATCGTGCACTTGTTGGGGTGTGGGATACGCGCAGATGCTTGCCCTTCTTTGCTTGTTTAACCCGACACGTGTTGATTCTTTTCTTTCAACGTCTTCATTCGCTGCAGGATCACTGTTCAAAGCCCGTCTGAATCTCTGTCTCTGCCTCCCTGTCTGTCTCTCTCTGTCTCTCAAAGCCTGTCTGAATCTGTCTCTGTGTCTCTGTCTGTCTTTGTGTCTCTCTCTGTCGCTCTGACTCTCTCTGTCTCTGTCTCTCTCCTCTCTCTCTCTCTCTCTCTCTCTCTCTCTCTCTCTCTCTCTCTCACGCGCGCACACACACACACACACACACACACACACACACACACACACACACACACACACACACACTTACACGTACACACAGAGCTTTGTTATAATAGTAGCTTATCTACAAAGTTTTTGAGGAGGGTTTTTTTTTTTATCAATACCTCAATTTTCTGTCATATAACTTTGCTTGAGAGAGAGAGATATTTTTTTTTTCATTGTATAGATTTACAAAACTTTTTAACAAGTGGATTATATCAGTATCTTAAATTTCTGTCATATGAAATTGTTAGAGAGAACAATGAACGATACAAAAATGAACAATCTTTATTTCTTCAGGCCCCCAGCCCCTAGAAATGAGGTCAAGTTAACACATAACTAAAAGACACACATTACAACCAATCAGCTTTCTAGCGTGAGGCTGTCAACAAAGGTTTTTACTTAACTTCATGGCATTGAACAGAAATACACCAAGCTTCCTAATATTGAAAACAGACCCATTTCTCAACAAGACTGTACAACACATGGCCCTCATCTTCTAAGACCTTACAAATTTTGCACATAAAATTAGCATTGTTGTTGAAAGTTCTTTTGAAAATCGATCCATTGATTAGTAACACACCAAGCCTCAGCTTTACTAGGCAACTCCTGAAGCAACTAATGTACATGTAATCAAAGTGTTTTTCACATTTTCACATTTGAAATTAGTTTGAAACAATCCGTAAATTTCATCTAATTTCCTATCTGTCTGTCTGTCTGTCTGTCTGTCTATCTATCTCTATCTATCTATCTATCTATCTATCTATCTATCTATCTATCTATCTATCTCTATCTATCCATTCTATCTATCTATCATCTACTATCTATCTATCTATCTATCTACTCCATTAGATATGTCTTTCATTCTCTGCTTAATAGTGAAACAAATATTATTTCACAGCCCACCCCCTGTTCAAGCCAGACACATCCAAACCCATGGCTAAATAATATTCTTTATAAAAGTTGCCCAGCATTTTTTACCGTTTTATCGAGAAAGAGAGAGAGAGAGAGAGAGAGAGAGAGAGAGAGAGCATGCACATACATGTGCATGCATGCTTGTCTGCAAACACACAGTTTCACACACAAAGCCCTGTGCAAAAACATGCATGCATGAATATTATGGGCAAGCTGTCATGAACATGTATTAGTGCACATTCTCACGCAGGCACAGCACATAGCAGAAAGCGACTTGAGGGCTGGGAGATGGATGATTGTGACAGATTCAGAGATTTTTTTTGCAGAAAAAAGGCTAGAACTCTGCAGTGCTCTGTTGGTGTCACTGTCACTGTCACTGTCACTGTCTCTCTCTCTCTCTCTCTCTCTCTCTCTCTCTCTCTCTCTCTCTCTCTTGCTCTCTCTCATCTCTCAGACATGCACATGCACACACATGCACGCATGCACGTACGCATGCACACATGCACAGATACACATAAAACACACACAAACACACAGAGGGAGAGGGGGAAATGGCTGGGATAGATTAAAATATGGCTTCTCTCTCTCTCTCTCTCTCTCTCTCTCTCTCTCCCCCCCCCCCCCCCCCCCCCCCCCCCCTCTTTCTGGCTCTCCTCCTGTCTCTTTCTCTGTCTGTGTACATGTGTGTGTGTGTGTGTGTGCACATGTGCATGCATGCATATGAGCACACATATATGCAGGTGCAAGCATGAGATTTTGTGTGTGTGTGTGTGTGTGTGTGTGTGTGTGTGTGTGTGTGTGTGAGTGGATTGAGGCAGTGAAGGAGGGAGGGAGAGAGGGAAGGAGACACGGAGAGAGAGAGAGAGAGAGAGAGAGAGAGAGAGAGAGAGAGATGCATAGATTATGGAGTGAGATAGTTTGCTTTAATGCTGGATCACATAACTTGTACAGCAGACGGGTTGTAGTCAAACTGCAGGGTTGACAGCTGAAACAGTAGACAGTCGAGGCCGGCTGTTATCTCTGGCCAGATAATATAGGACTGCAAGAGTCAAAGTGTCAGCTAAGAGTACAGTACACACGCACACACACATACACACACACACACGCACGCACGCACACACACACACGCACACACACACACACACACACACACAGATTCATTCACATACATACAGAGGAGGGGTAATTCAATAGTGGGGTCATGTAGATCCGAACATATGGTGCCAATCCTATGGTTGATTTGGCTCTCAGCACCCCTCCCCTGCCCTCCCTCTGCACTCCCAGTTAATCCCATTTCCCAGAAGAGAAGAGAAGACAGGTAGGTAGGTATGCATTGTAGTCTGTCAACCCTATCTGTTGTTGTCTCGAATGTTCTGGAAGCAAGTCAAGTCGACGTGAACTGTTTTCACTGGAAAGATTGTAAGCAGAAGAAAGGCTGTCAGTGCTGGTATAGTCCGGGTGTTGTTTCTCTTTTTCCTCTCCTTGGTCTTTGTCTGTGTCTGTCAGGCTTATTTTTCTGCCTGCCCCTCTGTCTGTCTGTCTGTCTGTCTGTCTTTTCTCTCCCTTTTCTGCTGTCTGTCTGTCTCTGTCTCTGTGTCTCTGTCTCTGTTTGTGTGTCTGTCTCTTTTTCTCTCACTTTCTCTCCTTGTCCTTCTCTCTCTCTCTCTCTCTCTCTCTCTCTCTCTCTCTCTCTCCGTTTCTCTTTTCCCTCCATCATTCCCACTCTCTCCTCCCTCTATCTCCCATTTTTCTCTTTCTGACTCTGTGTCTGTGTCTGTCTGTCTGTCTACCTGCTTGCCCTGCCAGCATGTCTGTTTGTCTGCCTCTGTCTGTCTGTCTGTCTCTGTCTTTCTCTCTCTCTGTTTGGATGTATCTCTGTCAGGTCTCTGTCTTTTTCTCTCTTTCTCTCCCTGTCTCTGTGTCTCTGTCTCTGTCTCTCTGTCTGTTTGTCTCTGTGTTTTGGATGTATCTCTGTCGGGTCTCTGTCTTTTTCTCTCTCTCTTATGTCTCTCTCTGTCTCTCTCTCTCTGTCGCTCTCTCTGTCTCTGTCTCTCTCTCTCTCTCTCTCTCTGCATGTTTTACTGGCCCCAGTTGCAGAATGATTTTCTTCTCTAATGGTTCATCTCAAATTTTCATTGCTCTCTGTCTGTCTGTCTGTCTGTCTCTCTGTCTCTCTGTCTGTCTCTGTCTGTCTCTGTCTGTCTCTGTCCCTCTCTCTCTCTCTCTCTCTCTTCTCTCACTCTCTCTCTCTCTCTCTCTCTCTCTCTCCGTTAACCTGTATCGCGATTTATTGTTTATGATTCAAAAGAGAGAGAGAGAGAGAGAGAGAGAGAGAGAGAGAGTTTGCGTGCATGCGCATGGGAGTGTATGTGTATAACGCGCGCGCTGATCGTGCACGTGCGTGTAACTTTTGTCTTTTGCTTGCACTTCTTTGATTGTATTGACATATCTGTGAGTTTGGATGACTTCCCTTACCCCACCTGTCCCTGTTATGACATGGGCAAATGGCCTATTCATTAAATCCGTTCGTTCGTTCGTTCGTTCGTTCTCTCTCTCTCTGCATCTTTATCCCTTTCTGCCTTCAGAGAGAAGACAAACTTTTGCTCGCCCCAGTTGCAGAATGATTTCTTGTCCAGTGGTCCTGGAATTTTTATTTTATTTAATTTAATTTATTTATTTATTTATTTATTTATTTTATTTATTTATTTATTTTTTAAATCTCAGATGAGGTTATTATTCTTTGGTCCTTTGGCTTGCTGTTTGTTGTTGTTTGTTTGTTTTGTTTTTGCTGATTTTTTTTCTTTTCTTTTTTAACCTGCTGTGTCTGTAAATTGTATGTACCAGTAAGTTTTGTGGTTGTCTGTACATAAAAATGTTAGAGTTGGTGAGTCCCCTTTTCACTGCTCTCTTTTTTTTTTTTTCTCCCTCTAACCCTCCACCTCCTCCTCTCTCTCTCTCTCTCTCTCTCTCTCTCTCTCTCTGTGTAATTTTGTAATGGAATTTAATTTTTTTTATCATTATTATTCTTATTACTATTGTTATTGTCATTATTATAATGTTGCTATATTCTTAATTGTTTTGCCATTTTAATATGTGCAGTCTTTATGTTTAATTGAATGTTGTAGAATAGCAAGGACAGATTGGAAGAATAGGCATTTCCTAAAATCTCTATCCTTGAGTAATAAAGTTTTTGAGTCTTGAGTCTTGAGTCTCTGTGTCTCTCTCTCTTTTTAAAGTATCTTACAGTCAGAAAAATTTCCGATGTAGTTACTAGTAAATGGCACAGGGATATATATGCTCACCAGTTTCAGAAGTAGGACACTTGGACTGAATGCAAACAGAAGATGGTTTAATGCTGAAGGCACT
>JADBJO010001157.1:137500-145000 GCA_016801955.1 Conus betulinus | reverse complement strand
ACTCTCAGACTACCCTTGGAAGGAGCTGATTGGGAAGGAAAGGAAAGCCTTAAATGTTTGCTTCTGAATGATGGGACTTGACCCTATGACTTCCCAACCTGCAAGCTTTAACACTGCCCGCTACACCTTGTGATGATAACAGAACCTGGTACCTCAGATCTACATACATTGTTTACCTCAAGGGCAAGAAGGCAATAATGCTGACCAGTAACTGCTTTATTACACAGTTTTCAAGTGTCTACGGTGTCTAGTCCTGTACTCTGTTTGTGTCCTTGGCGGTAACTAACCCCCTCTTTGTCCAAATTTTGCTACAGTTTTTCAAGATAAGAATTGCATGAACCAGCCTGCATATAGCAAAGACAAAATTAGTGCCAGTTAGCACTTATTAAATAGTTTTTTTTTTTTCTTTTGCTTGTTTTCTTGTAAGTGATGATTGATGATGATGATGTTGGAGTGTTTGTCAAGACTGGTGCAGTCCTGAGGATGGTTATGCCGTCACATTGTTGTCATGATTGTAGCGGCCCTTCCCCTTAAGGTGACATTTTTGGTGAAGGTTGTTGCTTTAACTTGTCGGCTGCTTGCATGAGGTTGGTCCAGAGAGAGGATGGAAGGAGAGAGGAGTGAAACATGGAGGGATGTAAGTAAGGAATGAGGATACAGGAGAAATGAGAAGACTGATGGATTGCCTTTTATGTGGGGTCAGGCTCCACATTCTAACTGAGAAAGGGCAAACATCCACCTTTTTTTTTATTTATAGATCATTATCACTTCTTGGGGGAAAAGAAATAGTTTGTCTCATCAGTGCAGACCAAAGAAAGATGCACCAACAGGTGAGCGCAGCCTGTTCAGTCACACCCCGCAGGTGGCCAGCATGAACACCAGCCTTTTTCACAACTTGCTTCAACTTTCTGAAAGCACTGCATCGAGAATGGGCAAGGCAAGTCAGATCAAGGAGCGTTTGGTAAGACCTCCCTGTCTGTGAGGTTGTTGTGTTGGTGCAGCTGTACTCAGTGCACTCCCTTACCTCAGGTGTGGAGCGTTGTCAGTGAGCTCCCCTCACACTCTCTGCTTCCTTCCCCCGCCCAGTCATCCTATCCTTCAGTGTTGGTGGGTTTGTTTTTGAACCAGTCTTTCTCTCCACACCACCCTCCTTGTCTGTTTATCACTGTGATTTTAACGCCACCCCCATACAAACTCTCATCTCTAGATGCATGCAGATATGCATGCGCATGCACTTGTCAACACACACAAACACAAGCATGCACACAGGTATACAGACACGCATGCGCTTGCATTCTTCTCTTCTCTCTCCAACAGATGAAAACTTACCTTGGTCTTCATCTTCTTCTTCTTCTTCTTCTTCTTCTTCTCTCTAACAAAAGACACTGGGATGCATCACTGAAGAAGCCTTAAGCAGATTAATCCATCTAGCTCTGTGGGTTGTGTGTCAAGGCTCAGGTCTCTGCAGATGGTTTCTTTGTCCATTCTGCAGTACTGTCTGTCCATTGTTTTCATGCTTCCTGCTGGTTTATCTCCCAGCAGTTCCCTGGAGGACCCTGGTATGAGTCCATACCAAAACAGTTTTCCTTTCTTAACTGATGTCAGTAGTTCTTCATTCTCTCTGATCAGCTGCATGATGGTGTGGTGTACGTGTTTATTGGTGATATGATCAGTATATGTGATGTTTCGCATCGTGCAGTGGCATCTTATTTCTGTGGTGTGGATGCTGCTTTCCCTGACCTGCTGTGAGGGTCCATGTCTCATATGCATGCAGGAAAGTGGAACGTATCAGGTCACTGGCACTACATTGTGAGGCGGCTGGGTCCACATAAAAGTGAAAAAGAAGTGAAAATGTGGAGGAAAGCTGGATTTGTGGGTAGCGCAGTTGTCAAGACAGCAAGAGATGTCCAGGTCCACAGACTGAGTCTCACAGCCAGGACATCTCCCCTGCCTACCCTCTTCACTAGACTGTCATGGTGGTCTTAGAGCTGGCATTTCAGCGAGACGACCATCAAAATCCTGTGTGCAAGTGTCCATTGTTGACATATCAAAGAACCTTGGCAGCAAAGGAGCAGCCGGTCCCTGGCAAAATTCTAAGAAAACAGGCGCATGCACACGCACGCAATCACACACGCACGCACAATATCTGGGGGATTAGGGGGAGCTGAAAAATTATGGATGGTACCAGAGGTGTGACACACTGTCACTGGAGAGAGCAGTGCAAATTTGTATGGTGAAATTTGTAATGATGATGAAGTTACACTCTACAGTACAAGATCACACTGTACAACACAATGCAGTGCCGTAGACCTCACTCAGACTGAAATTGTCATGAAACTGTGAAGTCCCACCATCCACAGGCGGATGCTTATTCATGCCGGCTTTGCCAGAGTGCAGTTATTGTCATCTGTGTGTGTTTGATCAGAGTAGGCATCACTGAACACCACCAAGGTGATTTGGCAGCTGTGCAGTGTCTCCCCTGGCTGGTTGCCTCTGGATGATTTGATATTATAAATTGCTACTTGTGGACCGATGTGATTGGGATGTGACAGGGGAAAAACCTGAATGTGGCTGTGTGTGAGGGAGCATGAATAAGTGGCATGGATGTCACTAAGGGCATGGAACTATGGACAACAACAATGAAACAGGGTGTGTCGGAGGGGGGGGGGGGGGGGGGGGGGGATTGTCGGTGTCATGTATTGAGCTTGAGCTAAGACAAGAAAGAGGTCTGAAATAGATAATGGCTTCAAGACAGAAGACTTGTGATACGATCTATTACAGTTTGCGTTGATGGTATTCAATGTTTTTGTTTTTTGTTTTTTTTTACCCCTGTCATTGCTTGACTAAAACTGCAAGGTTCAGCATTAATGAAATGTTAGAGTATGCAACCATACTTAATCCGACCATTTAGATAGCCAGCCCGATCTGTCTTCAGGAGTGATATTTAAACACATAATGTTAATTTAATGTCAACCATCTTGTGGCACATAATGCCTATCATCTCCGAAAGGCGGAATGGAATTTCACACACATGCAAGATCATGTGTTCATGTTCATGTGAACATGAAGGACACACTGGCTTTCCAAGCCCTGCCGAAGGATCAAGAGTGGATGGGAGTCTGCACAGATGTTAACTTCAGATAGGAAATTTCTCCCAGCTTGGCTATCTTGAGTGGGAATTGAACTCAGACTTTGGAACAAGATGCCTTACCCACTAGGCCCGCCAGGCCCTGTCTGACAGCTTTCAGTGAGGTGGGATGCCCTGTGTGCAGGTTCGTCGAGCGCATCATGCCACTACTGGAGAGCCCTGGCCCCTGCCCCAGTACTACTACACCAAGAAAGACAAGATCGTCATGGTCGTTGACCCAGACTTCCAGTTCGCTGTCACCAGTAACATCTCCTGTGACGTCATCGATCAGGTAATTGTGGTAGTGTGTGTGTGTGTGTGTGTGTGTGTGTGTGTGTGTGTGTGTGTGTGTGTGCGTGCATGTCTGTGTGTGTGTGTGTCACCTGATTGTGCTAGTGTTATGAATCTATGTGTAATGCAGATTTGAAGGGGGATGAGCACAAAGCAAGCAAAAGAGAGAAAAGATAGCAATAATGAGAAGAGGGATTGGTTTGCTGGAAGATTGGGAGGATGAAAGGAGATGTTAAATGATTTGGAAGAGAGCGTCTAAACTCGGGAAGAGTCATGGGCAATTACACTACTGCCTATGATGGCTATGTGTGCATTTGAGTTGGTCTTACCTGATGTTTTTTCACTGCAAGTAATGCATACACTGTTTGGCAGTGTTTCATTCTGATGTATCTTTATTGTTTTCATTTGGATATGAAAGAAGAAATGGACACACAATTTAGTTAATTTTCGTCTGTAAATTTCATTGCCTTATGGCTTTTGCTTTAGCTAGAGGCACTGAGCATTGTCATGGTCACATTGTCTCTTTATGTGTCTCTGTGTCTGTCTTTATCTGTCTGTCTGTCTCTCACTCAACTTTTCTTTTTTTCAATAGTGCTCATGTTATTCACTTCTTGCCTTGCTGTCCACCTCTCATTCAGGTTTTGCAGGTGCATTTTTGTTTGTTTTTTACTAAAAACAATTCAACTGACTGTTATATAAAATCCTACTGTGTGTTGACTCCAAATCTGTTTTACAATCACTAGAGCGTTGGGACTGCAAAGCTAGAAAAGATTTGCTTTTGAAAAATAAAGCATGTATTGCATTGTTTCATAACTCTACGTATAAGAATTGATTTTTGTTGGGTCCCATCTCACTGTGGTATAAAGTGGAATGAAATAGCAGACAGTCTTGCAAAAGAAGGAGCAAATAGAAATGCTGAAAAAATTAACCAAAAATCCTTTAGATTTGTCCTCTTGTGAATTAATCCAAATTATGGAAAAGTACACACACGTAAGCAGAATTTTTAATAAAGAAGTGGCTACTTTACCATCGTGCCCTAGGCACGTTGTTAGATTAATTCATAAATTAAGGCTGAATACCTGGAAGACTAAATATTCTCATGGTATTACTTGTGTGTGTTTGCGGAGAAAACATTTCCGTACGTACGTCATCTTTTGTTTGAATGCTCAGTGTTGACCTCGCTCTATCAGGAGGAAGGTATTGAGATGAATAACTTTGATAATGTCAATACTGTCTTATATGGTTCATGTGTTGCTGAAATTGCCATGGTTATTTCGCAGTCACAGGTTGCAAAATTTTTTATAACGATCGCAACTTTGTGTACCATTAGGGTATTTCACTTATGTAAATATGCATATATCAGATGTGTGTTTGAAAGAACTAGATAAGTTGAATGAGTGTAAAAGGTTTTTTGTTTTGTTTTTTTTGTTTTTGTTTTTTGTTTTTTTTTAAAACATGTGTCTAATATCATCTGGCGATGAAAAGACATTAAACAAACCTCTGAAACTGAACTGGGACTGTTCATGTTGGCACGACAGGCAATAGAGCGGTACAGAAACCGCATCCGGTTGTATTCCATGGAGGACATGTACGACAACCTGCAGAACGCAGCAGAGGGCACGTATATGTGGAGAATCCTGAGACCAAGTACCGCTCCATCCTCTACCAGAGGGCGCCCATCATCTCTTCCTTCTCTCTCCCTCAAGATCCGCAAGCCCTGCTCTGTATATCCCTCCCTGGAGAGCGATGAGTCATGTATGTGAGGCAGGGGCTGGGGAATGGGATGGGGTCTTTTCAGTTTGTTCTTGTCATTGTGTTGTGTGTGTGTGTGTGTGTGTGTGTGTGGTGTGTGTGTGTGTGCGCAAGCACGGTGTGTGTTTATGTTTGTAACAGTGGATATGTCAGATATACAAACATCCCTATCTTTTATGTTTTGTGCAGATCAAATTTCTCACAATTTGTGGATCTGTCTGTCTGATCACCTGGCAATCTGTCACTGTTTGTAATAGGAGAAGATAAAAGGCTGAAAGTGCACCAGTGCTAATGTTGTGAATGGAAAAACAGAGGAAAGGAATCAGGAAAACTCACATAACAAAAAACTCCACAGCTGTTGTCATTCGATGAAGAGTTTACATGATAACTCCATATCATTATGCAGTGGATCTCCCCCCCCCCCCCCCCCTCCTCATACCACCAGCCCCTCCTCCCACCTCACCACGTATTCGCAGTGTCTTATGATCTCTTCATTGCACTGACCCTCCTTCCATACTGCTCACTACATCCCCCCCCCCCCTCCTCCACCCCAATCTCTCCCCCTCCTTTCACAACCACTCTCCAGTTCATTCTGCTGCAGCCTTGGTGCAGGTTTCTATAAGATGGCAGTATCAGGTGACTCAGCACAACTGAGTAAATCAAAACTAAAGTCACCAGAAGAGCAGATCATGGAGGTTGAGAAATGATGACCAAGAAGGATGAAGGGGATGTTGTGGAATTCTGTTGCTGGTCAGAGACTGTATAACAGGGGTGTACTCTGTGCTTCCTTCCATGATATAGCCCAGCATCGATGAAGCCTGAGATACTGCCACTGGTACTGTTGGTGAAAATGTGTAGTAATGCACACCCACCACTGTATTCATTGTAAGGATGAATCTGGAGACCTGGTTTGAGACTTTCCATGGGTGCCCAGAGACTTCAGACTTCCCACTGGAGGACATACAGATGAGCATGATGGGCTATTTCAGCAAGCTCGCTGATACTGTCTATGTCAGGTTGCAGACCTCCCCAACTCCACCCACCCCCCCCCCCCCCCCCCCCCCCCCCCGCTCCAACTTTCTGTTTTTCAAGCTGACAGAATTTGTACCCATTTTTTTTTTCCCCATTTTTCTTTATTTTTTCTTTATATATATGGGGTTTTGTCATGCCTCTGTGAAAAGATCAGTAAAGATAAACCAGAATTAACAAAGCAGTGTTAACGCAAGTGGTGTTTATTAAACACTGTGACTTTGAAGTTATGGTGTTGCATCAGCAGTGGACTTTGGTACAATCTGTGTTGCTTTCTAATCTGTGTTGCTTTCTGTCAGTATTTTTAAAGGCTTTTTCCCCCCAGCAGTTGTTTGTTTCTTTCACTGTGAGACACTAGCTGCTTGGCTTTTCCTTTGTCACTGGTCACTTGTGGTATATTGCTGTCGTCTGTCTCCTCCATGGGGTCAGTAATGGGGTAGAGGCAACACATAGTCTGCAGTAGTGACCAGTCTGAGTCGTAGAAGAATAAAAATAAGAAGAAGAATTATAATGATGATAATAATAATAATGGTAATGATAATGCAGCATTTATAAAGCGCCTTGCCAAAACATTCTAGGTGCTGGCAATCCACACTCTTGTGTACCCAATGGGCTGCCTACCTGGGTAGTGCCTACTGAAGGGCTGCCTGCTGGCACTGCATTCAATCATTTCTCATGTCATTCAGTCAGTATCTTTCACTCAATTTCCTTCCATCATTCTTTTAATTTCTCATGTAGGGTGCATGGGATGTGTAACGTGTCATCCATAGCAATGTCCCAGCTGGCCTTCTCTTCTGAAAGTTAGTGATGGTGATTTTATGTGTGTGCAAGATGTTATGTGTGCGTTCACACACAAAAAACTTGTTTAAGAGTCTCATTGGAAGAACTGTTTGGGAAATGGCGTCAGAACGAATGTTAACTGTGAGAGAAAAATCCCCCTGTACCGAAAGGGCCCGGCGGAGAGTTGAATCCGGAACCCCTTGATCACCAAGATTTAAGGTCCGGCACTCTGCCAGCTGAGCTGTTCCAGCCCCCATAGATCAGCAGCACTCAGAAGCTGGTGGCAAGACTGACTACCTCTGCAGTGAGGAGCAAGGGGTTGGACACACAGGCCCAGTGAGCAGTGATGCCATGATAACAACAGGCCCATGATCATGGGTGAAACAGCAGTAACCTGTACCCTCCGCTCAGTTGGCTTTTAAAACAATGAGATACTTAGCTGAATATTCTTTATGCTTTCCATACCCTTTGCATTGATGCAGTGTACAAGAGTAACCCTCTTTGAGAACTGCCTCTATGTG
>JADBJO010001157.1:127500-132500 GCA_016801955.1 Conus betulinus | reverse complement strand
CAGCCTGGGCTTTCAGCGCAGCCCAGTTCGGAAACCAGGCCTGTTGTTGTCTGTCTGTCTTCAGTTTACCGTCCATCTGTCACCGTGTCAGCCCTGTCCCCCATTTTCACCAAGACATAACAGACATTTTTTTCTTTAATTCACATGTTTGCAGTATCGATTTTGAATGACCACTGTGGGTGAGCTTGCTCACACTTGAAAAAAGGCCCTGTTCAGACCAGTTTTACGATAGAAAGTTCACGAACCTTAATGGCCTTGAGGGGCAGTGAACTGTGAAAGGTTTCAATGGGTCTGGGGCACAGCGCGATGCAAGGAAGAGAACCCATCCTTCTCCTTCTGCTGCCTTAACTTTCCCTGACCTGAATTAAGTGCTCATGTGTTGCTGGATGGACACAGAGGGTTTTCAGTTCTTGAAACACACCACCCCACAAGTATTTCAGTCTCATGACTAACAGCTCCACTGGCAAGTACTCAAAAAACTGTTTCATTAAAGGCCTTGTAGTAGAATGTGTGAGACCGTCGGGAAGAAAAATGCATCTGCAGATCTTTGTAAAGTCCTTATATCTTATATTTAGGTCCTTGTAAGTCCCTTATCCTTGCCAAGATCCTTATATCTTGGATTCAGGTCCTTGTAAGGTTTTTTCATCTTGTTTTCAGGTCCTTGTGAGGTCTTCGTATCTTGTTTGTGATTCCATGTAAGATCTTTTTAACTTCTTTTTCAGATGTAATGCTTGTGTGACTGAATGCTGCACGGAAATAAGGTGACTTGTTTCACGTTGTCCTACAATAAGTCATCATCAAGAGGAATGCATTGTGCTCTTGTTACAGGATGCCATGGAGATGAACAAGATGAATGTATTGCACTGGCACATTGTGGACGACCAGTCCTTCCCCTATGAGAGTCAAGTGTACCCAGAGCTCAGCGCTAAGGTCAGTGAAGGTCATGGTTCTTAGCCATAGGGCTCATGGAAGTCTTTCTTCACTGTCATTGTCAGACTGAGGAGGAAATGGGAGGGGGATGGGTGGTAGCTGAGCAGGTAGATTTTATTGATGCAGATGAAGGTTAGGGCCTGACCTTTCAGTTCTCCAAGGTCGGCATGGCCGGCATGCAAGGTTTTCATCTCTTTTTGTCGGTACACATTTGCAGAAACATGACCTTTTTCATTTGCTTTTTTTTCTCCCTTTTTTTTTTTTTTTTTTTTTTTTTTTGATCAGAGATAGACACCTTTTTTTTTTTTTTTTTTTTTGTGTGTGTCTAAAGTAGATTTGTCTTCCAAAATCAATGAAGTAAATAAAGGCAAATTTATTTATGCCATATCCAAAACAGCTGTTGCACAGCGTTTTATAAGCACATAGAATAATAAAGGAAAAATGTCAGCAAACAGGACCATGTCTGCACACGTACACATGGAAGTAAACATAATGTGACACAAGCATGGGACACAAACAAACCCTGACAGACACAGAAATGCAAACAGATATTGTGCTCACAAAAAAAAAAAAAAAAAAAAAAAAAAAAATGCCACCATGAATATTTTCAGTTATCTCAAACAGATGTCCATGCATGCACTTAGACCATGTAATTAGAAAGGGCAAAAAAAATCAGTGCACGGCTTACAAAGATATTTATCCTTTAAAACCCTGCTGTTTTTTCAAGGCTTTGTTTTTTTTTTTTTCCTGAGGGGTTCCTCTGTTGTAGTGAAGGTAGTGTATAATTAAAACTGACATAAGATAGCGCATGGCTTATAAAGATGTCTGTCCTGTGAAAACGTGCTGTTGTTTCAAGGCTTTTTTTCTGAGGGGTTCCTCTGTTTGTTGTTGGGGGTACAAGAGGGACTGGGGAGGAGGAGGGTCAGGCCTATGCCCTATTCAACATGACAGCATTTAAGCCAACGAGCATGCACAGTTTTGTCAAGATAGAAGAAACAAAAGTGGAACAAAAAGTCACATAAGCAACCCCCCCCCCCTCCCCCATTCCCACCCAAAACACAAGAATATAGGTCAACACACCAGCCACCCAATGTATATACCAGATTACCCATCCATTTTCCACCTATCTTTTAGATCCATCATATAGTGAACACTTAATTCTGTCAGGGTCACTGGTGTCGGAAAGTCCATGGGGGCTGTCATTGGACAGACGTGGTAGTGCCTTCTGGAGGGAGAGCTTACTCACACCGACTCCACAACTAAGCAATTATTTTCATCAGTAGGGGGGGGCTTAGGTTTGTGTCCTGCTTATGTTGGATCAGAACTGGCACCAATGAACACCACCGAAGTGACTCAGTAGCAGTCCAGTGGGTTGCCTCATGATGACTTTGACATTGACTGCTCCCTGTGGATTGCTGGTGACGGGGCTGTGGCAGGACTGACCAGGCTGTGGTTGTGGACGGAGTGTTGGAATGAGCAGTGTGGATACACTGCCACTGAGGTAGCTGGGACAGCAAAAAAGAAAAAAGAAAAAAAAAGAAGAAGAAAAATTGGGGAGGACAGTTGTTCAAAGTGTGTGTGTGTGTGTGTGTGTACAGGGGGCCTACCATCCGTCGTATGTGTACTCCCTGCAGGACATCGCTGATCTTCTGGAATATGCCAGGATGCGCGGCATTCGCATTGTGCCGGAATTTGACAGCCCAGGTGAGGCAGGCTTCATTCCCATTGCACTCTTCAAAGTCCTTGAAAACCCTTGTGATTTACACCCCTCATTCTAAAGGTGTGAAAATCCTTGAGATGTAAATGCTTCATTTCAAAACCTTGGAAAAAACCTAGAGATTTCAAAGTCATTTCTTCAAAACCCTGAAAGTCCCTAAGGTTTAAGCTTCCCATCTGTCAGTCTTGAAGGTCTTTGCGAATCAAACCTCCCATTTCAAAGCATCAGAAGTCCTTTGGATTTAAAGTCTCCCTTTTTAAAGTGTTTAAAGTCTTTGTAAACAAAAGAGAATTCTGTGCAAGGAACTGTTAAGGCCTTGAAAGTTTCATTCTTGTCAGTGTGTGTGTGTGTGTGTGTGTGTGTGTGTGTGTGTGTGTGTGTGTGTGAACATTAAAGAGAAGGGCAGGAAAGGGTTCAGAAGAAGGTGGCAGTCCTGAGAAATGCCATTTAATGATCAGTGTCTATTGCTTATGATCACTTCTCCCCCTGTCAGCATGCTTGTCATCTGCTTAATTAAGCGGTGTGTGTTCTGCTTTGTGGGGTAGTATTTCTCAGCGTATGCATCATTTGACAATTCTTGAAAAAGGTGATTTTTTTTTTATCAGAATTTCTTCCTTTTGGTTTGGGGGATGGGGTTTTGGGAGGAGTGATTTTTTTTTTTTTTTTCCCCTTCTTGGGTTGGATGTGATTGTGTAAAACTTCCTCCATGATAGGTAGGGGAAAAGGAAGAAATTCAGGACTGTATTTCACATCACAGTGTAACACAGAGTGGTACAGTACACCAGTTACAATCCGCCCCACTCCTAACCAGATCCTGGGTCACCCTCTGTTCTCTCATGTTACAAATATTCCTAGAGACTCAGTTGTCTAAAACTGCTGACCCGACAATGCAATACAATGCAGCACAATACAGTACAATACCGTACAATACAGTGTGCTTCAATGCAGTGTAGCAGGATGGAACAGATTGTAGCATGGTGCAGTGCAGTATATATATTGTGTACAGTTTAGTACAATGTGATCCAGTAGTACAATGCAGTGCAGCATCATGCAATACACTAGACATGCAGTGCAATCAAGAACAATGTGGCAGGATGCAGTGCAAAGCAACACAGTAAGAAAACTAATCAGTACAGTGCCACACAGACCAGCACACTACAGTGTTTTGGCAATACAGCACAGTGCTGTGCCGTACAGCATCAATACATTCACACTGCAGTCAAGTCTTTGTCTCTCCTCGCAGGTCACACGTACTCCTGGGGTCTCAGTCGCCCAGAGCTGTTGACCCAGTGCTACTCGGGGACGTCGGCGGTCAAAGGTTACCTGGGCCCCATCCACCCCGTGAGGAACTCCACCTACCACTTCCTCAAGACGTTGTTTGCCGAGGTCCTGCACGTCTTCAAGGACCAGTTCATTCACCTGGGAGGGGACGAGGTGCCTCTCGGCTGCTGGTCAGTTGGTGTTGCTGGTTTATCCTGGGTCATCTTTGGGGTTGGATTTTTTGTGGAGGAGGAGGAGGAGGAGGAGAGGGAAAAGGGGAAGGAGAATCAGGGAGTCTTGGAGGCCTGCGTGTGTATTCTCATTTGAATCCTTGCTTGAGTTGGTGGGAGTGTAGGATGTGTCTGTGAGGTCAGTTTGCATGTGTACTAAGGTACTAACATGTATCTTTCAATATACTTGTTTAAATGTACCTCTACAAAGGAGGTTTTTTTTTTTTTTTTTTTTTTTTTTTGCTGTCCCAATCTCTGTCTCAGAGGCAGTGCACCCCACGCCACTCATTCCGACACCCCGTCCACAGCCACAGCCCGGTCGGCCCTGCCGCAGCCCCGGCACCGGCAATCCACTGGGAGCAGCCACTGTCAAGTCTGTCCTGAAGAGGCCCGGCAACCCGTCTGTGGAGACACTGCACTGCTGCCGAGTCACTCCTCGGTGGTGTTCAGTGGCGCCTGTTCTGATCTAACATACGCAGGACACCACCTACTAAGCCCCCTACTGACGACAATAATTGCTTAGTCGCGGAGCCGGCGTAAGTGAGCTCTCCCCCCGGAGGGCGCCACCACGTCCGTCCAACGACAGCCCCCATGGACTCGCCGATACCGTTTCCAGTGACCCCGACGGAACCAAACCAAGGCCAACAGATGTGGAGAGGACATCAAAACTGAGGTCCATGAGAGAGATGGGCATGAAGGGCCACAGAATTTGAGACATTTTTTTTATGTTGATCGATGAGAATGAGGATGATGATGATTAAGATGATGCTACGGATTTCTTTCCTTTTCAGTCTAAGACTACATGACAGGGCTGTACTCTACGCTTCCTTTCATAATATATCCCGGCGTCAACCCAGGCTCGA
>JADBJO010001157.1:112500-122500 GCA_016801955.1 Conus betulinus | reverse complement strand
TTAATGGATTACTTACATATTGCTTGAAAACTGAACAGATGTACCGACATGTTTAAGGAACAATTTTCAACGTGCTTTTTTTCCCCTCATACAGATTTCTTCATTAGAAAATCTACTTGTCAGTTTCATTGCGAAATAGGTTACAACAGACTGGCAGAGATCACACAGGGTCCACGTCTGTTTTTACTGAAAGCAGCTTCAACTGTGGAAGCATTTTGCAATGGCACATAGATTTTTTTTACCCCCTATTTTCAAAAAGCCCAGTACCTTCTTTCTGCCAAAGAGGAAGTAAACAAGTGTTCTGATAATGTTAACTTTGGACTGCAGAAAATTAAGTGTTGCATATTCATGCTACCAGACACCCAGGCATAGCTTACAGTAGAATCATTTTGCGTAGTAGTAGAATCCTTTTGCATAGAAATGCAGTCTGTTTCTCGTAGTATGTGTTGTCAGAATGTCAGTCACATGGTGAGGACAGTGACAGAAAGCTTGCTTAGTTGCTTCAACATCACAAACACAGGCTGTCAAGACCTGACTCACTTGTTTCAAAACCAGCGAGATCAGTGTCAAATCATGGATATCAGGTATCTTTTTAAAACAAAATAGGGTTTCAAGAATGTCTACCTAACACAAACACTGAATGGACTGGGTTTGCAAAAGGAAGCAAGTGTCTGCAGTAATTAAAGAAATGACCTCATACATTTGGGAACATCGCTTGGTTAAAGTTCTCAGTGCTACACACACATTCGTGGATGGGCTGTCGAGACTAGACCCAGATTTTACAAACATGATATGCAAACATCTAATGTAACAAAGATCAGCTATTTTTTGTTGTTTTTTAGCATATTTTCAGTGAAAAGTTAGCATATTTTGAACACCCTGATTTAAAAAAAAAAATCTATTGGATATGTATGGAAAGGACCAGCTGTATATGCATAGCAGGACAGTAACTGCTGCCCGACTACAGGCAGCATATAGGCACTTGTGTCAGGTGTGTGGTATACATTGCAACTTGCCTGCTGGACAGGAGCAATGTGTTTTTTAGTTATCTGCTGTGTAGAGATAGAAGAAGTTTTGTATAAGTTTGCCAGTGCTGAATAATCATCATGACAACTAGAGATTTTGCTTTGTGAAACCACCATTACAATTGCTGTTTGTGTCATTGACGACATTATATATCATACATACTGACTTGCTACAGATTGACATGCAGTTGGTTTCGCATGGGGGCAGCTAAAAGGTTTGTTTGCTTGCACCAGGGGCAGGTAGGGAGAAAAAAGAGAAGAAAAGATATTGTCTTACTCTCATATGTGTGTATGTACTTTGGTAAGGAGGGTGGGGTGGGCAGGGTAGAGCTGTAAAAAGCAGATACACTCACTCACAAAGAGAGTTTGATTATCTCAGGCCTTCTGTCATGATTAATTATCTGACACACAACTGTTAGGTGCTGTCTTGAGGAACTTGTCTACAACTGTGCTTTTCTTTCCAGTTTTAGTCAGGTATTGAAGGGCAGTGAGTTTTCAGCCTCCAAGCCACATGAAGCAAACGTTTTGCATTTGCAGATACTGTTTACAATTGAGATTGGAGTTTCAAGGCTATTACTCTGCAAAGAGATAATTGCAAGGTTGCAGAGCTAGCATGAGTGACTGTGCCCCTTCCTCTATCCATCAACAGTCACCATGAAGTCACAGCTACCATGAACTTTTGCCAACTCCTGAAGATTTTGATTAGAAATTGCTATAGGTATGGATGTGGAGAAAGAATTCAAACGGGGATCATGATAAGAGGAGGGTACACTGGGCCAGAGAATAGAGGGTTTGTTGTTGTGTTGTTTTGTTTGTTTTGTGATGAGCTTTAAAGAGAATCATAAATAGGATGATGGGCTGCATAATTTCATTGTGGTCTGACAGAGTGACTGTACCAGGTTTTAGACTGCACTTTCTTTCCTTGCATCAGGCAGGTCTGAAAGATACAGACACCAGCAGTGTTGGTCAGGAACTTTGAGCTGCATTCCCTGAGACACATCCATTTAGTGAATGAAGCTTGTCTTTCCATGTGAACCCTCAGTACACCCAAGGTCTAGGTCACTGCTGGGCAGGGTGAAGAAATCCCATAGATACAGGCCTCTAATCAGATTTAAACCAATGACTGCCCAGCCAGCAGTCCATGGCGCTAATTGCTGCACCACAGTGTCTGTGGGACTGACATCATCGTTTTGTTTTCCACTGGCTGCCCTCCTCTTTCAATCACTTGATATTCTCTGTGTGTGTGTGTGTGTTTGTGTGTGTGTGCGCGTGCGTGCGTGCGTGCGCGCGCACACGTGCGCACGTGTGTGTGTCTGTGTGTGTGTCTGTCTGTGCAGGCTGATGAAGGACATCAAGAAGTTGGGAGAGAAAACGTAACGGAGTCAAGTTCATCATGTGGCAGGAGGTCATGAACAATGATCTCAAGGTATTCATCAACACTTACCTCCCTTCTAAGAAAAAAAATGAAAGAGAGGCAGAGGAGGAGTGAGGCAGGAGAGATGGAGCAAGAGAGGGACGATAAGGAAAGAAATAGTATCACATGTTTTCTGTGAATGACTGTTATTAAAGCATTGGTCTTCTGTTTTCACTCTGTTCTTATTAGTGGGTCAAAGTGGAAAGAAAACTGTGAATAGACAGCTAAATTGTAAGGAAAAAAAAAAAAGCGGAATGATGTCTAGCATGATATAGAGAAGAGTAAAACTGACTGACGTGGTTGAATACATTTTATCAAATTTTGAGAAAGCTGAGTTTCTTTTCAGATTAGCCAAATTTTGGGTTGATTTAATTTCAGCTTAGATAAATAATGCTGCTGTGACTAGCGAAGTCGATTTGTGTCAATCTAGGTATTGGCTCATCACATTTAGGATACTGTGTACATGACTGTAATTCCAAATAGAGTTCAGCCTCATCGTAGGCACCTGACAATGGAGGGACAGTGTATGATAGCTTCAAAGCAGATCATGGCCTCTTCATCCTGGGAAGATGCTTCGGGTTTGCTGACTGCAGAGAGAACTTCCAGCACATTAGTTAGAAGCAGCTCTTGAAGAGTTTTTTGTCATGACTTGGGACAGAAGGTCTACCTGCATAAATCTTCATGCGCAGAGTGGTGGGACAGGAGACTTGTGACGACTAAATATAAGGAAAACATTATGAATTGCAGGCTTTAGATTAATTATTTTATCATTGATTTCCCCCCCCTTTTTTTTTTTTTTTTTTTTTTTGTGACTTTGGTCCTACTTTTGAAATCCTCCCTTTCATGCATTGCCGGCAAAGTGTTGAAGGTCACATGCTTTGTGCTGTAGAAGTTCCATCACAGGTTACTGTGTAGTGTTTCTGCCATCTTGGAAATCTGTTTTAAGTGAGAGGGCAAGTTTTTTCTGTATTAATTTTTTGTTTTCGCTCCCATTCCCAATAATTCGAAGTTTTTGAAAGAGACAGTAGAAATGCAACAGTATACTTTTTTTTTTATTTAATTTTTACACCCTTTCCATCTATGGCTGTTCAGTATTTTTTTTTTTTCATTTCCATGTAAGTTGTTTTTAAAAGTCAGAAAATAATTAACAACAAACAACAAAAAACCCAGATTGCTGACCCACTGTGTGGCCATGTTGCTGACTGCTTGCAGCTGCCCAACGACACTCTGATCCAGGTGTGGATGGGGGACATGGCCGACGTCAGCAAGGCCATCAACAAGGGCTACAATGTCCTCTATTCCTCCTGCTGGTACCTAGACCATGTGGAGTACGGCGTCAAGTGGCCCAAGTACTACAGCTGTGACCCTGCCGACGCCAGTTATGGTCAGTGGCTTTTGCCTTGGCTTTTGGAGATCCCTTAGAAATTAATTCTGGTGAAAATTTCACTTGCATCACGTTTGTTTGCAGCAATCTGCCCAAACTCATCCTGTCTTGGAGACATTGGGGGTGCAGAAGCAGTGACAAGGGGATGGAAGAGCTTGTGGTTATACCATGCATGAAATCGCTGGTTCACAGCAATGTCTTTCAGGCTGTAAGCTGGAATGCAAGCACCACTGAAAACTGAAACTCCCTTCAGAACAGAACCAAGTCAGCTCATGTCAAAAGGTAGGGCTGATGGTAGCTTTGTGATCATCATGTGGTTGTCACTACGGACAGGAACGTGCTGGGCTGAGACTTGCATTCCTTGTGTGGAGCAGACAGTCGCCAGAAAAATCTGTGGTTCCTCAGGTACTGCTCTCTACACTATGGTTCCTCAGGTACCACTCTCATCACTATGGTTCCTCAGGTACCACTCTCGTCACTATGGTTCCTCAGGTACCACTCTCGTCACTATGGTTCCTCAGGTACCACTCTAGTCACTATGGTTCCTCAGGTACCACTCTCGTCACTATGGTTCCTCGGGTACCACTCTAGTCACTATGGTTCCTCAGGTACCACTCTCTACACTATGGTCCCCTCAGGTACCACTCTCTACACTGTGGTTCCTCAGGTACCACCCTGTACACTATGGTTCCTCATGTACCACTCTGTACACTATGGTTCCTCAGGTACCACCCTGTACACTATGGTTCCTCAGGTACCACTCTCTACACTATGGTTCCTCAGGTACCACTGTCTACACTATGGTCCCTCAGGTACCACTGTCTACACTATGGTCCCTCAGGTACCACTGTCTACACTATGGTCCCTCAGTACCGCTGTCTACACTATGGTTCCTCAGGTACCGCTGTATACACTATGGTTCCTCAGGTACCACTCTCTACACTATGGTTCCTCAGGTACCACTCTCTACACTGTGGTTCCTCAGGTACCACTCTCTACTTAATAGTTCCTCAGGTACCACTCTCTTCACTATGGTTCCTCAGGTACCACTATCTTCACTATGGTTCCTCAGGTACTACTCTCGTCACTATGGTTCCTCAGGTACCACTCTCTCGTCACTATGGTTCCTCAGGTACCACTCTAGTCACTATGGTTCCTCAGGTACCACTCTCGTCACTATGGTTCCTCAGGTACCACTCTCGTCACTATGGTTCCTCGGGGTACCACTCTAGTCACTATGGTTCCTCAGGTACCACTCTAGTCACTATGGTCCCTCAGGTACCACTCTCTACACTATGGTCCCTCAGGTACCACTCTCTACACTGTGGTTCCTCAGGTACCACCCTGTACACTATGGTTCCTCATGTACCACTCTGTACACTATGGTTCCTCAGGTACCACCCTGTACACTATGGTTCCTCAGGTACCACTCTCTACACTATGGTTCCTCAGGTACCACTCTCTACACTATGGTTCCTCAGGTACCACTGTCTACACTATGGTCCCTCAGGTACCACTGTCTACACTATGTCCCTCAGGTACCGCTGTCTACACTATGGTTCCTCAGGTACCGCTGTATACACTATGGTTCCTCAGGTACCACTCTCTACACTATGGTTCCTCAGGTACCACTCTCTACACTGTGGTTCCTCAGGTACCACTCTCTACTTAATAGTTCCTCAGGTACCACTCTCTTCACTATGGTTCCTCAGGTACCACTCTTCACTATGGTTCCTCAGGTACTACTCTCTTCACTATGGTTCCTCAGGTACAACTCGCTACACTACGGTTCCTCAGGTACCACTCTCTACACTATGGTTCCTCCGGTACCACTCGTTACATTATTGTTCCACAGGTACTGCTCTCTACACTATGGGTCCTCAGGTACGCTCTCTATACTATGGTCCCTCAGCTACTGCTCTCTACACTATGGATCCTCAGGTACCACTCTTTACACTATGGTTCCTCAGGTACTGCTCTCTACACTATGGTTCCTCAGGTACCGCTCTCTACACTATGGTTCCTCAGGTACCACTCTCTACACTATGGTTCCTCAGGTACCACTCTCTACACTATGGTCCCTCAGGTACCGCTCTCTACAGTATGGATCCTCAGGTACCACTCTCTACACTGTGGTCCCTCAGGCACCACTGCTCTCTACACTACGGTTCCTCAGGTACCACTCTCTACACTATAGTTCCTCAGGTACAGCTCTCTACACTATGGTTCCACAGGCACCACTCTCTACACTATGGTTCCTGAGGTACCACTGTACACTATGGTTCCTCAGGTACCACTGTACACTATGGTCCCTCAGGTACTGCACTATGGTTCCTCAGGTACTATGGGTTCCTCAGGTTCAAGTCTCTGCACATTACAGTGGTGTGTTATTGTCCTTAGTTTTTTGTTGTTGTTGTTTGTTTGTTTGTGACACTATTGATTTCCTTTCCAACTTTGTCTCCATGCCAGCATCCTCAAAGAATCAGGTGAAGGAACTGATGGTAGTGGTGGCATTGGCAAAGTGCCTTAGTCTTTTCCTGTCACATCACAAAAGTTGACGGTGGTGGTGCCAGCAGTCCTGTGAAGACAGCTAGACATGGAGTGCTGTGCCTGTCGGACAGTGCTTTCTCTGCCATGCTTTATTGTCCAGCCCTTGTGGACTGGAGAGCATGGGTTGGTTTGTGCTGGTGCTGGGCTTCCATGATGAGGACCTAGCTCCAAAGTGCCACAATGCCTTTGCTGTTGAGCTGAGAGGGAGGTGGTAGATGTGGGATGAGGTTGGGGATAATGTGGCCGGATGGTTGTCTTGGCCATGTAATAAGAATGGAAGGACAGATGAAGAAGGGGAGGGAAGAAGGCAAGAAGAGTGGGGAAGTTGGATTGTGGAGGGCAGGTGTGGTCCGGTGATCTTGGAGGTCAAAACACAGGGAAGCCAAGGATTTTGAGATGAAGTTCCAGTAGACATCTTCCCCCCTGCCATTGATAACATCTCCATGTAAGCTGCATTTTCCCATATTTACCTGTCCAAACAAAAACTCTTCTTCTAATTGGTATTGAACATCACATCAGTAGGAATCCGCAGAGTTAAAGGTTATGCTTGAGTAGTTCTGTCCATATGCAGGTAAAAGTGTTAAGTGTCTGAAGGATTTAGCTTCCTTCACTCCCATTTTAATCGAGGAAATTCCCGTCAAGAAGGTGATGTTCCACACCGCAGGTAAGAATGAAACATTTTGTTCAGATGTTTCAGTGTAACTGAAAACTACTTGTAGTAGGATCATTTCTTTTGTGTTGATGTCTGTTATTTCTTCTGTGTGACAGGGCATAAACAAAAACTTCCATCTACCATCCACATTGCATGTTGGAATGTTTGTCAGTCTCCCTTTTTATTTTGCTGACCCGTTGTTTGTTCCGTCTATGGCCAGCAACCTCACGCAAAGACCGCTACGCCCATCCCATCAGGAAATTTGGAGCCAAGAGAAGTAAACGTTAATTTTTTTGGCTTTGTTTTCAAAGAAATATTCCTGAGTAAAGCACTTTTGCTGTATTGTAATGATTTTCCTGTCTGGGGTTCAGTATATACGAAATGATACATGCTGTGGGCAAAGGTGTGCGCCATGCTCTTTACATTTTCAGGTGGAGATTTTGCTTGTGTGTTTGATGCAGCAGCTTTGTATGATTTTTGCTTTCGTTTACCTTCTTTATTTTTTTCATTTTCAATGGTAAACCAAACGTGTGATTTTAGTGTAGAAACAGAAAGGAAAAAGGCCTGTGTTAGAAAAGGATAGAGTAATTGTGAAAGTTTGTTGTTATGTGGAAATGACTGATACATGATTTGGTAGACTTGCAGATTGGATGCGATTTTAAAATGTTTTCATTGTTTTCACCTTTTGTTTGAGAGGGCTTGTTTGCTTGTTTATTTGTTTTTAACTGGAGAGGCTTTCTGGTTACACTGGCTGTGTGTTTTATTGCTTCCTCCCCCACCCCCCCCCCCCCCCCCCCCCCCCTTCTCTCTCTCCTTATTATTTTCTTTCCACTTTTCTTAGAAATGCAGGAACTGGACACAGAATTTGACAGTGAGGAAGAAGGTATATCATATTGTGTGTTCTGCCACATGCATGAGTTCACCTGCTATCATTTATATTTTTTCAGAGATTTGATTACTTCTGAAGTGATTTCTTGTTAAAGAAACTTTCGGTGTCATACTTGTTCAGAGATATTATTTCTGATCTGATTTTTTTTTTTTCAAGAAATTTTCATCTGGTCTGAGTGAGACGTGGATCTTGATTAGAAATAGTTTGATGCTGGTTTTTTTTTTTTTTCGTTTCAGGATTTGGATTGCACTGGATTTTGATCTTATTTTTTAATTTGAACATACGTCTGATTTTAACTTGCTCCTTGCCTTCCATAGTTGGCTGGGCTATAAACAACATGGCGCATTGACTCATTTGTGTACATGCTCAAACACACACACACACACACACACACACACACACACACACACACAGATTTTTCTTTCAAAGAGAGTGAAAATTGAGAGTACCATTCAGACAGTTAATGCAAGGATGAGAGAAAAACACAAATTTGACAGTTTTATGTTTTCATGAAATACAGACATATTTCCATCTGTTTTGTCCTACATGCATCCATGGTGTTATGATGCTCTGCTGGTTGCTACACCCTCATTTTTTTTACCTGGAGGATGAGAGTTGACCACATGTAGTTTAAGTAGGTAATACCCAAGGCAGTTGTACTGACCATACGTTGTGGTGCAGTGGTTAGTGTCAAGGGTCGGGAGGTCAGGGGTTCAAACCCCATCAGGCCTGTATTGGTGAAATGGCTCATCCCCTGACAAGCTCCCAGCCAGAATGGTTTGAGGTGGTCAGGTGCTCGAAAGGAAATCCTACTGTCAAGCTTCGTCTTTGACAGTAATATGTCTGTGAGTGTCGCAGTCAAGTTTTGTCAGTGACAGTTACATGTGTATTCAAAGCTCATGACCGGCTCACCAGGTTTCTGTGTCTCCCAGGCCTGGTTGATGATTGGATGTATTTTATGTAAGGAAGCATAGAGTACAACTCTGTCGTGGAGTCTCAAGCCCTTTGCAGTCGGTTGGGACTATAAGCAACATTACCTTAACCTGACCATGGAGTCTCAAACTAGATTTGAATTCCACTGCATCAATTTCATTATCTTCATTAATCATCAAAAAAAAAAAAAAATTAGAAAAAGAAAAGAAAAGAAGTCAGAGATTATGTTGTCCTGCATAGTCCTGCATGGTTGACTTCAGTGATGGTGTCCCTTCCACACCTTTGTTTGTGAGGTGTAGGTGTTCAACCTTCAGAATCAGCAAGGTCATGGTTGGACATGATGCTGTCACTTCACAGAGCGTCTGTCACTCACACTGGACCCATGGCTGAATTAGTATTGTTTGGCAGAGGGCTGTGGTGGGTGGGGTCCCCGCATACTGAATCAAACCAGACACCAGTGAGCACAGCTGAAGTGCCCTGGCAGCATTGCTGAGTCTTTCCCTGGGTTGCCTCATGAACACCTGACAGTGGCTGCTCCCTAAGGACTGGCGATGCCGGGACTGGGACAAGAGCAGCTCTGGGTGTGGTTCTGTGTAGTGGAGTCAGAATGAGTGGCAGGAGGGAGAAATGCCTCTGAGAGGATGTGGAATGTAGAGAAGCAAAAATAGATACTTCAATGTGTATTCTTTGGAAAATGGAAAATCAGTATCTAAAAAGTAAGGGCACAAGGAAGCCTTGAATATCAAGATTTTTTTCATGACTGAAGTCTGTCAGTTTCTAGCCATTGTTGTAGCCAAAACAGGTGATAAGGTCAACTGCCTCCTTCTCTTGGAGAATCTGTCCAGTGTGTTTACATATTGTGTTTGTTTGTTTTTTTTAAAGGTTGCTGTTTTCTATTTCATTTTGCTTTTGCTGTTCATGTATCTTGATGAAGCCTTTTTTTAAAAATCTTTTTCAAATCTTTAATTGTTTTTGTGTTTGGTTGTTTTTGTTGTTGTACATATTTTGGCTTGCTGCTGTGATGATTTAACAGAATTTTTGTTTTGTTTTGTTTTTTTGTCTTTCTTTTTCTTTGTTACATTTAATTTACTGTTTGGTTATGATCTTGATTGCCAGGTGGGGATACAAGGGGGAGAAGAGAGGGGAAACAATC
>JADBJO010001157.1:82500-107500 GCA_016801955.1 Conus betulinus | reverse complement strand
GTTTTGTGTGTGTGTTTTTTAAGTGGCAGCCAGATTCTCAGAGTTCTGGCCACATGTTTGGCATGCTAGCAGATCTCTCTGTAGTCATGATATTGTGTTCTTTGCAACAACAACAACAAAAATGTGTTACTATTTTGTCTTACCAGTTCAGGATGTATGAAAAATGCACAATTTAGGTTCTCGAATCAATAAAGGTTGAGTTAAAATCCGTCTTTCGTGGACCTGTCGAAAGCTAACCCTTAGCCTAACCCTAACCTGACCCAAACCCTACCATTACCAAGTGTAACCCTCATGTTTATCCCATTTGAAAAAAAAAAAAAAAAAAAAAAAAAACATAAAAAAGAAAACATTGTAAAAATCTTCCTACTGTTTATGAACCTCTGAGTGACCTCCCCTTTTCATGACATTTGCATTGAGCCTAACTTGTGCATTTTTCCTGTAGAAAGGTCACGAAGGCAAGCCAAGGTCGTGCTCTGACATCATGCATTGGCAAGACACTGCCAGTGTGTTTTTTTCTTGAGGAAAGGCCACGAAGGCAAGCTAATGTCAGGCTCAGACATCATGTGTCACCAACACATTGCAAAAGTGAAAGATGCTGACAAAAACTGCAAAAACATGGTCCTGATTGTGGATGGACAGAAAAGTTGACAAGACATCACTTAGTGCTTGGACTTGCTGTCATTAATTTGAAAACAAGTTTCAGATATTTTTCTGGCTGAAGGAGTGCATGTTTGCTCACCCACGCCACACCCTCCCCCTCTCCCTAGGTTTTTAGGGGTTTTTGCTTTTCCTTATTGGGACCACTGCCTCTTGCCTCCCCTGTATCCATGTTCCTTTGCTTCAGTCACGTTTCCACAGTGGAGAGAGATTCTGTTTTTGCTTTTTTTTTTCTTTCTTTCTTCCTTTTTTTTTTTTAGTTTAGCCACTTGGAATGTGATTTACAAGGTATACTGAAATTGAGATGTGTCATGTTTTGGGATGGGGCCAAGAGTGAGGCTGGGGAATGGAGCGTCGGGAAGCACGCTCCTCGTTCGATCCCCCGCCTTCCCCTGACGAGCGCACAGATGGCTACTCTACTAGTGATGATGGTATTCTCCACAGGCGAGGCTTGAGCGTGGGCCAGGTGAGCGGCCCAGACTACTGCCTGAAGCGGGGGCCCCGGCGTGCCAACAGGGGGGAGTCAGGCTGCCAGGGCGATGGCTGCCGATCTGCAGAACAGGGTGACATGGAGGAGAACTCCAACATCCAGTTCCGGGTGCGGAGTCAGGGGAGAGCATCACCAGACTGTACTTGGGTAAGGAGGGAAGGAGTGATGTCTGAGTTGTGTATGTATGTGGCAGTATTCAGCAGAGGAGAGTGGGGGGGGGGGGGACATGAGGAGAGTGGGGGGGGGGACATGAGGAGAGTGGGGGGGGGACATGACATGAGGAGTGTGGGGGACGTGTGAGAGTGGGGGGACGAGTCTGTCCAACACTAAACTGACACCACCAGAACAATGATACATGAAGATGGGCCGTGGAAATGGCTACTGGTATGCTGGGGCCTGGAGGATTTGAAGACGTAACATTTGACTGCAAAGTTTTAGCTCTGCTACTGAACTTTCTGTCTCTGAACCTGATAGAAGAGCTTTTCTGTCAGACTCTTTGACTAGGTAGTGTTTTAAGCAGTGAGAATTGAGTAACCGGAGTGGGTAGTTGCTGTCCATTTTACAGCTGTTTGCTAATAAGCCATTTTTTTGTTTTAGTTTTTACTCATTCATTGTTAGCTTATTGCTCATATTCATTGTCTTGGATGGTTGCTACAACCATCCCCATCATCATTAATTCCTTCACCCCTGTTGACATCACTGCCTTCACTGAATCATCTCTTGCACAGTTTTTTTTACACCCACCCATCTCCCCACCTCTGTCCCAACCCCTCACTGTGTTGCTCGTGATTTATACGTGAAGGAAGTTTTTCAGTTTTGCCTCTTGTTGAAACTCGTGGCATCTCCCTCCTACTTCTGTTTTGGGTGATACTAATGATAATATTGATGTCATGATGTGAGGATGAGAATGATAGAGATGATAAGAATGGTGATGATGGTACAGTCAGTTAAAGCAAGTGTGAACTTTAGAAAGTGGCATTCAAATGTTATAAACTAACTCATGTTTTTATTAATCCATTGAAATCCTTGGTTTGCATGTTGTTCACGGGCATTCACAATTTTATCAACTGATTTATGTTTTTATGAATCTATTTATGTTTTTATTAATCCATTGAAATTCTCCACTCGCATGTTGTTCATAGCTATTTTGGTATTGTCAGATGCCGTAGTCTCTTTCACATACGTAAGGTTTGTCACACAACTCCACAGCTAACTAAAGGTGGGAATGTTCCCACGTACTTCAGTGTAGTAGCTGAAGTATTTACATCAGTTATACATGATCAGTGAGACTCAAGTGCAGCGTGATGGAATCCCCACCCCACCCTCGTGTCGGTATTGGTGGAACACTGGGTACCAGCCAGTGGTTGTCTGATCACAGCTGTCCTTCTGCCTGCACATGCCAAGTGGGCGCTTTGAACAGATGGAGCCAGGTCCACTGGAATTTGACCCCTGTGATCTGTGGAGTTTATCTTCAGCTGACAGGAGAGGGGAGGGTAATGATAAGCAGACACTCCCAGTGCAGGGTGTATGGAGCAAGCATTTCTTTCAGTCATTAAGCATGCAGAGGACAAAATAATGAAAATACAGTGGCTTTCATCTCAGCTGTGTGTACACCTTGTAGATGGGCTCTTTTTTTGTTAGCTGTTTACACCGCAGATGAGATAAAAAGAAATTCAACTTTTGCTCAGGCACATAGGAATTCAAAGGGCAACAACTATCTGGCAGTCAAGATGTTAACGGGGGGGGGGGGGAATAGAAATATGAGAGGAGGGAAGCTGTGCTAAAAAGAAAAACAACAAGCAAGCAAAGAAAGAATCAAGACCCTACCTTTAACATTACATTTATTAGAAAATATCCTAGACTATTTAGGGCAAATGATAATGTTCAGAATAATTGTACTGTACTAAATGCCTATTTGCTGCTATGTGTGTGATAGACGAATGCTCAGCATCAAAAACAGGTATGGCATTTTCTTTTTTATTTTTTTGTCACCTGGTCATTGGGATTTTTTTTTTTTTTCATTTTACACTTGGTTTTTACCTTGAAGGCACATGGAATTTTTTTTATGAACATTTTTCTTCCTTTGCGTTATCTTTGTTCTTTGATTTATTGATCAGTTTTGCTGAGGACATGTATTCCAGTACATTGGAATCTTACTCTTTTTTCCCCTACATTTCATCACTCATCATTCATGTTTTACAGATAAAAAGGCAGTTGAATGGCATTTAGTGCACAAGAAGGATGTTTTGGCACAATGAATTGTTTACTAAACACAGTAAGATAAGTGGTAAAATTGGGAGCATTATTACAGCAGTTACTCGGTGATGGTTGGAGACTGGATGCTGCAGAACTGGAGTACTCTCCCATTGTTGACACTTCTGCCCCAGTCGCGCCTTCCTTTCCTCCCCATCCCTATCCCCAACCCAGCCTGTCTCCTTCACTCCAGTCTCACCCCAACTACCCCTTTCGCACCCCAGCCCTCAGCAGAATTCAGCCTCCCTCTGTAGGCCAAGTGCTGCTTGGTTTTCCCTCTTCTGATTGTTCAGTCTACAGTTTTTACGACTGAGGCAAGCATACATAGCTTGTTCAGTCTACAGTTTTTAACGACTGAGGCAAGCATACATAGTCAGCTAAGGGACACAACTTGCACTCATCCTTGTGGCTTTGGAGGTGTGCTACTGACTATTACAGTCAGCAACAGATATGGCAAAACAAGAATGTAAAGTTGAAACTACTTGCACTTTACATTCTTGTTTTGCCTTATCTGTTTTGTTGTTGTTTTTTAATTTTATTTTATTTTGGTTTCTTTTGTTGCTTTTCTTGCTTTTTTGTTGTTGTTACTTATTTTTTTTTTTCATGGCATTGGGCGAAAGGTGAAATTGTTTGACTGAGACAGTTGACTCAAATGGGAGCTGGGAAGTTCAGTTCAAGCGACATGTCTTTGGCCCAAGCTGCCAGTTTTGTTTTCTGTTTAACAGATCCAATCCAGGTCAGTTGTCACCAAAGTGAGGCAGAGGTTAAAATCCTCTTCCTGTATGGGGAATGGTGTCCTTAGTAACACATCATCCCACCCCCCCCCCACCCCCCAGCCTCCCCGAGTTCTCACACCCCCACCCTCCACCCCATACCTTCCACAGTCCATCCAAGACTAGTGTGTCTGCATCACCGACATGTGCTAGTTCCAGAACACTGAGTTTTCTCCTTTTCCTTGCCTGACCATTTTATGACCTGATGAGAGCAGCGTCTACAGCCAGTCTGTAGATCCAGGGCATAGTCCTGAAAGAGTAGCTGAGCATTTGCAAAAAGATTTTTTTGTCTAAACTAAAGGGGGGGAATGTCAAGTTATCTCATTTAATTTGGAAAAAAAAAGGAAATAAAGTAACACCCCCCTCCCACCCTTCCCCCAGCAACCACAGGCAAAAGTAGACACCGCACACAGAGCGTGGGAAAAAAACTCCAAAGAGGGAGATGTTTGTGTTGTGTGTCAGGTAGTGGTGGGCTCTGGTCAGTGGACTGTGGTCAGATAGTGGACTGTGGTCAGTGGACTGTGGTCAGACAGTGGACTGTGGTCAGATAGTGGACTGTGGTCAGTGGACTGTGGTCAGACAGTGGACTGTGGTCAGATAGTGGACTGTGGTCAGTGGACTGTGGTCAGATAGTGGACTGTGGTCAGCGGACTGTGGTCAGACAGTGGACTGTGGTCAGACAGTGGACTGTGGTCAGACAGTGGACTGTGGTCAGATAGTGGACTGTGGTCAGACAGTGGACTGTGGTCAGACAGTGGACTGTGGTCAGATAGTGGACTGTGGTCAGATAGTGGACTGTGGTCAGTGGACTGTGGTCAGACAGTGGACTGTGGTCAGATAGTGGACTGTGGTCAGTGGACTGTGGTCAGACAGTGGACTGTGGTCAGATAGTGGACTGTGGTCAGTGGACTGTGGTCAGACAGTGGACTGTGGTCAGTGGACTGTGGTCAGACAGTGGACAGTGGTCAGACAGTGGACAGTGGTCAGACAGTGGACTGTGGTCAGTGGACTGTGGTCAGACAGTGGACTGTGGTCAGACAGTGGACAGTGGACTGTGGTCAGACAGTGGACTGTGGTCAGACAGTGGACTGTGGTCAGACAGTGACAGTGGACAGTGGTCAGACAGTGGACTGTGGTCAGTGGACAGTGGTCAGACAGTGGACAGTGGTCAGACAGTGGACTGTGGTCAGATAGTGGACTGTGGTCAGACAGTCGACTGTTAGGAGAGCAAGGAAGATGAAGTGTAATCTGTTGTCTATGAGTCTGATCTGTGAAAGGAAATGTCTGGGAGATGAAGACTTCTTGCGCTGGACACGGATGCTTGTCTTGATTTTTTTGATTGGCCGAACAGAGTACTGCTAACCCTTTGAGCTGGGACTAAGGATTGGGTTTTTTTTTTTTTTTTTTTTTTTTAGATTTTCTGTTTGGGGCATGGGATAGGTTTTTGTTGATTTTTTATTTTTTCCTTTTGGATTTTGTTTGAAAAAAGTTTTATAAGTCTGATCATAGTGTTTGTCCATCTGTCGCCCTGTTTGCCAGGGGGAGGCAAAAGGTTAGTTATAAAGGGTGAAAAAAATCCACAAATCTTGACATCTTTTGTGGATAGCCAATGGGGAAGGTGGAAATGTCCTTGGGAGTGGATACTGCTCTTTCAGAAGAAAGGAATGAACCGTTTCTGTTTGCCTGAAGGAAGGAATGAACAGTTTCTGTGTGCCGGAAGGAAGGCATGAACAGTTTCTGTTTGCCTGAAGGAAGGCATGAACAGTTTCTGTTTGCCTGAAGGAAGGAAAGAACAGTTTTCTGTTTTGCCTGAAGGAAGGCATGAACAGTTTCCGTTTGCCTGAAGGAAGGAATGAACAGTTTCTGTTTGCCTGAAAGAAGGCATGAACGGTTTTCTGTTTGCCGGAAGGAAGGCATGGACAGTTTCTGTTTGCCAGAAGGAAGGCATGAACAGTTTCTGTTTGCCGGAAGGAAGGAATGAACAGTTTCTGTTTTGCCTAAAAGAAGGCATGAACATTTTCTGTTTGCCTGAAGGAAGGCATGAACAGTTTCTGTTTGCCTGAAGGAAGGAATGAACAGTTCCTGTTTGCCTGAAGGATCTGTATGCCTGAAGGAAGGTATGAACAGTTTCTGTTTGCCTGAAGGAAGGAATGAACATTTTCTGTTTGCCTGAAGGAAGGAATGAACAGTTTCTGTTTGCCTGAAGGAAGGCATGAACAGTTTCTGTTTGCCTGAAGGAAGGCATTATCTGCCTGGTCTGGATACATGCTTCATGCTTTAGCTTCTCCTCAGTGACAGAAATGTGTTGTGGACATTGAGACCAACACACACACAGTCATAGTAATGATAATAATAATGAGGACAGTTTCTACGGTGCCTATCCTAACAAGGTAGGGTACTGGGCGCTTTGCAGAGTTTCACAAATAGATAACTAAAATGTACACAGTATATGCGCATGTGCGTGCGCGCACAGACACACACAGACACACACATTCTCTCTCTCTCTCTTCTCTCTCTCTCTCTCTCTCTCTCTCTCTCACGCACATGTGCTTCAGCATAGGTGAAGTATCACACACACACACACACACACACACACACACACACACACACACACTGTGTCACAGAGTGTCATAGACACAAACATACATACCCTGAAAGTGTCTGCAGCACAGCGTAACACAAACCGCTCATTCATACATATCCATAAGGGAATGTTTGCAAGTGACAGTCAGCAATCTAGCAATATTTTTGGTGGTGTTCTACAATTGGTGGGAAATGGAGAAAAGTGCCAATGTGAAAGTCTCGAAGGAAAAGGACATGGCATTGTTGAAAGGAAGCAAGTTCCACAGTGTCACCGTGTAAAGTGCAAATGCCTTTGAACTGTGCTGCTTTCAGTTATATAGTAGGGAATTCAAAATGTTTGATCATGAAAAGAAGAGCAGAGGGAATAAGCAGAAATGTGCATTTTGAAGAGATCAAAGAGATAGACGGAGGCTTCATGAGTGGTAATCTTGTAACATAGACAGGCAGATTTGTACTGAATCGTATGCTCAGTTTTGAGCCAATATAATTTCTTCAAGAGAGAAGAGCTAAACACTTTGTGCGCCCTCTCCCCTCGGGCATATCCCCTTCCTTCCCCACCATTCCCACCCCTGCCTCCGTGCAGATCCAAAACTGGATGCAGGGAGGTCTCTCTTTTGATTGAAGTTGGTGATTGATCTTGGAGGACTCACAGCGTTTCAGTGAAAAAAAAGGAAAATTATTTGTAGATGAGACCTTGCCTTCCAAGATACGTGTTATTCATTTGTTTTGTACAGGTGAACTGAGCAGACTTTTTTTTTACATTTCCTCTTGATTGATTCATTTTGTTGATTGAAGGGTTCATGCTTACTTGTATTGTTTTTGCTCTCAAGATGATAGCAGGTCATGGTTTTATATTTGCATTTAATGGTTCATTTAACTTTTTTGGTTGTGGGTTGCAGTTTTGTGTGCACAGTCTCAGGTAACAGTTAGGGAGTAGAAGCAAAACATGAATGCATCCTTCTTATATGACACAAAGAACTGATAGAAGGAGTGAGTATTACTGTGATTCTATACACCTTTATTACAGTCAGACTGTGTAACAGTGTGGGCTGAACTGAACAGTTTGTGGGTTGATTCTTGGGGCACAGACAGTGACTTTATGTGACACTGACCTCCTCTTCTGAATGGAAGTGGTGGGACGTACATTGTTCTCAGATCTATCACGTATCCTAGACACACTTCAGCACCCCTTAAGGTGTAGTTTCATTAGTGAAAGAAAAGCAGTATGTGTTTGTGTGTGTGTGTGCATGCGTGCGTGCATATGTGTGTGCTTGCGTGTGTGTGTGTGTTTTGTGTGTGTATGTGTGTGGTTCTGTGTGTGTATGTGTGTGGTTCTGTGTGTGTGTGTGTGGTTCTGTGTGTGTATGTGTGTGGTTCTGTGTGTGGTTCTGTGTGTGCGTGTGTGGTTCTGTGTGTGCGCGCATGTGTGTGTGCATGTGTGTGTGTGTGGTTCTGTGTGTGTGTGTGTGTGTGGTTCTGTGTGTGTGTGTGTGTGTGTGTGTGTGTGTGTGTGTGTGTGTGTGTGTGTGAAGAAGGGGGGTGGAGCAGGGGGAATGTGGTCAGTTTGCATGAAACTGCATTTTATAGAGCACAGTGTATTATCAACAAAAAAAAAAAAAAAGAAAAGCCAAATTGTTTTGCAAGCAGTTTGTTGAATAGCTAAATGTATGGATAAGTTCATGAATGAAGCTGTGAGCAGTAATCTAAAATGGATGATGGAATCCATGAATTAGCGACAATTTTTAATAAACAAGTAAGATACCTAGTGGACAACTAATTTAAATGGTTTTACAGTTCTAAACTTGCACAGCTAAACACATGAATGGATTAATGAAGAAGAGACAAAAAACTGGTTTGACAGCATTAGGAATAAAGAAATGCTGTGACTGTTATATTTTGTCATGTTTTTTTCTCTTCTTTCAAGTTATCTGTCACCATACTTGTATATGGTGTATTAACCATAAGGGAAGAGGAGGGGGGGAGGATTTTATTTCTTATTTAATGTATATCTTAATCAGTTATAGGCAGACATTGGAATTCCTGCTTACCCTTCTTCCTCCACTTTGTTGTTGTTGTTTTTGTTCTTTTGTTTCTGTGAAACACAGTGTACAAATGTTTAAAAAAAAAAAAGGGGGGGGGGGGGGGGGAGTGAATGAAAGTGGAGAAAAAATCCACAAATATAGATGTCATCATTTGGCAAATGAAATTATGATATTAAAAAAGTGACTCACAGTTGATGAAGAAAACAAAATGTAGAGCAACAGCCACTCCCTGCCCCTAACCCAGAGGATGAAAATGTCAGGACCAGTGGCAGAGTCACAGGAAACCAGGCTGGAGAACGCTCCTTGGATCTGAGGGTTTCACAGAAAAGCACAAATTTACAGAGGCAGGAAAAGCGAATATCCAAGAAAAAAAAAAAGTCCTGCGGGAAAAAAGTGAAATGCTTAATCACCCACAGTTTCTTACTGCATCCAGTTTTTCTAATCCAGGATTCATTGACTTCACATTCAATGTAATGCTGCCCGCATGTTATGTTATGTATAGTGCAGCGCTTCTCCATGTATTAATCAGACCATTTCAGTGACAGGTGAAAGTGTAGGTGAACGCGATTTTGGAACTGGATTTGTGGGAAAAAAAAAAAGATTTTGTTTCATCTACTTATGTCATAATCCGTTGCAACAAGATTGTAGCCAGGAAGAAGGTCGGAGAAAGTCAGGGCGAGTTGTGGGTGATGGTGCTGGTTGACCCCTGTTAACCCTTTCTGCCTTGTGTGTTGCAGCTTTTCCAGGTCGGAGGCAACGTCACCCTCCTAGCCATGGTGGCCGTCATTGCCTTTGTCGTCCTGGTCTCTGTGTCGCACAGCGGGAGCAAGATCAACCCCCTTCGGGCATGTCGTCAGCGCACTCTGCTGCTGTTCTTCGTGGCTGTTGTGCTCATCTACTTCATGTGTTACACCACCATGTGGATGCATGTTTTCGAGTTCTCCGGATCCTTCCGCAAGAAGCGCCCACTCTCTGCGTCGTAGTCGTTGGGGGGGTTGTGGTGGTAGCAGTGGTTGGGTGTGTTGGGTGGGGATGGGAAGGGGAGCGTTGGGTTTTGCTCAGTGTCATGACCTGTTAGACGTTTGGTGTTGAAGGAAATATCTGTGCTGTGGGTGGTGTGGTGACCTTGTGTACTGTGCCACTCACCTTGTCCCACAGTGCTGCGCTACTCTGTGGCTAATCGTGGCCCGCTTTGGAAGAGAAAGGGGAGGAGGAAGCTTGTGGGGTTGGTCAGTTTCCAGGAGGGATGGAGATTATCCAGTGCCAGTTTCAAGTCACACCAGTGGGGGTGGCATGGGGTAACAATAGAGGTACGGAGTAGTTCAGCATGACCATAACTTCATGTTGCTGCGGGGTTTGCAAAGCCTACAACAGAAGATGAATATACTCCTGTGCCGCTTTGACACGTTGATGGTATGTACATGTTGATTGTCTACAAACATGCTGGATTGCTTGGAGTGGCCGAGGTTTCAGCAGAGAGCAGGGCTGCAGACAGTGTGGGGACTCCAAACGTGGTGAGCCCTTCATCATTGTAAAGCATTAAAGAATCCGCATCTTCCTTCATTTACCAAGCACTGGCCTCTCAGCTGTGGTTCCTGTCTACAGGCAGCAGATGAGAGACAGGGCTTTGTGGGGATACTTTTCTCTTCTCTTTTGGTTTGTGGGACAGATGAGAAGTTACCTTAAGATGAGAAAGAGTCATTCTTCCCTTGAAAAGTCCTGATTTTGAAAAAAAAAAAAAAAAAAAAAAAAAAAAAAAAAAAAGAGACTTGAATGCAAAGAGTAAACCAATTTATAAACCAGTGATTGTGGTATGTTTTATTGTATTCCTCTTCGCAGCAGGCTTATGTACGGAATTTGGAGAGTTGTTGTTCTTGAGAAAGTAACTGACGCACTTCGCTGTTGATGACATTGCCAGTGCTGACATGTGGATGACTTTGCTTATGTAGACATCAATACCAGTGCAGAAATGTGTGGACACCTGTGCAGAAATGTGGACAACATTGCCAGTACAGAAATACAAATAACATTGTCAGTTCAAAATGGGGATGACAGTACCAGTGCAGAAATATGGAAGAGATATTTCATTGCAAAAACGTGAAAGATGATTCCTATACAGAAATGTGGGAGAGATTTTCTTTACAGAAATGTGGAAAATATTTCCTATACAGAAATGTGGAAGATATTTCCTATACAGAAATGTGGGAGAGATTTTCTTTACAGAAATGTGGAAGATATTTCCTATACAGAAATGTGGGAGATACTTCCAGTGCAAAAATGTGGATGACGTTGGTAAACTAGACAGACGTTCTGAAGCATTTCATGGGAAGGGGAACAGCTCACTGACTTACTGCTCTTGAACTAACCAGAAGAAAAGAGCGATAGCGTGTACTGCTCTTCAACCAGCATCGAAGCCAGTAGAGACAGGGTTGTGAGCACTTGGATCTTGTGATGTATCATTGGACACAGAGGATTCTTCTGTCTTTGAAACCTGAGTGTGACCCTGTGCTGTGACAAATCAGATGTATGTTCTCCAGTTCCTGTATCTTCCATGACCATGTTCTGTGGAAGGCCTCCGTTATCTTCCATGTACAGTGAGAGTCATTTGCTTTCTGTCACACAGCATCTCCTCTTGTGAAGATGCTTGGAAAATGAGTCATTGTTCGCCAGTTATAATTTATTTTCCATGACAAGTCAGTGAAGAAAACATTATAGTTTGTGTCCTCAGAGTTGTATGTGCTGTGAAAGTGAGCATCTTTCTCCGTGAGACTTAACTTCCCCGAAGAATGTGTTGGCAGAGCAAGGATCAGTCTAATGGTCTTTATGACATGCAAAATGGTTGTACTCGATGGCGTGTACACCATGACATGTGTCAAGGTAATGCTAAGGGGGATGACTCTGTCATAGCTTCCATGATGTGAAGGTGGAGATGTTGACGTGCAGGCGGTGAAGTCACTGTTTGGCTGTCATACTTTGTTGCAGCGCAGTGAAGTGGGCTGTAAGCAGTGTGGATTACTGTGGGCTCTGGTTTTACAGAGAAGCAAGGAGATGACATGTTGGATGTATGTGTGTTGTTTTTTAGTGGGATGGTTGTTGCCAGCACAGAGAGGTGATATTGTCTTTACTGCTTTCTCTTAGGTCTTGTATGTGCATCACTTGAAAATTTTAACACTGAGAGAGTGAAAGAGAGAGAGAGAGAGGTTGTACTGTGTGAAAAACAAACTGAAATAAGCAATGTTTAAGAAGAAAAAAAAAGGATAACTTTTATTCTCTTGTCCAAGCTAATTGTCAGAAATTCTGTTACCATTTTATCATTGGCATGAAGATGTTTTCTTGTGGGTACTGTGGAAGATTTGAAAAAGTTGAAGCATGTCTTTGACAAAGACCGGTCATAACCACAGGGTTAAGTAGATGGAAGGAGACCGGTAAGTCTTCAAGTTAACTCCAGGCAGAATGAAAAAAAACTTTTGGTGGTAATCTGTTGTGGTGTTAGGCCACATACAGGACAACAGATCTTAAACCCCAGGATATCGGTGTGAGAGGTACAGCTTGACCACATTCATATATCTAGCCTGGACCCTTGTACACTTTTGGCCATTTTTTTTTAGGCCAGTTTATTAAAAAAAAAGAACTGCCATCAAATACAGTCGATAGGAATGTTGTGCTGAGTATTTACAGTTCATGGCAAACCCAGTTTCTCTGGGTTTTCATTGTGTACTTGTGCTGTGAGAGACTGGCCTCTCCACTGTACAAGAGGAGATCAACAACATCAGGATTGGCTGTTTCAGATAAATCACCCATCACCACAAAAGGTGCATCAAGTGTACGTCAGACTGATCTTGAGTAGATGACAGCATGATGGAAAAAACTAAAAATGTCTTTGTAATGATTTAAGAGCCAACACCAGAGATATCTTCACAAGAAAGTGATGGATTTGTGAAAGTTTATGGACTGATGATCAGCCATTTTCAGAAGCTGGGTCTGAAAGGTGAGCTTAGTGTACATTCAGAATCCATCAAGAGCCATGGAAACTTAGGTTTCAAGATTCAAAAGGTTTGAATATTGATTTGTGATTTGCAGTTAAAAGATGATGAAGGTAACATATTTAAAAAAAAAAAGAAAAGAAAAGAAAGAAAAAATGCAACAGAGGACGTGATTGATACAATGAGGTCACAGTCCTCTCTAAGGTTGTGTGACACCATGTCTGTGCCTGATGTACCTTTGGCCATGATGGTCATGATGGGTCATGATGGTCATGTGGCAGCTGTTGGTGCTGCAGTATAAGTCATCCTGGGATGGGAAGTTTTCACTTCGTAGCATCTCAGTGAAAAAAAAAAAGAAAGGTTAAAAAGAGCAGAGGAATTTGCAGACAAGTTTTCTGGGGAGAAAAAGGAAATTTGTGAGAAGTACTCCCCAGCATTAAATTTCAGGTGCCTAGGTGTGGAAGATGATTTTTCTGCTTGTTTTGAGGACATCATAGTAAGTGCTCCTCCTCCCAGTGTTCATAACTGTCTGATTGTCTCTAGCAGCACACACACACACACACACACACACATGCTGCTTCTTTCTTCCTCCCATTTCAGGGTCTTCTTGTGCTGCTGCCTCTTTCCTTCATCACTGTCACCTTCATAATCTTCAGCTTTAACCTGATAGTTGATATCAGGTATTATAATGCCTTTCAGTTGATGATTTTAGTGTAACATTTATTTGTTTAGAAAGTTGGTACCAGGTATTATAATGCCTTTCAGTTGATTATTTTAGTGTAACATTTATTTGTTTAGAAAGTTGGTACCAGGTATTATATGCCTTTCAGTTGATGATTTTAGTGTAACATTTATTTGTTTAGAAATTATCAGAGACTGAGTAACATCTTATGTATGGCATTTCTGCGTCCACAAGTTGTATGAAATGATGGGGATGAGGTTCATGTCCATGCAGGCATATTCTGTGGTGGTGAACATGAGCATCATGTATGGAGTGTGTGGAGTCTGTCACCGCTGTAGACAATGCCTGAAGCAGACCTTTCTGATGGTCTTCCAACACACTCTGAAAGCAGCACATGTGAACAAGGTGTACAGTGAAAATTTTCAGTTCACATTGACCATGGCAGTCCACTGGTTTCCAGGGACCTGTAATGAACTGTGTTCAGTGATGTACAGTTTGGCTGATGAGTGCACAGCTTGTCTCCACACAGACTGCATGTTGCAGTGGTATAGGGAGGGTGATGTCCTGGGGGTGAGTGAGGGGTGAAGGGGAGAGGTTGGCAGTTAGGGAGAAAGGAGTGCTGGTTTCATCGACTCCTGAAGTGACGCTGATCCATTCCTTTCCATCTCCCCACTCCAGAACCTTCAACAGCCAGTGTCAGGGGTAGCGTACAGCTCAGGTTACATCTGATATCCCTTTTTTGTGTATTGATCTCTTTGTTGTAGGAAAAGGACAATTGAAGAGCATATACATCCATATCCATAGGGGGAGACATGTTGTGGGAATGGTGAGGTTTCACATATCATCAGAGAGGGACAGGAATGTGCAGCTGCAGGTGGAAAGCGTTCCAGTCCTGAACAGCTGGTGTTGAAGGGGTCAGGACTTCTGGATCAACCTCTCTTTTGACGCATTGGGACATCTTCACTTTTTGCCCAGCGTACTGGAAGTCTTTGATTCTGTGAACTTAGATTGAAGAGAAATAAGAGATCATTTTTTTCAATGCTAGATGCAGCATACCACACAATAGGCTGCATGTTTGTTTTAGTTCATGTCGGTTGTCATTATTTGCTATTTATACTTCTTGTTCATTCATTGTTTTAGTTCATGTCGGTTGTCATTACTTGCTATTTGTACTTCTTGTTCCATTCATTATCCCATTATTATCAGATTGTTCTTCAAAATCTCCTTTCAGTTGTCCTTTATTTTGGGGTAATTCAAGTCTGGTTCAATGTAACAGTCTCATTTCTTGTAAGTTTTTTCAGTTTTTGTTCCATTCAGTGATCATTCATTGTCAGATTGTTCAGTTCTGATTCTCTTCAGCAGTTGTGTATTCTCGCATCGTACTCCCGAGGTCAGCAGCCATTTATTATCACACGCATATCGCTCATGAAAGTGTTCACTGCATGACCAAACCTTTTTTTTTTCTGTACTGAATGACAGAGCTGTGACTTGACACGGCTGCACCACAAATGAGCGTGACACAGAAATGCTGGAGGGTAGGCTCTTGCAGTGCAGGCAGTGCAGCAGGTGCCCATGTTGCAGCGCTGGAAACATGAATAGCGTCTGCTGGAGAATCATTTGCCTCTGTGAGAGAATCGGTCACTTCTGTTAGAGAATCAGTGGCATCTGCTAGAGAATCAGTGGCATCTGTTAAAGAACCAGTCGCCTCTGTTAGAGAATCAGTAGCATCAGCTAGAGAATCAGTGAAAAGAATCTATGGTATCATGTGTTAAAGAATCTATGGTATGGAAAGAATCTATGTATCTGTTAGAGAATCGGTGGCATCTGTTAAAGAATCTATGGTATCTGTTAGAGAATCAATGGCATCTGTTAGAGAATCAGCAGCATCTGTTAGAGAATCAGTCACCTTTGTTAGAGAATCAGTCACATCTGTTAAGAGATCAATTGCATCTGTTAGAGAACCAGTCGCTTTGTTAGAATCAGTCATATCTGCTAGAGAATCAATTGCATCTGTTAGAATCAGTCGCTCTGTTAGAGAATCAGTCGCATCTGTTTAGAGAATCAATCACATCTGTTAGAGAATCAGTCGCTTTATTAGAGAATCGGTCACATCTGTTAGGGAATCAATGGCATCTGTTAGAGAATCAGTCGCATCTGTTAGAGAACCAGTTGCATCTGTTAGAGAATCAGTCGCATCTGTTAGAGATCAGTCTTGATCTGAGCTGGAAATGGATTCTATTCATCATCCAGAGTCCTTTCAGCGTTTGTGAGCCTGTGCTGGGTTTAGTCAGCATGCTGGGTCACGGCTTTCTTCACATGTCGATAAAGCCATCTTTGGCTTTAGTGCAGGCAGGCAGGCACCTGATCCTGCATGCCATTGCCGAACTCTGCATATGGGACAAATGCTGTGAAGGCTTGCAGGGCCTGTGTGACAGGGGTGCAGTACTCGTTCTTTTCTGTGTAGGACACAGTGCCCTGCTACCAGGGCACCATTTCCTCAGTCCTGTGGTTTCCAGTTCTGCCATCAGCTGTGCATGGAAAACATGTAAAATACAGTGTTTCATTCTGTCATGTGTGTGTCTGTTCAATTTTGCATGGACACCTTCTGGTTTTGAGATGCTCCATGGTTGCCTGAGCTGTAAACAACATGACCCAACTTGACCAGGCAGTGGGTGGTGTGTTGTTTTGTCCCACGAGGTGTGGGGGTGTGTGTACCATGGGGAGGAAGGAGGACAAAGAGAAAAACCAGGAGACATAGTCTCACACCCACCAGTTTGAATGGGTAGGGTGGGACGAGACATGTCCCCCCTCGTAACCCACTCTCTTGTTACTCCCTGACAGACCCGCCCTCTCTTCTGACACTGACAGACATTCCACTGTCCCATCACTTTGGCAGATAATCGTTGACCTTTCACTCTGACCTATAGTCCACTCTCCTGTCAGACCAGACAGACAGACCTTTCTTCCACCGCTCACTTACAAAAGGTCCACTCTCCTGTCACTATAGTTAATAGTGCACTGTTCAGTCACACTCGGACAGAAACTCACTCTCCTGTTTATCACCGACACATAGTCTGTTCTCCTGTCTCTCTCTGACTAATAACAGTCCACTCCTCTGTCATATTTTGACTGTCCATCTCCAGTCTCTCTCTCTGACAGATAGTCCACTTTCTTGCCACTCTCTGACATTTAGTCCATTCTCTCGTCATTCTCTGATGGTCGGTTCTCTTTCCTGATTTGATCTGTAAATTAGTTCTCTCTTCTGTCACTGATATATAATTCATGCTCCTGTCACTCTGACAGATAACCCTATCTCCAGTCACTCTTAAACAGATAATGCTCTGTCAAGTTACTTCTGATGATTTGCTCTTCAGCTACTGACTGGTAATTCACTGTCCCATCACTTTCGGGCAGATAATTCACTCTCCTGTTGCTAGTTGACAGGTAGTCCCTCTTGTATCAATCTCCTGCAAACAGTCCACCTTTCTGTCACTCTCTTACATATAGTCCACTTGCCTGTCGCTCTCTGACCAGTAATCTACACACTCATTTTCTGTACAATAGATAATTCACTCAGCATACATCTAACATACAGTTACTCGTCTCCCTCCCCCCCCCCCCCCCCCCAACCACCTCTCTGTGACAAAAACTTCACTTTTCTGTTGCCCTAATAAATGGGCCACACCTGTTCCCCTCTGTGACACAAAAGTCCACTCTTCTTGTGCCTTTACTCTGAGACAGACAGTACAGTCTCATCTATCACTTTATGACAAGACAGTTCGCCCTCCTTTCACCCTGTGACAGATAGTGCACTCTCCTGCCATTCTCTGACAAATAACCAGCTGTCCTGTCACTTCCTTGCTGGTAATTCACCCCCTGTTCACTCTGACAAATGGTCCACACTCCAAGAGATAAGCCGCTCTCCCTGTCTCTCTGTCTGATGGATAGTCCACTCTCCTGTCATCTGATCTGTAGCCTATTCTCCCGTCACTCTTTGAGAGAGAGTCCCACTTTCCTATCTCTCTGATAAACAGTCGGCTTTCCTGTCTCTCTTTGAAAAATAGTCTGCTGTCCTGTCTCTCTGTGATGAAGTCTGCATTCCTGTCTTTCTCTGACAGTCTTTCCTGTCTCTGACAAATCATCCGCTTTCCTGTCTCTCTCTGACAAATGGTCCACTTTCCTGTTTTGCCCTGATGTGGTGACTATTGTGGGCTTTTGGACTCCACTCTTGTCGTAAGGGGGCTATAGACAGGAGATAGCTAAGACAGTTGTGCATATGCTCTTGCATTTCCTGATACTTTTAGTGCGTAATCATTCTCCACATGTGCGTTTTGTCATTTGTTATCTCAGGATTGTTTTGGTTTTTTTTTAAGCAGTCAGAGTCGGTTATTCTGAAGACAATGCTATGAAAGCCACAGACCATCGTTCTCTGCTGTTCACCACCCATACATGATGTAGTGAGAATGCCCATTTAGAGCACCACAGCAGTTTATGACTGTTAGTTCTATGGTGTGTTCTGCCACAAGTAATTTATCTGTGTCTGTGAATGCAACCGCAATATTTTTTAACCATCATTTGCAAGTATATTGAACCATGTGCATTTTAACTTGTCCTTTTTTTTAATGATATATGCTTTTGTTGTGTACTGGCCAGAGATTGATTTTTAACCTATCACTACAGATTATGTAATCTTCTTAATTATAATTTGTTTTTAAAACTGTAATCCCAGATTTTACCTTTTAAAAAGTGTAATCACAAAAGACATGGTTTACCAACAGGGTTGTATGCATGTTTGTATTTATACATATACTTCTTTCAATGTGATAGCTCCTTACCATGAGTGCATTTAACTCACAAACCAGTGTTAAGGGGTTGTCTTTTTTTTTTAATTCACACCCCCCCCCCCCCCCCTCTTTTCCTCTCCCAACCGCTCCCCCTCCCTCTCCCACAGCAGAACAGTTTGTGTGAAGATGACCAGGATTGGCTAGTCCATGCCAGCAAAATCTGACCAACTTCTGTGTGTATGAGTGAGTGCCGGCTCATGTCTTTTCTCTTTTACTAAGTATTTCTTTGCTGTTGTTTTTTTAATGTGTTGATTAGGTTTGTGATGCGTATCTCTGTGAAAAATCTATCTGATTGACAGAAATTCTTCACAGCAAGCTATCTTGAAATCAGCACTTTTAAGTGTGGGATTTTGTGTGTGTGTGTGTTGTTTGCTTCTTGTTTTTTTTTTTTCCCCCAAATGGTTGGAGCTGTTTTGAACATTTTCCTGTTATTGTTGCTAGGAATGCATGTTACTCCTTCCCTGTTATGGCCTATGTGGATGGCTGGATGAAAAACAGTGCATGCGAATTAAGCAGTCAACTGAAGTGAAACAGTTCACTTGTTCTGTCGCTTCTTTTTTTGACAGTCGATTAGTTCTCTGCTTGTCTTGTGTTTATATGTCTTGTTTTGACAGTCGATTAGTTCTCTGCTTGTCTTGTGTTTATATGTCTTGTGCTTTGTTACATATGATTTGTACTCTTGTGCATTGTTGCTTCTGTGGCCATGACCTGTCAGGTGCGTAAACTCAAAACCATGGTGAATTTCTGCTGTCATTTTGGTTTGTTCAGTTGTTAGAGCATGCGGTCATAACTGATTCGACTCTCCCCCGTCAGCTGGATCTTGTGACTGGTCCCTCAGTGCTTGTGCAGTAGAGTCTGGTGTTGCAGGATCGGGTTTAAAGGAAAAAGACGTGTGCATTGTCATTACATGTGTTATGTTTGATAGATTTTAACTGACTGCTTTTTGCTAGCGAGGTGATCCTGTCTTTTTTCTTATTCTCTGTGTGTGTGTGGTGGGGGGGCCAGGGGGGAGGTGGCGGTGTTTGTGTACATGTATTTTTATGCTCAGGTTCACTTTTGCATTTATGATTGTTCCAAGTAATCTATTTGTAACCATAATTGCACACTTTTAAACTGATCATATTTCTAAACCTTGTAGTTTCAATGAGAGTGAGTGTTTGTCTTCACGTGTCAACACCTTTTGATGTTCATTTGACTGTGAGAAAGATTACTTAAATTGTTTTTTTGGTGTGTGTTCCTTTTTTCTGCATAATTGTGAACTGTATGTCACATTTGTCATATGTCCCCTGAACACAGTCCAAAGCATGTGAAGAACTGTTCTACAGTTAGACTGTGGAGCAGATGGTGGTGAGTTCAAAACCGCTCTGGATTTTCATGCGAGGAAAATCCGGTCTGTCCACCCAGCAGTAATAAGAAATGGGTTCCTGAGTCAGTGCAGGGAAGGTGTAGGCTGCAGGAAAAGAGGTACTGGCACCAGCTGCTGCTGCCCCTCCCCCTTCCTCCGCCCTTCCCCCCCCAAACAAGGTGATCCTGTCGAAGTTCATTGCCCCTTGGATAATCAGGCGGTGGGACTTAACATTTGGAGAACTCTGGGCATTCTGTAGCTTCTTGGTTCATGTAGATTGTATATCGTGTATAGTTGATCACTGTTTTTACCACTGTGTTACTGTGTCAGTCCTTTCTCTGTATGTCTTGTAAGTGTTGAGCCTCATTTGCTGCTGCTATGGGTTTGGAAATGGTGGTGGGGGGGGGGGGGGAGCAGGAGCAGAGAAATGTAAAGGAGGACAGGGGTGGAGGTGCGTTTCTCTGGGTTTTTTTTTTTTTTTTTTTTTTTGGCTTTCTGAATTTGTCCTTTTTTATAAACAGCAGTTTTACCTATGTATATCTTTTTGTTGTTCATATTATTCCCGTAATGTTCACATGTGTGTGTTTATGTGAGGAACGAAATTTGCCTGTTGGAAAATGTATGAATAAGCTCTGTGTGTGTGTGTGTGTGTGTGTGTGTGTGTGTGTGTGTGTGTGTGTGTGTGTGTTGGATACAAGTGGATGGTGTTTTTCTTTGATGACATCACGCATCTTGTGTGCCATACAACATGAATTCATTTGGTTTTGTTTTCGTCTTCCAGTGTCCTACTTGATAGTTGTTGCTGGTTTTTTTTCCCATCTCCAGACCTTTCATATTCTAAAGTGTCTTGCCCTAGTTATCATGACTTTTACTCTGCATCTTTCATACTATCTCTAGTACTCATTTTATGTCTGCTTTGCATAAAAAGAAATGAAAAAAAAAAGAGAGAGAGAGAAAGAAAAGAAAAGAAAAAAAGGACGTCACTGTCACCTCAAAAATCTCCTCTTTTCCTCATGCAATTTATTCTCACCTTCTTCAAAACCCCCCCCCCCCCCCCCCAAATCCATCCTGCTCTCTCTTCTCACTCTTCTCTTTCTTCCACTGTGTTACAATAACCAAATTTGTTATGTGTCGGTCTTCATGGCTCGAGTTGAAACAGTTGTGCTTATGAAAAAAATTTCTCTCTGTGTTTCAGCAGTTAGTTGGTGTGTGTGTGTGTGTGTGTGCGTGCGCGCGCGCTCGTGCATGCAAGTGTTTTTTTTGTAATTCATTCTCTAGTGAGGAAGAATAGTGTGTTGAAAACTGCCACTCTGGATTATGTTATACCATCATTAGTAAAGATGTTTTTCTCTGTGTGTACACATGTTTGTGTTTGGTGTATGTATACATGTGTCTGTATGTGTGTGTGCTTGCACCACACTCCTGTGTGTGTGTGCACATGCATGCAAACGCGTGTTTTGTTGGGATTTCTTACTGTCAATTGCATTTTTTCCGTGCTACCTGTTGTCCCTTCTTTACTATGGCCCAAACTCCCCCAACCTTCTATCACAACTGTGCATGACTGTTTTGGACTTTCATTCTAATTTGGATGTATGCGTTCTGATTGTTATGAATGTATCATTCTAATTTATTGTGGATATACATTGTAATCATTCTCTTTATTGTGGATTTATGTTCTAGTGTCTCTGACTAGTTTGGATGTAATTGCTGGAAGTGGCTTGAAGACGACCATTCTGTGTTGTTTTTTGAATGCAGTCATTCTAATGTACACTGGTAGAGAGACAAATCCTCTAAACTCACGAAAAGTCCATCAGGCAATGTTTTCAGATGGTCTATCTATGTACTGTGTTTATGGCTTTGTTTTTCGAATGCGTCTGGCTCCTTGATGTGAATGACAGTGGAAGTAAAGTGTGTAGCCCGATGAGTGATGGGCGGCAAAGTGGGAGACTTTGTCACATATGTGGCCGTTTTGCCCGTCCTCAAAGAATCGTAGTCTAGTCCCAGTTGACCGCTTTTCTGTTCTGTTTTGGGGTTTGATGTTGAATGGTCTGTAGAGCACACACACCTTGCAATGATGAATTTAACTTCTAGTTCATGTTAAGGTTGTGTTGTAAATACTGTATCTTGTGAATTTATATGTGCTTGAATGTGAGTGCATGAAAGAGAGGGAGGGCGAGAGAGAGAGTGTGTGTGTGTGTGTGTGCAAGAGAATGTTTTATTGCGGTTAGAATGGCAAAAAAACTTAAAGGAAAAAAAAAAAAGTTGCTCTTAAAAAAAGAAAAGAAGAGAGAAAGTGAAAGAGAATAACAGACAGATGGTGTGTTTTGTGTAGATGGAAGGAGGGGGAGGAGAGGGGGTGGGGAGGGGAGGAAAATGGGAGGTTAATTTTTTTTTTTGCTTAACTTTTTCACAAACTGAAAATGACAAGCACAACACTGTGTATATCTGTGCACCATTTAGCTGTTGTTAACCGGTTTTCGTCCGGTTGAACACTTTGTTAGCCGTTTTCTTCTGTGATGTGTTCATAGACCATTTTAACCTGCTTATGTCTTGTATGCACTGACTGTGAAAATGAAGCAGTTTCAAGCTTTGGTCCCATCATGTCTCTGGCTCCCTAACCTAGCTTCAAGTCACTGGTGGTTCCTGTGTTCTCTGCTGCTCTGTTCAGTGCTGTTTTAGGCACCAGCGTTCCTCCTTGTGTTGGGTGTAGACATGTTTCTGCTAGGGGTATGGTGGACTTGGCATGTGGATGACTTTTTATTTTGACTGTGTAAGTTTGTGTTCATGTTACTAGATTTTCATCCAAACTATCTCTCCCTCTAACACCCCCATCTCTTCCCCCATACATTCACACACACAGAAAGAAGAAAATTGGGCACATAACATGTAGATGGGGAGATTACTATCCTGGGCACATAACATGTAGATGGGGAGATTACTATCCTAACAGCCAAGGGCCAGGTCGAGTTGTTCCCATTCGTAGTCTGTATGACAGCACACAGATGCAAATGCATTTCCATAAAGGCCATGGCCCCTTACAAAAGGGTTTTTTTACAAACTGCTTAATAAACAAATTTGAAATTAGGGACTGTCTTTACAAACCAAATAGTAAAGGACATAGATCAAGAATAGGAAAAGTGTGGGGGTGTAAAAATCACAGTCTGCATCAAGTCAGATGAGAAGTAAAACGCTGGTCAAAATTCTTGATTGATTAAGAAGGGTGGTTGGTGACGTAACATGCAGTAGGCTTAATTAAGATAAATGTGTCAATGATTCTGTGGATGAGTTCGATCAGGCATCACTCTGAGAAACAGAGATCCTGTTTCCAAAGAAGAGCACCTAACCACAATTCAAACATCGTTTTTTTTTTCTCCCCTCCTTGTTGACTTGTGGCTATGTTTTCCAGTCAGGCTGGAGTGTTCTTCTCCGAGCCAACTCATTCAGGAGCCCTGTATTTCCTGTCCTGGATTCTTTGATGTACTCCTAACACATGCTGCACAAGGGACTTCTTTTTCTCCCTTCCCCTCATCCAAAAGACTTTATTTCAGATCACTTTTTTTTAGTTTAGTTTTGTTTTGTTTTCCCTGCAACAGACAGTAAACTTCAGAGTAGATGTCTAATGGACAGGGGAATGCCTTGAGAGTAAGGCAAAAAGGGGTGGGTGAAGGATGAAGATAGAGGGTGGGGATGTCCTTCCTAAATTGACATCATCCGTCTCTTCTGCTGGATTTGGACTTGCTCATACTAGAATTACAGATAACCCCCAACCTCCTTAGTTTTTTTGGATACAGCTGGCAACCTTTGAATTTGACCAATGAACCTTGCAATAGAGTGTAGAGACATTTATGAAGTCATTACTCCAGCCTTCCTCATTTTTTCTCGCTTTGTACGGTCTTGGTAATAAACTAACGGAATGAAGGGTTTTGCTGCATTTACTGTGGTAATACTGATGGTAGCATTTTTGGGTGTATATTACCATCAGTGATTGTTAAATCACAATAGCGATTAAGATGATATGGGTACTGAACAGGAAAAGTAAGTACCGTTGGGAACTGATGTGTGAAAAATTTAAGTTTTGCTGAGTTATGCCTTTTTCACTGCATGTTCCATTTGGAAACAGAAGTGCTAAGTGAAGTGTTGTTGGCGTTTGCAGATTGTGTTGGAAATCTGTGCGATTTGTAGGGTAGGTATTGTAAGGAAACTGTGGCTTGAATGCCGCTGTTCAACACTGGTTTTTTTGTTTATATTTGATACTCATGCGCATCATATCTGTAGCATGTTAACACTCTCCACACATGCTGCATGCATGCACACAGACACACACACACACACACACACGCACACCATATATTCACACTATACAACCACACAAGCATGTTCTGTCCATTTCAAGAGGCAGAAAGGTGTGTGCGTGTTTTAAATGTGTGTGTGGTGGTGTGCATTCGAGTAACCGACGCATGTCAAAACATGCAGACAAATTGTTCCAACTTATTTTTTTCTGGCACTGCATTTGTTTATGAGTTGCCCGTAGTTGTGGTGAGTGTGAATGAATGTTCTGGTTTTGCTCATGTGTGCGATACAGTTTTGCTCATGAGTGGTTGATTTTGGGTCAATATATTAAAGGAAAAATGAACTAAAAACGGTTTCTCTTTCGAGTGCTTCTGTGAATTTGTGGATGACACGTGCGTGTTCTTGTGCCTAGGTGTTGCAGTGTGGATGCTTGTTTATGGGAGAATGATACACAAGGTAAAACGAAAGATGAAACTGCTATGCTTGCACACACACACACACACACACACACACACACACACACACTCAATCCGCAATGTATTCTAAATCCATTTTGTAGTTTACAATTCACACTACCAATGCCTTGAGTTGTCTGAAATGAATCCATTTCAAATGGGGGGGGGGGGGGGGGGGGGGGGAACATTAGGCATACAAAGTACATCTTGTAATTGGTCTAAAATCATTTGGAAAGAAAAAGTGCACAGGATTCCAACAATGGAAAGTGACAAAAATGTGACTCACAGAGTGACACTGAAAGAATACTGACAATTTCTGTGTGTGTGTGTGTGTGAGTGTGTGTGTGTGTGTTTGCGATATGTACTCGCACGTATACATGCACAGAGATCACCAACCTATTTGATCCATCTATTTTATCCAGTCTAAGGAAGCGGAAGGGGGGGGGGGTCCTCCTTTTCCACATCTACTTGAAAACTGCACACTGCATGAGCACTCACTTCACGGTGCAGGATGAGAGGATGCTTCAGAATGAACATGGTGGGTAGGGTTAAGGGTAGATAATTTCATACAGCAAACCAAACACTTGCATATATGTAACTACA
>JADBJO010001157.1:65000-77500 GCA_016801955.1 Conus betulinus | reverse complement strand
AGGCGCGGTGTGAGTGTTAGTGAGAATTTTACCTGTGAACACACACACACACACACACACACACACTCACACACACGTATCTCCATCGATTTTGGTGTTTGTTCTGGGTGGTAATGACACAAAGAGGAGGGTGAAATCTACACATGGTTTAGCTCATGCACAGTTGAACATGAAACAGCCGGGGTCCGGATGCCTCAGGTTAAAAAGATCACCTAAACATGCCCTCTCCCTCGGCTGACGGAGAAAGAAACGTAGCAAATGGCCTATAGCCATTAAAAGCCGACGAGATATGTGAGGGCACGGACAGTGGTGTGGGAAGTTCGGACAGAGAACGAACCACACTAAACTGCAAACTGTTTGTGAATCATAGATGTGTGGGTGTGCCGATTATCCTCATTCTGGGGTGATGGACGTGGTATGCAAGTCTTCAGAAATGACTTTTTCTTCACTTCTTAAAAAAAATATCTACTTGTTCATTTATCATTTTGTCGTTTATTTATTTATCATTTTTTGGCACCATAACATTGCTGAGACATGTTTTTGTCCCACTTATTTTATTAAGCCCCACAGTAAGTGGTTCTGATTACTTCATTTTTGAATGCAACGCACGCACGCACGCACGCACGCACGCACGCGCGCACGCACGCACGCACGCACGCGCACGCGCGCACACACGCACGCACGCACGCACGCACGCACGCGCGCGCACACACACACACACACACACGCGCGCGCGCGCGCGTGCGCGCGTACACACACACGGCCACAGAATTTAAGGAACACTGGTAGAATATCACACACTCACACAATGACACACATCCGCGCGTATGCACCCTCCCCTTTCCTCAACTCCCCTACCTCATCACCCTCTCAACTGCCCTTGCCCTTTCACCCATCCATCCGTATTCCAACCCCTCAAACACACACACACACACACACACACACACACACACACACACACACACACACACACACACACACATACACGCGCGCGCGCGCGCACGCACTAATTATAAGGATCAATAACATGAATGGAAATTATTTCTTGTTATACAACTCAATGCGCTTACATCCACCATTTGCACTTATTCATACAATATTCATGCACACAGCAAAAAGAAAATACACAATGGCAAACGCACCTACATGCATAAACTGCCTCACCGGACTAGTTGTGGAGGAATTTAGGAGAGACCTAGTCATCTACAGAAGAGAATACGCTTTTTTGAAGAGATAAGTTTTTGAGCTCAGATTTAAAAGAAGAAAGAGTAGGCTGATTACGAAGGTCTTCAGGGAGGGAGTTCCAAATAGAAGGTGCTCTAAAACTGAAGGCTCTTTCGCCAACAGATTTCAGAGAACGCTTAGGGATTTTCAAAAGTTTTTGTGAAGAAGAGCGAAGGGTACGAGAGCTTTGGTAGGTGCAGAGAGAGAGAGAAGAGAGATAGTGAGGAAGAGATTCATTGAAGTGGCGGAAAGCAAGAACTGCCAGTTTAAATGCCACCGATACTGTATGGGAAGCCAGTGCAGTTCCATCAGCATGGGAGTGATGTGCTCATACCTCCTCCTCTTCAAAACAAGTCGTGCAGCGCTATTTTGGACTCTCTGCAGCCGAGCAATCTGTTCTGCGGGAAGCCAGCATAAACAGAGTTGCAGTAGTCCAGTCTTGACATCACCGTGGCACAGACTAGCCTGACAGCTACTTCCCTGGATATAAAGCGTCGGATGGAAGCAATACGTCTCAGCTCTAAAAAAGATGAGCGACAGACTACAGATATTTGATTCTGCATGGTCAGACACTGATCAATGGTAACACCAAGGTATTTGACAGAATGATTGAAAGGCAATTCATGAGAGAGAGAGAGAGAGAGAGAGAGAGAGAGAGAGAGAGAGAGAGAGAGATGGAGGGGAAGGGAGGGGGAGAGAGACGCTAGCAGAACAACACGATCTTGAAGGCTCATAGTCTCATAGTCATACCAGAAAAAAAAGAAACGATAAAGAAATATTAACTAGTCTCTGCCCAAATGCCGATGTCAAACAACCGTTCCGAGGACGATCATCAAACCTACCCCAACCCTTACCCCCTTCTCTCGCAGCCCTCCCCCATCCTCGACATTCGTTCACAACACCACTAGCCTTTTTATTCCAACACAGAGGCAACGGAACAAGAGGTTCTCAAGGACTCTACTGACAAAAAGCGCAGCACCCTGTCTTCTTTCAGCTCCTTTTCAGTTCCCCAACCTCCATCAAGTCTTCAGTATTCTGTCCCGTATTGCCGCCATCCCCTCTATGCAGTCTTTCAGACTGGCTCCGGTGGAACCACTGTGCACTCGGCACCAACACTCGGTTCCAGTGGCGACAGAGGCGGATGTGGCAGCCACACAGCCTCTCATCATGCGTGCAGCGCGGTATCTAACCTCCGACATCCTTTATGGTGATAATCCTGACTGATGTCCTGACTGATTCAGCCTCTCTGAATGCGTGCAGCATGTTATCTGACCTCCGACCTCTCCCACACTGATAATCCTGACTGAAGTGCTCGGCCTCCACCAAGATACTGACACAGAATGTCAGGCGATCCCACGATCTGAATTCTGCACCTCCAACGCATTTTCTGGAGTATTGCTGTTGAATATTTTTCACTGAGTTATTAAGTAACTATATTAACTGAACATGAGCCAACGTCGTCAACGTAGCAGATTAATTCTAACTGATTTTAAAACCATTCCCTTCATATTTGCGTTTAACGAACGAACCAATCTCAACTTACCCCTCTATACTTCGCTGATCGACTTTTCTGTCGGCCTGATGACGTCTGTGGTGGAGAAGGGGGAGGCGGCTCCTGCTTCAGATCTCTCAACCAGCCGTCGAAGATGTGGGACCTGGTTGTCGGCCTCTCCATCATGTCCTCGTCATCATCCTCCGAGGAGTCTTCATCCGTGCCATGCGGCTGCCGTCGCTTCCTCTCCAGCCACTCCTCAAACGACTCCCTCCTGACGGTCATCTGGCGCTGGGGAGTCTGCTGAAGCTGGAGAGTCGTGTGTCTCTTCTGGTCCTCCGCCAGCTTGATGCGTCTCTTCATTGTCCGCCACGACTCCTGCTGCTTCTGGCGCGAGACCAGCAGATGCGTTCTGCAACACAGGTGTCTTTCCGAGTCTGGGTCTGGACATGGAGTTCTCGCATGTAGGCGTCGGTTAGCGGACATGCAAAAGGAGTCGATGATGACTTTAGCGCGACAGATGCGGAGGTGTACGTTCTGGTGAAGGAGGAGAGTAGTAGAACACATTCACCCTGTCAATTCGTCACAAATAGACAGTTTTCGTACATACTGCCGGCTAGGGGGGGGGGGGGGGGGGGGGGGGGGGGGGGGGGGGGGGAGGGGGTCACACGGGGGGGGGGGGGTGGGGGGGGGGGGGGGGGGGGGGGGGGGGGGGGGGGGGGGGGTGGGGTAGGGGGGGGGGGGGGGGGGGGGGGGGGGGGGGGGGGGGGGGGGGGGGGGGGGGGGGGGGGGGGGGGGGGGGGGGGGGGGGGGGGGGGGGGGGGGGGGGGGGGGGGGATGAAGTAGCTTCGCACTCTTCCAATCCGGCTGAGAAGGACCTTGTTCATTTTCTTTTTTACAATTTCGTCGTCAAAAAACGATTTAATGACTGGACAGAAACATGTCATGTGCTACCTCCAAAAGGTTGAAGGTCTTTCTACACACCACTTTATCATCGCCTGCTCGTTACAGGTATGCCGTGACCAGCATACAACGTACAACAACGCACAAACAATTTAAACCAATACAATACAATACAGGCTAATGCCGCACATGAAGAATAACGCCTACACGTGCAAACCGTGATGGTCATGAGAAGAAGAAAAAAGAAACAGTCTGACGGCCGAAGTATGATCACTCACAAAGTAAGTTATTTTAATTTTCTTTGAAAAACAAAACAAAACGCGCACAAGAACCACTCGTATTTAACAATGTTGGAGTTTACTGACAAGTACGTGCTCATGATCTATGCCAATTTTGGTTTTATGTCAGCTGTTAGATTTTGAAAATTTCCGTTAAAACTGGAAACAGCAATCCCCAGGTTATTTTGAGTAGTATGGCTAACAGTCCAACCAGCTGCACGGTCAGCCATCTCGACATGGTTTAAGACATTAACTACTAGCAGGTTACAGCAAAAACTTCAGACTGATAACCCTAAACAAAACATGTTTCTTTTAAGCGAAAAGACGCGTATAAATCAACATTTGTTCCGATCTATTCATCAGTCAGTTGAATGAGAAAAAGAAAATCACATCCTTCTCATACTTGAAAACAGAAGTACTTGACGTACAACATCAAGGAACAAGTTCTTTTTTTTTTGTCTGCGGTAAAATGATAAAATGCTTATGTCATGTCGGTCACAACATTCGACACGATGTTTGCTACTAAGTGGTTTAATACAGAGCGCATGTTGTTGATCATCTTAACCATGAAGATGACAAAAACGGATTAAAAGAAAAAACAACAGTAATGATCCTTATGCATTTTGATTTACTGCGTTCATCTTTCCGATGTCCTGCGACTAACTGCAAGACCACTGTTAAAACCTGGATGGTTTGGTATAACAAGACATGCAAAAGTGATGTTGTTCACTTGTTGTGTTTTTTAAACTGACAATACAAAACAAAAAAAAGTAATGCTTTGGCAAATGTGTTTCAGGCATTACAAACAAACAAACAAAAAAAAGCAAAGTTTTACTCTAGTTGATAACACCAACTTGAAAACGACTTCAGAAATAAGTCTGTTTTCAGAATCGTGACGGACATAATGACAAATGCCTGTCGTTTAGTTCCACCCAACAACATTACGCACTGCAATATCAAAGCATTGCATGCAATCGGAAGAACAGCTCATCAGGCTTTTAAAGTGTATGAGGAATAAAAAAAAACATACAGTTTGCTGTATTAGAGGTGACAAAATGTATTGAACAATCGCCGCGAACAAACTGATCATCATGCTTGAAGCTGTTCGTCGAACCTGTCACTCAATCAAAAAACGTCTGCGGTAAACGCGTAATTAAAAGAACACATGTACTGGATAAATACGCATGTTTGAATCATCATTAGTACTGACTGGGAACACTACAAAAACAAACAAACAAACCTTCTGGAGGCCTCTTCTTTAGACGACATACGCACCGTAAAACTGGTGAAAGCACTGCCTGAAGAAACATTTCTTCTCATCATAACCCCTTCCGCTATAAACGCATGTCTGCCTTTTTAAAGTTACGCATTCTTTTTGTTTTCTGAGACGGGATTTAAATATTTGCTACACTTCTTCTCTGGCAATTGAAAACATCTGAGTCCAGCTTTACATACATACATACATACATACATAATACATACATATATAATATATATATATATATATATGTAAAAACAAGTTCCGCATTTTCTCCACACAAGGATAAAATCAACATTAAAACTCGAGCTTTCGCCCACAGGCTTCATCAGGAGAATGTGACCAGTTAGAAAACAGAGTCAAGGAAAAAACAGTTCAGTGTTGAACATACATTCACTTCCTCCTATAGATATCTTACATATCATTCACGTGCAAAGCAAAAAACACACACTCAATGCAAGAAGAGAAAATGGTGGTTAAAGAGGGTAAGGGGGGGGGGGGGGGGGGTGGGGGGGAGGGGTGGGGGGGTGGGGGGGGGGGGGGGGATTGGGGGATGGGGGGGGGGGGTGGGTAAGGGGGGGGGGGGGGGGGGGGGGGGGGGGGGGGTGGTGGGGTGGGGGGGGGGGGGGGGGGGGGGGGGGAGGTGGGGGGGGGGGGGGGGGGGGGGGGTGGGGGGGGGGGGGGGGGGGGGGGGTTGGGGGTTGGGGGGGGGTGGGGGGGGGGGGGGGGGGTGGGGGGGGGGGGGTGGGGTGAGGGGGGGGGGGGGGGGGGGGGGGGGGGAGGGGGATGGAGAGAGGGGGGGGGGGAGAGGTGTGTGTGATCTAGGGATGGAGGGGAGAGGGGGTGGACGGAAGGAAGAAAAAGAGCGAGGGGGCGGTGGGGGGGAGAAAAACGAGAGAGAGAGAGAGAGAGAAGAGAGAGAGGAGGGGGGGGGACTAGAAAATGAGGGAGAGAGAGACGCAGAGACAAAGACAAGAACACAGAGAGAGAGAGAGAGAGACAGGGAAAAAAAAAAAAAAAAAAAAAAATATATATATATATATATAGAGAGAGAGAGAGAGAGAGAGAGAGAAAGAGAGAGAGAGAGATCTCTCTCACACACACACACCGCGCGCGCGCGCGCGCGCGCGCATGCGCGCCTCTCTCTCTATACACACACATCTATCTATCTATCTGTCTGTCTCTGTCTGTATATATAGTTGTATCTATAGTTATCTAGCTGTGATACAGCTGTTTGAAAAATAATAGCAGACTGAGAATAAATGTGTATTTCACGAACGTGTTGATGCAGAAACAGAATTAAAAGCAATAACATGAGTTATCAATCACTGATTATTTAATCAACAAACAACAACAACAAAAATGAACAGTAACATTAAATGTCATGTAAAAGGCACCAGAGAAGACACTTTCTAAATCACAAACGAGAGAGGGCAGGAACTGCGCTTAAACTTAGCATCCAAAAGTTTAAAACCTTCAGCATATTGCGAAATGCTTTAAAAAAAAAAAATAAATAAGAGAAAAGAAAGAAAGCTTCAAATCATATTATCTCTGTGATCGGTTCAGAAACTCGTTATCAGCTTCATCTTCATTAAATGAAAAATAAAAAGGTAAAAGCCCCACCACCTCTGACCTACTATGACAGCCCAGCATCTTCACGGACCTAATGTAACATTTCAAACACCTACCGAAACCGGCCAGAGAAGCGGGGTCCTGAAGCATGTGACGTCACCACTCGTCCCCCGTCGTCGTCGGACTCCCCGTGGTCATCCTCCGCCCTCCCCCCCCCTGCCTTGCCTTGCCAGCTCCCTGATGGCGGCGCTCAGTTCCGGGGCGCTGCCCACACTCAGGGCGTCCTGAGACCCCAGCACGGAACCCGTGCCCGCGGACCCCCCGTCCTGCTGCTCCTGAAGGTCAGAGGACGCCAGGCCGGAATCCACCCGCGTGGGAGGACGTCCCGGCGGTTCTCGAGCCGGAACGTGAGGTCGCTGTAAGGGCGGGGTTGGTGGTGGAGGAGGTGGAGGAGGAGGAGGAGGGAGCGTGGGAGTGAGGGGCACGGGCCAGGAACCTAAGCAGGGCGGAGGGCCTTCTGGGCTTGACGCTCTTCTCCTCGCGGTCCAGGGTGCTCAGGGTGACCTCGCTCAGCGTGGACACGGAGGCGGCCGTGGAGGTGGTCAGCATGGAGCCAGGCCCCTTGATGCTCAGCTCCTGCACGCTGGGCCTGAAGGGCAGCATCCTGTGGGAGCCGGCCGACCTGCGGTCACCGCCGTGGTGGTGGGGGGACGCCCCCGGCTCCTCTGGTCCTGTGGCCGCCCCTGGACATGTATCCCTCACTGCGGGACCCCAGCGACAGCCGCGCCTGGGTCCCGGCAGCGCTTGGCGCGCGGCTGAGGTGAGAGAGAGAGGTTGTCGTCCCACATGTACACGTCAGCGTTCTTCTTGTCCTGGCGGTACAGCGCCCGGGGCTGGGGGACGCGGGAGGGCTTGGGTCTCTGGGAGGGGGCCTGAAGGGAGGCTTTTCTGTCACCGTGTTCGCTGGCTCTCGTGTGGAGTTCGTTACTGGAGGGGGAGGAGGATGGCACGGTGTTTGTGTGGGGATGTTCCTCATGGGCTGTTCGTGCTTTACCGTCCGAGGTGGAGGTATGGGGGGATTCCTTCTGCACCACAGTCCCGTCGGGATGCGAATCACACGAGGACCTTTCCTTCGGACCACGTCCGAGGACACAGAGGTGGAGGTGGTGGCGGGTGCTCTCCCCCCTTGCTCTGCAGATACAGATGTCGCACTTTTCTCATGCACTGTTTGGCAGCGGCTCTACGCGCGATGTCCACGGCTGTGACGCCGTCCGAGTCACGCGACTCCAGACTGGCGTTGGTGGGATAGCAGAAGTTCCATCACGTGGTCGTGGTCACGAGACATGGCGGCGAACATGGGGCGTTCTTCCGAACAAGCTCCTGCCGTTGGGGTTCACACCTGGCGGAAAGAACAGTCAAGTTCTTTTTTATGACGCTGGATCCAGTTTGTTGTTGATGACATGCAGTCATCCTCACCCCTCTTCCTCCTCCCTCCTCCACCCCCATTCTCAATTGCCACAACCACCATCATCTATGTGTGTGTGTGTGGTGTGTGTGTGGTGTGTGTGTGTGGTGTGTGTGTGTGTGTGTGTCTGTGTGTGTGTGTGTGTGTGTGTGTGTGTGTGTGTGTGTGTGTGTACGCGCGCGCACGCGCATTCTCGATTGCCACAACCATCTGTGTGTGTGTGTGTGTGTGTGTGTATGTGTGTGTGTGTGTGTGTGTGTGTGTGTGTGTGAGAGAGAGAGAGAGAGAGAGAGAGAGAGAGGAGAGAGAGAGAGGAGAGAGAGAGAGAGAGAGAGAGAGAGAAGAGTCAATTCTGAAACATCTGTCAGATTTTTGTCGCGGATTGGAAGGGACGGGGACTGGTCCTTTAACTACACATGGCGATGTAGGCGATGATTTGGCAGTTGCTGAGGATGATGAGCACAATGAGGAGGAAATCTCGGTTTTGCTCTAGTGTCTGGTCGTCATTGGCTGCTTCATCCTTTTTTCCCCACTCATTTCATAACGACTTACTTAAGTCGATTGGAAGATCATTTTCTGATAACACTTTTTTAATGAGAAACTTTAGATCGTTCAACAAATCTGGATTAGTCTTAAATGTTAACAGGTTCGTTGAGACTGCTGCAAACCAGCAATCTCAACAACGAAGTGGAAGAGACAGAGAGAGAGAGAGAGAGAGAGAGAGAGAGAGAGAGAGAGAGAGAGAAGGGCGAGGGGAGGAGGAGGAGGAAGGGATTGAGAAATGGAAGAGAGGCTTGCTGGAAAGAGGGAGGGGGAGGTTGATAAAGGACGGGAAGGTTTGAAAATGGGATGCAAACCTGAGAAACACACACACACACACACACACACACACACACCACACACACGCACGCACGCATGCACGCACACACGCACGCAGACCAACAATGACAACAATAAACACACAAACAACCAAACACCAAACACTAGAGGAACTGTACTTAGGAACCCATTACTAAATATGGCTAGCACTAACAAAAACAGGAAATGAGTTTACTAGTGACTGTTACACATAGAAATCCAGTAGTTCACGATAAACCAAGCATAAACACGCCTACATAATATGAGTTTTTGATAGTTCTAAATGATACAACTCACATTCATATAACGTATGAAAACAAAGAAGCGTTAATCTCGAATTCCCCCGAAAACAAAGACAGGTCTTCTAAACATGTTCTAGTCCCAGTCTGTCGACCTTCAAACACTGTTCAAATGAAACACAGATGATTAATCATCAGACAATTTAATTGCGAAGCACAATCCTATATTTGTCTACATAAAGATGTTCAAACCAGTTTAAACAGGGCTGACAGGCATCAATGTATCTGATTACAATTTCCGAGCAAGACACAGTTTGGGTTTTAAGAAGTAGAAGTTAGACGGCACTACACGCACTTTCTTGACTGTAGACTGAAAAATCCAGGAGCTGTTCCTGCATGTCATGAAAAAAAAGAAAACACGCACGCGGGCACATTCGGGTGTTGCTGTGTATGTGACGTAAAGTTGTGTATGACGTACAACAAAAGACGTCATAAACGAGAAGCAGGATTTGGAACTGCAGCCAAAGTTTCTGTGGGCCAACGTGATTCCAAACCAGGCAAGTCCCGTGTGTCGTCAGCGGGAGGAAATGAGACGGTGCAGTCATTTAAACGGCGGAAGGGGATGAGGGAGATTCTTCTTCTATCGGGCCGTTGGGGTTGTTGCGTTCTTTCAGATATGCTGGAATGCTCCTACGGACTGCAAAAAGCTACGGTTGTCCCAATCCTTAAACAAGGAAAACCTAAAACTCATCCCTCTAGTTTCAGACCTATTTCTTTAAGCCCTCACATTGAGATGGGAAAACTTTTTTGGAAGAACTTTTAAATGAAATTAATACCGAACCACCGACAAAACGCAGACAAACACGACGCGTTTCGACCTCTTAGGTCTTCTTCATGCAAGATACACAACACTCAGGACCAAGAAGGTTAGATCAAATCTCCTTGCTCACGACAACGAAAATGAACGAGCAGTTACTTATCTTCATTCACTTCAGCGCAAGATGAGGGTTGAAACAATCATGAGAGAAAAAAACAAAAAAAAACCGAGTATAACATTGCCTTGAGAAAAATGGAGTCTTGTCTTTATTTCAGGATGGTTTTAGGAGAGAGTAGAGGAGTTACAGACCACATTGTTCATTTATCCTCACATCTGTGTGTGTGTGTTGTTGAAATATTCCAGGTATATGTTAATGGCTTTGATGTGCTGAAGAGTTGTCCTTGAAAACGGAGGATGGCAGTAAACGTAGGACTAAAGGGAGGACACCAATTTTATTACAAGAGAGAGAGAGAGAGAGAGAGAGAGAGAGAGAGAGAGAGAGAGAGAGAGAGAGGGTGAAAGGGAAAAAACTTTAGGAGGATAAAAGTCAACGAGGAGAGTGTCTTTTTTTCTGATTGTTCATATGTCGGGTTTTCTTTTTTTTTTATTCTCTATTGGTTTTAGTGACACACAGAGAGAGAGAGAGAGAGAGAGAGAGAGAGAGAGAGAGAGAGAGAGAGAGAGAGAAGAGAATAATAATGAATAATAAATGCCCCCCCCCCCCCCCCCCCCCCCCCCCCCCCCCCCCCCCCCCCCCCCCCTCCTCCTTTCTCTCTAAAACAGAACGATTTTCTTTCCCTGGAGACACCCCAACACACAGAGGTCCGTCTTACCCACGGAGAGCAGCGCCCGACACATCTCCAGCATGCCCAGGAAGCTGGCCACGAACAGCGCCACCACCCCTCTCTCCCTCATCACCTCCCGCGCCCTCTCCTTCTCCTCCGCGTCCACCCACACCACCTCGTCGCGCATGTGCACGGCGCCGTGCCGGATGACGCGGTCGACGTCGTTGGCCCACGATGGGGTTGTAGAGCTCCTGCCAGCTGTCCAGGAACACGGCGCGGATGACGTAGCCGTCCCACACGTTGACGTCCATGCGGAGCACGTGGTCCTCGTGCAGCACCTGCCCTTCCGGCACGTCAGGCGGTACGTCTGGGCCGGAAGTCCGGCGGACAGCTCCAGGATTTTGCGCACGGTCCTGATGGAGGTGCCGGAAGCCAGATGGCGCAGGGAGCTGACGTCCTTGTTGGGAGGATGATGAAGAGCGTGAAAGACATGGCTGGTCGACTGCGCGAGGGTTGTGGTTGCCTCGCTTTGTGTGTCTTACAGGTTTTCAGCTCATTGTGCGGTTACATGAATGATTAAGCTTGACCGTTTCCCTCCTGCCGCCATTATGGCGTTCTCTCGGTGCTAACGTCGCGCCACGGAACCTTCCCATCTTGGTTCGTGACGTGAGCTGGGAGAAAATCTGAAACAAAGGAAGAAAGTATGAAACTGAAACGTTAATGAAACCATTACTCCACTGAGGTAACTCCTCGCTTTCAGCAGCAGACTGTAGGGTACTTTATCCTATTTCATCACAAACAGAACAATCACAGACCTACTTACTTTGCTGATTTGTTCCCCCCCAACATTTCTACAATACTAATGTGATATACAGGACTCATAGCATCTTTCCGGCCAGTACGAAGATCGATGAACTCATTTGGGGGTAATGGAAAAACAATTTTCTGTCTGAATTTTCTTGATATATCCAGAGCGTATTCAGTCTGTTTTGCACGTCAAGAGGCTGAGTCGCTTAATCTGGACGTTTCGTTTTGTTTTGTTTGTTTGTTTGTTTGTTTGTTTTGTTGTTTTTTTTTTTTTTTTCATTTTCCATGCCTCAGTATGACTTCCACACTATTCATTTCTACCACTCCACACACAGCCACACTCAATCTCATCGTATCGTATCCCCAACAATGGCAGTCTACAGCGATCACTATTGTAAGACCATCATGAGGCAACCCACCAGAGGAGACACTGCACTGCTGCCGAGTCACATTAGTGGTGTTTCCACCCAGGACGGCACGTACTAAGCCCCCTACTGACGACAGTGACACTTCAGCGGTGAAGCCAGCGTGAGCACTTTTCTAACTCAAGCGTGAAGTCACTGAATCAATAACGCCCGTCAGCATGCAGTTCAACATTATGTAAATTTTATCACAACCTTTTTCTCTTCTCTATTTTCATTTTGAGCCTCTTTTTGTCGTAGAACTTGTTTCTGTAAATCATGGGCCACTAAAACGTCTTTCGGTTTATGTTAATTTTCAACTTGCACGTGCTTGTACTAATGAAGTTGAGGGCAGTGTAGAGTTGTTTCAGTGACCAGGTCTGGGCAGTGCAGGATCCAGC
>JADBJO010001157.1:57500-60000 GCA_016801955.1 Conus betulinus | reverse complement strand
CCCAGGTCTTTCGAACGATTCTAGAGGGCTTCGGATCTTCACCCGGCTGGCCTTGACGACCCCGGTCATTCTGCTCTTTTAGGTTTTCAGACTACGGAGTGTCTCCGGAATAGGGACCTGGGGGGTGGTGGGGAGGGGGGGGGGGGAGCTGGGGAGGGGAGATCCAGGAAGTCGGGGTCCCCCTTCAAGCTCAGAGCACGTGATTAGCGCCTCATCTCCCATCTCTCCTGAATGACGGTCTCATCCACGGCTGAAAGCCCGTGAGGGACCGACCATGAACCCCAGCCCGCATGGTCCAGTCCCGTCGCACCTACATTGCCCCGAAGCTCCACACATGCCCCAGTTTGATGGGGCGCCAGGGAAAGCGACAAGGACAACAACAGCAGCCACGGTGTTCGCAAAACGTCGCTGCGGCGGACTGCGGACTTCGGCCAACACACTGGTCTTGCCGTCCAATCCATGAGGAGGTGTCCTGCTCTGGCAAGATGTGTCCGGTCCATCCTCTGCTCTGACCATCATGGCTTTTTTCCTCTTCCCCAGCTCCCTGGTTTCGTCTTGTTATTGTTGTTGTCGTTGTTGTTGTTGTTGTTGTTGTTGTTGTTGTGGCTTTTGTCCCAGCAGCTTTTGGTTGTTACACTGTCGAATCACTCGGAATGGAAGACTTATCGGACACACTTGTTTGTGAAGATGAGGATCTTCTTAATGCTCTCTCTCTCTCTCTCTCTCTCTCTCTCTCTCTCTCTCTCTCTCTCTCTCTCTCTCTCTCACACACACACACACACACACACACCGAAAGATTAACCCGATGAAACTAGAGGGTTGCGTAAGAGTTGCCGCCCTTGAACATAGAGGCAGCATTCTTTTCCCGATTCTTTCTGGTCTGTCCTGCACCACTTCCTGAATCATCAGTCAGCGAAGGCAAATGTCAACCGACACCCAAAAACCACCGTTTCCTTTTCAAATGCTCATTCCCAAGAAGTCCAATTTATTTACACCAATGGCTGTTTCAAAGCTGCCACCTTAAGGCATGTAACACAATAACAAAAACAAAAAACAAAACAAACAAAAAAAAATCAACCGGAAAATGAGGTTCCTTCGAGCTAACGCACTTCATCACCGATTGTTTAGCTACTACACTAATCTGTTATCAGCGAGAGAACAGCATGCCTCTTTTTTTTTCTTCTTCTTCTCTCTTTTTTTTGTTTTGTTTGCAGTATCTCAGTCTTGCACGTTGCGCACAACATGTTCCATAGCAATGGAGAAAATCGAAACGAGACAATCTCTCTCTCTCTCTCTCTCTCTCTTATTTTCATTTATCTATTAAAAAAAGAAAAAAAGTTTAGAATTTGAAGCATGCCTGTCCAACTCTCATCTGCAGACGATGCTAAACGAGCGTAGTCACGTGTCTGCTAGCAATGGCTTTCACTGGTGGGTCAGGAAGCAAAAAGCAAGAAATGTATGTCGCCAGAGTAAGAGCAGGCACACTTCGACAAAGAATCCCCCCCCCCCCCCCCCCCGCCCCCCCCCGCCCAAAAAAAAAAAAAAAATTCACACACACACACAAACACACAGTGCTGCACGCTTGTTTCGGCTCGTCATTCTGTACACTCTTACCGTTCGTTAGTCGTAGAGGAGACACCGTATCTGGCTAATGACCTCCCTCTACAGACACATGATAGTCTCTGCCGACCTGGCCGGGGCCTGAGGGTATTGAACGTTGCCACGAGACTGGCTCTGTCCTTTTCATGCCTCGTCAGGGTGAGTGGATCTTTTTTTTTTTTTTTTTTTTTTTTTTTTTTTTGTCAGGCCGGAACTAAAGTGACTGTCGTGAGATCAGACAGTAGGGTGAGAGAGGCTGGAACTCGTTTACTGCTGACAGTGATGACCTCAAGACCCGACACCACACACTGACAGCCTACAGTGCCCTCCTGAACTCACTCTGCCTTCCGCCCCGAGGTACTACTCCTCCTATTTCGATAACGATCCGTGACCAGTGAGCCGTTTGGTCATTGACGGGATTAGGAGCAGTACGTGAGTTCCGAGTCCTCTCTCTCTCTCTCTCTCTCTCTCTCTCTCTCTCCGCCCTTCACCCTTGTCACACCCGTTCTTAATTTTCAAATTAAAAAAAAAAAATTTGTCGTATCATCAACGCTGTCTAAGCGACATCATTCCCACGCGCTTAGTCCGGACCCCTCATAGACAGCCTCACCCAGGTCGTCCCACCCGCAGCTCCTCCAGCGCCGTTATTCCACATTTACTAACAGGTCGCCATCAGGTACCCCACTAGAGAAGACACTGCACTGCTGATGAATGGCTTCCCGGCTGTTCGGTGGTGATCTTTTGCTGACCCAGCATAACGCCGAACACTATCTACCTAGTACGGACGCTGGTGATGACAGTCACTGCATAGTCACCGAGCCAGCCCTAATCCCAAGGGCACCACCATGTCCACCCGAAGGCAATCCTTTTGAACGTGCAAATGTAAACTATTATGACTTGA
>JADBJO010001157.1:42500-52500 GCA_016801955.1 Conus betulinus | reverse complement strand
TCAACGTGCTTTCACCATGATTAGTGATACTGCACGGAAGAAAAGACAGAAGGATGAAAAAGGTGGGTGGGGGGGGGGGGGGGGAAGGACGAGTTGATGAATCGATGATAGAACAAAAAGAAAAAAAAAAAAAGGAAGGACAGTCGAATACAGGAACGAAGGAAGAAAGCAAAGGAGGACAAGAGAAAAGGGAGGAAAGAAGAAACGACAATAAAAAGAAGAAAAAAAAAGAAGAAGAAAATAAAGAAAGAAGGAAAGGCCACTAGCAGTTAAAGTTCTATTCTGCTTGTGATATTTCATGCCTGTATTTAGTTCTAGCGCTGCGCCGACAGTTTCCTGAGGAGGGGGGGGGGGGGGGGGGGGGGGGTGGGGGGGGGGGGGGGGGATGGGTGGGAGTGCAGGAAAGGCGGAAGGATCGATGTTTACACCTGTCATAATAAGAAAAAGAACACAACAACAACAAAAAATTCACATAAGAAAAGAACTGCCCCACAACCAGCCAAGACCTTATCCTGTCTTACAATGCTTGGAAGCCAGGTACGAAAAAAAAAGCAAATGTTATATACCCCTTCCCGTCCCCTCACCCCCCACCCCCCCTCCCTTACCTCTTCTTCAATACCACCAACTTTTAAAAAACAAACGAATGGGCTGGCGAAACATTTTAGCACGCGTTGTATATCTCAGTTTCTTTTAAATATGACCGTCTTTCCTGCATGATAGCCGACAATTCGTCAAAACATACCTAATTGTATATGGCATTAATATTTGAATTATAAAGATGAGGATGCTTAAAATATCAACGGATAAACTGTCCTTTCTTTTCCTTGGGACCGAAATTAGGCTGGTTGCGGATAAGAACGCCTAGACTGTTCAAAGAAACAACAGCATTCTTTATCCTCAATTAATCCGCTATGCAGATTTATACTCACCCATGACCACTTTTTTTGTTTGTTTGTTTCTGTCAGCTAGAATACACAAAACCCACCCAAGCCATTTTAACCAATGACGTCAGAAGATGAAACGTGGCCCAATGACGTAGCCATTAAACTTTGGTGCGGGGCAGTGCTGATGGTTTACACCAACGCCGCTCGGTGGGTCGAAGGTAATATTAACATTACCGACAAGTGTTTTTCTTTCCTTGCAGTGAAATTTCTGTTTCCGCTTGAAACACACATTTTCACATCAATAATACCACATCAGATTCGATTTTTATACTAAAATACATACTCAAACGCACAGCTTTAGCATAGGACATCAAACTCATGCGAAAATATTCTTGTCGGAGCAGGCGATATGAATGGCTCTGTCTTCAAAGTGGTTTACAATGATCCACATTTGCTGCTAGTGAAGAGTTTAATATGCACAACATAATTATATCCCCGATTTCCTTGATTTTTCGTTCTCATTTTCGTATTTTCCCCCGCCCCCCTCCCCCCCCCCCCCCCCAACCCACAGCCCCCTCCCCCTTAAAAAAAAAAATCTTTGCCAAATCATTGATATTATGATGGGGAATTGCTATCCCGCATTTGTTTTCCCTCACTACTAAACTGTTCAACACACACACACACACGCGCGCGCGCGCACGCACGCACGCACACACGCACGCACGCACGCACGCACCTGAGTACGACAATAAAAACAAAACCGATCTTACATCCGCAGCACCAACATGCAAGCACACTCATGTGTGTGTGTGTGTGTGTGTGTGTGTGTGTGTGTGTGTGTGTGTGTGTGTGTGTGTTGTCAGCAAGATGTTTTAACATCCGAAGAAGGCAGATTTGTCATGTTTTGTGCTATAAATTAAATCTGCATGTTTTTGCGCTATCTTCATCTTTGTCGCTGTCTCTTGTTTTTTTCATAAACGTTGCAGTGTGTTCCGTTGTCTTTCTTTCTAGTTTCACCCCTTCCGCTTCTTTGCTTTTATTTATTTATTTTTTTTTTTAATTTTTAAGTTCACTTTGTGAGCATCGATCAGTTTAGTCCACTGGATCATAATGACTGTGACCACAAAATAGTGATGATTAGGTACTTTTGTTCGTATGTGTCTGTTTTTGTACTCATGAATGCGTGCATACTTGGATGGGGCGTGCACATGTGTGTGTGTGTGTGTGTGTGTGTGTGTGTGTGTGTGTGTGTGTGTGTGTGTGTGTGTGTGTGTGTGAGAGAGACTCTGTGTGTGTGTGTGTGTGTGTGTGTGTGTGTGTGTGTGTGTGTGTGTGTGTGTGTGTGTGTGTGAGAGCGCGTTCGCACGCGCGTAAGTGCTCGAGAGTCCATGTGTGTGTGTGTGTGTGTGTGTGTGTGTGTGTGCGCGCGCGCGCGCGCGCATGTGTGTGTATGTGTGTGAATTATTTGTGTGTGTGTGTGTGTGCGCGCGCGCGCGCACACATGCGTGTGTTTGTGTATTTGTAAAATATATCGGGTGTGTGCGTGCGTGTAAGCATGTGTGCAAATGTATGTATGCATGCATTTGTGTAGAAGTGTGCGTGCATACATACATATGTGTATATGAGCACCACAGCCTGTATTATTTATGTGCATGTCTGTTAACATGGAGACCTATCACACACACGCAAAAAAAAATAAAATAAAATAACACCACCACCACAAGCACAAAAAGACCGACCACAACAAAACACACACCAACCACGACATTTGAAGCAATCCGAACACGCGGAACAACACTGGGTACGCCATCCGATACACCCCGAGATCCACCCCACCCCACACCACCCGGTGCCACCAACACCAGACAATGCCAGAACCACCAGCCCGTAAAAAGAAAAACACATTCCCAATGCCAGAAAAACCCCCCCCCCCCCCCCATCCCACACACCCCCACCTCTACCCCCACCCGGACTGACGGCACAAAACCCCACTCAAGCGATTCCTAGCCCGGGGATGACACTGAAGAAGGCGTGACAATGGCGTCAAAAGCCTGTCGCCCACAGTCGCCATCACTCGCTATATCTCACAGATACAACACGAAGCCCCGTCGTGAGGCTGGCGTGGTGCACGCCTGACTGCTTCCCTGTGACTTGGTTCCGGGACTATACGGGGTGGAGGAGGGCTTACAATTGGGTGAGGAGGCAGGGGCAGAGGTTAGAAGATTGGGTGACGGTAAGCCTCGGAAACAGTTGAAAAAAAAAGACATCAATGCTACATGTGTTGTGTAGTGTTGTGTTGTGTTTGTGTTTTGTGTTGCGTCGAGGTGCATGTGTGCGTGCGTGCGTGCTTGCGCGCGCGCGCGCGCGCGCGCGCGCGTGTGTGTGTGTGTGTGTGTGTGTGTGTATGTGTGTGCGTGTGTGTATGTATGTGTGTGTGTGTGTGTGTGTGTGTGTGTGTGTGTGTGTGTGTGTGTGTGTGTGTGTGTGTGTGTGTGTGTGTTGCGTGTGTTTGTGGGTGTGTGCCGGAGTGTTTTTCTCTATGTCTGTGCGTGCCTGCGTACGTGTGTGCATGCGTGCGTGAGTGCGTGTGTGTGTGTTTGTGCGTGCATGTTTGTTTGTGCCTTGTGATTATATTGGGTGTGTGTACGTGTAAGCATGTGTGCATATGTATGTACGTGTGTAGAAGTGTGTTCACACACATACATGCACGTATGTGTTGCCTGTATCATCCACCTGCATGTCTGTTAACGAGACGACCAGACACAAAGAAACAGATAGAAAAAAAACAACACACAAAAAAAAAAAAAAAAAATCGACAAACCACCATCACCACCACCACCACCACCACCACCACCACAATAACGACCACAAACCACACCAACTACAACACACTGAAGCACTCACAGTGCACGGATCAACACTGGGCATGCCATCTGATACATCCGAGCTCCACACCACACCACACCACACCACACCACACCACACCACACCACACCACACCAGCCAGTGCCACCACCACACAATGCCAGAACCACCAGCCAGAGAAAAAAAAACAAACAACACATTCCCAATGCCAGAAACTCCCCCACCATCCCCCCCCCCACCCTCACCTCTACCTCCACCCCATCCGGACTGACGGCACAAAACCCCACTCCAGCGAGTCCTAGCCCGGGGATGACACTGAAGAAGGCGTGAACAATGGCGTTAAAAGCCTGTCGCCCACAGTCGCCATCACTCGCCCAGCTCACAGAGCCTTTTTTTTTTCTTTAAAGGGAGAAGAGGGTAACAGGTGGGTATGGTATCCATACAACACGAAGCCCCGTTCGTGAGATTGGCGTGGTGCACGCCTCACTGCTTTCCTGTGACCTGGTTCCAGAACTATAGGGGGTGGTGGAGGGCTTACAAAGGAGGCCGGGGTCAGAGGTTAGAAAATTGGGTGACGGTAAGCCTCGGAAACAGTTCAAAGAACATCAGCGCTACTTGTGCTGTGTAATGTTGTGTTGTGTTGTGGTGTGGTGTGTGGTGTGTTGTGATGTGTGCGTGTGTGTGTGTGTGTGTGTGTGTGTGTGTGTGTGTGTGTGTGTGTGTGTGTGTGTGTACGTCCATCCGTGGGCATGCATGCGTGGGTGCGTGCGTGCGTGTGTGCGTGCGCGCAAGTGGGCGTGTGCGCGTGTGTGTGTGCGTGCGTGCGTGCGTGTGTACGTGCGTGTGTGCGCGCGCGCGCGTGTGTGTATGTGTGTGTAGACATTAGGTCTTCCCTACTACCACTTTTTTTTTTTTAAAGAGCACCTGCGCCCCAGTTCCAAATTTACAAAGGGTAAAGCTTCAAGCAGCACGGACAAGTGCAGTGATTCCAGCACTTGCTTTTCAATCTGAGAGGACGCGGGTTCAGCTTCCGGGCGACATGTCAGAGAGAGATTTTCCCGCAGACTTGTCAGTGGCAAGACCCTTCCCGTGAGTGAACCGACAGGTGAACAGCGGCCTTACTGGGCACCAATGGCAAAGGAGCTGACAAAATTTGGTAAATTGGGTCACCCGGTCGAGGCTACACGTGGATATTCATAAAATGACAGAGAGAGATGACAAACAAAAACAATGTCAAACGACCTAGCCTCAAGGTCCGGCCTCGGTCCATTTGAAATTCACTTCATCTCCACACCAACAAGATAGATGTAAAGATTAGAGATTATAGATGACATGTTTCCAATTGTTGTTGCTCACAGCCATCATTTCCTTTCCGCTACACCTTCAAAAGTAGCGTGCTCTTGTGGTGGTGGTGGTAGTGGTTCTTCTTCTTCTTTCTGATTCTTTTTCTTTTTCTTCTTCTTCTTGTAGGGTACCGCAATCGTCGCGTCCATTATTCTTCCCACTGCATCAGGAAAGGTCCAAAACGCTTAGAGAGAGAGAGAGAGAGAGAGAGAGAGAGAGAGAGAGAGAGAGAGAGAGAGAGAGAGAGAGAGAGAGAGAGAGACGATTTGTTATTCATTTGTTCAGTGATGTGTGGCAGGAAATCTCTCTCTCTCTCTCTCTCTCTCTCTCTCTCTCTCTCTCTCTCTCTCTCTCTCTCTGTGTGACCTGTTTTGGGATTTGAAGCTGTTCACGCTGACCCGGGGATTTCGCTAACAAGTGGAAGGCATCACGAAACATTTCATGTTCTGCTCACCCCCCCCCCCCCCCCCCCTCCTCCCCCCACAAACACACACACACTTCCTTCACAATTGACATTTCATTATATTTTTCATAATTTCGCGTCGGGTGGCGCGCGTGCGCGCGCGCGCGCACACACACACACACACACACACACACACACACACACACACACACACACACACACACAAGCAAGAAAAGAGAAAATGAGGACGGTGTGGTCTCAGGCACAAACCATAATCAGGGAAGCCCTAATCTGGACAGTGACGATTCTGCAATAAAATGTGCACCAGTCGAAGAATGGGTTCTATTCATTGTGCGCTAAAACAAAAAGCAATGATTGGGGGGAAAAAGAAAGAAAAAGTTTTGACCCGTAGCCCTTGGAGATTTCATTTAAGCAGATCCTAAACAGAACTGAACTGCATCATAGATTGTGCTGTTCACGCTTCAGGTTTCTTTCTTTGCTCTCTCTCTCTCTCTCTCTCTCTCTCTCTCTCTCTCTCTCTCTCTCTCTCTCTCTCTCTCTCTCTCCCCTTCTCCCTTTGATGTGCGTCTGTCATTTTTATCGGGCTACAGACTCATCATCACGTTAAACAACAAACAAGCTAGCGACTGGTGGACACTTGGCAGAAGGTTTACGTATCTCCAGACCAGAGAGACAAACCGGCTGAACTATTGCAAAATTCAAAACCTCGCGCGCGCAGAAAGAGAGAGAGAGAGAGAGAGAGAGAGAGAGAGAGAGAGAGAGAGGGAGGGAGGAGGGAGAGAGAGAGGAGCCATACAGAATGAAGGACGCCTGAGGGAATAGGAAAGAGTGGTGGGAAGAGGGAAAGTGGGCAGCGGGGGGGGAACGAAAAAAAGAAGAACAAAGTAAACAAATAAAAAGACAACAAATAAGAAAACAACAAGAAAAGTCGAATCTTCTACACCAAAAAAAAAAAGCCGACACCGAGTATGGGTTTCAAGGGAGGCTACTTCCAATCCAAGCGACCATCACCCATTAACAGAACAACGGCCGCCGAGTCAACCCTGTCCAATACGGGTGATTGAACCGTGGCTCGTTACCGGTTGTTCCGAACACACACACACACCCGACTCTGCCCGAACAGACCTTCCGCCACGCAATGATCGAACAACAGCAGTTAACAAATTGCTCAGAACACACACACACACACACACACACACCCGGCCCACTGTGGCCAAACACTCCGTCCACCACGACTGATCGAACTGTGTGACTGGTGGTACACTGACTGTACAGAACATGCACATTCCACTCTGTCCAAAACATCATGCTTAACCCTAACCATGCGTTATCGAGTATGCTCTGGAGTATAAAAAAAAAAAAAAGGAAAAAAGAAAAATCGTACCGACGCTTCTTCCTCCCAATCGTTGGGCTAATGCGCAGGTCAGACATCTGCTTAGTCGTGGCCCACGAGACCCTCTCCTTAAATTCTCTTCATCTTAGTCATTAATTCGTTTTATCCATTAGCTTTCAATCAGGCACAGCGCGGTCTCAAAACTTTTTGACGCCAGGAGCACTGTCAGCCGTGTCTCCCTGATGAGTCCTATCCAGCGGACGAAAGGCCTAGGAGCAGGCAATACAAATAGATCTGCCTTCGAGAGGGATTACGATGGTTCCCTCATGCAGTTAGTGAAGAGTTTTTCATATTCATAACATATTTTCTTAAATTATGTTCCCATTTTCTTCATCATCATCCCCCCCCCCCCCCCCCCCCCCCCCCCACTAAGTTCAAATCTTTAAGTCATTACTGTGATGACGGATTACCAAGTGATTACTATAAGCCTGCGCTTGTTTTCCCCCACTATTAGATTGTTCGTCTTTGTGTTTTGTCTGACTTTTATTCAAGTTTAAAAGGTTGTGCCAGTCTTGAATAAAAGTTGCTCTGTGTTAGGTTTCCTTATGGGAGCAAAAGTTACTACTTGTTTATTGTTTATTAGCGGATATGGTATAGCGTAGCCTATATTATGGACTAGTCCGCACGCAGTGACACCTCCTTGATGACGCTGAAACTGAAACCTACCAATCAGGCGAAGTTACTATTTTTGGTACAGGTGGGAAAGGGGGAGGAATAGTGGACGAACCTACTCAGAAAAGAATTATTTTAAACTCCAGTCCTTAAGTAGCAAAGAAGCCCTTAAGTATTCAATATTAAGTCGATTTAAACAAAAGAAATAAGATGAAGCAAAAAGTAGAGACTATCTAAATTTCGTTTTTTTTTTTTTTTTTTTTTTTTTTTGTTTGTTTGTTTGTTTCTTTGTTTTATGACATATCAAAAGGATGAGCAAGCTGGGAAATGGCTGTTCGAGATTTGTGACCGCTGCTGTTCAGTAGGGCACCTCTCTATATCTCTCTCTGTGGAATGTTTGGCTTTCTGTTACTCTGAAAATATTTCATTTTCTCCTCCTTCTCTCTCTCACTCTCTCTCTGCGCTTCCCTGGCTCTCTGGCTATCTATTTCCTCGTAAATAATTTGGTGTCCTTTCTCTCCTCCTCGCCTCTCCCTCTCTCCTCTCTCTCCGCTCGCCCTCTCCTCCTCCCTCTCATCTCCCCTCCCTCCCTCTCGCGCCCGCCGTTGCTCTCCTCCCTCTCCTGCTCCTCACCTCCTCCTCCCTCTCCCGCCTCCTCGGCGCGCATCCTCCCTCCCTCTCTCCCCCCCCCCTCTCTCTCATCGCTCTCCGTCACCTCTCCTCTCTCCTCCTCGCGCCTCCCTCAGTCTCCTCTTTCGCCGCTCTCACACTCTCCTCTCGTCCTCATCCCCTCTCTCCGGCTCCCCTCCTCCCCGCTCTCTCCCTCAGCCTCTCCTCTCTCCCTCTCTCTCTCTCCCTCGTCCTTCGCTCTCCCGTGGCTCGCTCCTCTCTCTCTCCTCCTTCTGCCGCCTCCTCTCGCTCCTTGCCGTCCTCTCGCCCTCTCTCCCCCCTCTCTCTCCCTCCACACACTCCTACATCTCTCTCTCGTCTCTCCCCGCTCCCACATCCTCCGTCTCCCCTTCTCTCTCCGCTCTCCGGGGCGCTCCCTCTGAGGCCTCTCTCTCTCGCGCTCCCTCCCTCCTCTCGCGGTCGGCTCTCGCTCCCGTCTCTCCATCCTCTCCCTCTCTCTCTCGCTTCCTCCCCCCCTCTCTCTCCTCCCCCCCTCCTCCTCTCGCTCGCTCCATCTCTCCGCGCGTCCCCTCTCTCCTCGCCCCTCTCCGCTCCCCTGCTCCGCCCTCCCCTTCTCCCCTCCCTCTCTCGCCACCATCCCTCACTCTCTCCTCCTCCTCGGGGGGGGCCCCGCTCTTGCCAGCCCCTCGCTCTCTCTCTCCTCCCTCTGCCTCCTCCCTCTCTCTCGTCTCTCCTCTCCCACCATCTCCTCCACTCGCTCCCTCCCTCCTGCTCGCCCCTCTCTCCCTCCCCTCCCTCTCCCTCATTCTCGCCCGCTCGTCCCTCGCGCGCGCTCTCCTCTCCCCCCACCCTCCCTCTCCCGCCCCCTCCCTCTCCTGCCTCTCTCGGTCCGCTCCTCTCTCTCGTGTCGCGCCCTCTCGCCTCTCTCCATCCGCGTCTCCTCCCCACTGCTCCTCTCGCTCGACCTCCTCTCTCCCCGCCGCTCTCCCACCTCTCCCCTCTCTCGCCCGCCTCTTCCCTCCTCCCTCGCCAGCTCTCTCCCCTCGTCCCTCGTCCCCCTCCTCGCACCCTCCGCCCTCTCCTCTGCCCACGCTCTCCTCTCCCTCACCCTCCCCTCTCAGCGCTCTCCTCAACCTCCAGCTCCCGCGCCCAGCCCTCTCGTCCTCTCCCCTCTCCTCCCGCTCCGTCCCTCTCTCCCCTCTCTCTCTCTCTCGCCTCTCGCCGTCCCTCTCACACGCCCCTCGGGCATCACCCGTCTCGCGCACCCTCCGCTTCTCTCGTCCCCTCCGGTCCCCCCCCCTTTCGCCCGCTCCGCCCTCTCCCCCTCCCGCCCCTCCCCTCCTCTCCCACTCTCTCCGCTCCGGCTTCGCTCCTCACCCCCCCGCAGAAAATCCTCCTCTGGCTCCCCTCGCTCTCCACAGCTCTCCTCGCTCTCTCTCCATCTCTCACCTCCCTCTTCTCCCCTCCTCTCCCCTCCGCTCTCTCTCGCTCGTCGCCTCTCCTCTCCCCTCCTCGTCTCCTCTGCTCTCCTCCCTCTCCCCTCTCTCTCCCCTCCCTCCGCCTCCCCCCTCCTCTCTCAGTCCCCTCTCCTCGCCGCTCACCCTACTCCTCGCCCCGCCTCTTCTCCCTCTCTTTGCTCTCCCCTCCTCCCTGTTTCCTCCCCCTCTCCCCTCTCTCATCGCTCATCCGAACCTCCTCTCTCTCCTCCCTCTCTGTCTCATCTCTTCCTCCTCTCCCCTCATTCTCTCCGCGTCCCCGCTCCTCCTCCTTCGCCTCCTCTTCCCCTCCGCGCACTCCTCTCTCCTCTCGCATCTCTCTCCAGCCCTCTCCCCGTCGCTTCTCTCCTCC
>JADBJO010001157.1:32500-35000 GCA_016801955.1 Conus betulinus | reverse complement strand
CACCGCCCATAAGCTACTGACTGAAGGCCACCGCAGGCCAAGGTTTTGTCAGAGCGCTGATTCAACCTGGCTTCCAAAAAGAACAGGCATTCAAGTTCTGTTCTTTGTGCTGGGATATTCGAATGCTTAGTGAATTAATTCAAGTTACCCTCTCTCTCTATCTCCCTCCCTCCCTCCCTCCCTCCCTCCTCTCTCTCCCCCGTGTCCCTCTCTGTCTCTGTCTGCCTGCCAGTCTGTCTATCTGTCTCTGTCTGTCTGTCTTCTTACCTCTCTCTCTCTCTCTCTCTCTCTCTCTCTCTCTCTCTCTCTCTCTCAAACGCTATATTTACATTCTGAAAGAGAGGAGCCCGTCCCCTCTCTCTTTCACCCTCATCTCTCTCTCTCTCTCTCTCTCTCTCTCTCTCTCTCTCTCTCTCTCTCTCTCTCTCTCTCACCCCCTATCTCTTTCTCTAAACGCTCCACGTACAATGTGAAAGAAAGAAGCACCTTCTGTTCGATCACTTTCATTCATATCATGCAAGCCAAGACTTAACACCATTCAGTTCGATTACAGAACCAGAAGATCCGAATGAGAATCAATAACTGGTATTTATAGATAGTTGAAGTGAAAGCTAAGACACACAGATGAAAGAAATCAGGAAAGGAGAAGGCGTCAAGCCACGTGAAGAAGGTGTACCAGGTTACCGGTGTATGCTTTCAGCTTTGTACAGAACAGCACCTTTTGACCTGGAACAAGACAGACACAGAGGGGAAAGGTGGGCTGGGGAAGAGGGAAGGAAGGGGGCAAAAATTCAGCTTTTAGTGTGAATGTTCTAACAAAAAGGTTTGAAAACAGACCCAAAAAAAAAAAAAAAAAAAAAATGAAAAAAAGAAAGAAAAAAAGAGAAAAAAAATGAGAAAAAAAGAAAGAAAAAAGAAAACAAAGAAAAAGAACAGAAAGAAATGATATGAAACGATATATGAATTTTGAATTTGTGTTCATCAGAAACTGTGTGGGGAAAAAATGCTGCCGACAAGAAGAAAGAAGTTCGCCCACTGAAACAGGCTGATCTCTTTCAAAACTGGCCACAGGAACCCGTGAGAGAGTGAAAGGTGTTCCGCCACCCATTAGCTACTGAAAGCCACTGCAGGCCGATGTTGTGCTGAAGTGCTGAATCGATTTGGCCTCCAAAAAAAATGCAGGCATTCAAGTTCCGTGCAATGTGCTGGGATACTCCAAAGCTTAGTGAATGAATTCAAGTTGCCTTCTCTCTCTGTCTGTCTCACTCTTTGTCTCCCAGTCTGTCTGTCTGTGTCTGTCTGTTTGTCTCTCTCTGTTTCTCTCTCTCTCTCTTTCTCCCCCTCACCCTCCATCTCTCCATCTCTTCTCACACCCATCTCCTTCCCCCCCTCTCTCTCTCTCTCTCCTCCTTACACCCATCTCTCTCTCTCTCTCTCTCTCTCTCTCTCTCTCTCTGAACGCTCCACTTACAATGTGAACGAAAGAAGCGCCTTCTATTCAATCACTTCATTCATATCGCACAAACAGAGTCTTAACACCATTGATAGCGATCAAAGAACCAGAACGCCCGTGTAAAAATCGATAACTGGGAATTCTAAATCACTGAAGTGAAAGCTGAGACATACGGAAAGGAAAGAAGAAAGCTTGAAGCCACATGAATAGCAAGGTGTACCAGCTTACCGGTGTATGGTTTCAGCTTGGTATAGAACAGCACCTTTTTTGATCTGGAACAAGATAGACACAGAGGGGGGGGAAAGTGGGGTTGGGGGAGAGGAGAGGAGAGGAGAAGGGAGCGAACATTCAGCTTTTAGTGTGAATGTTTTTACAGACAGGTTTGAAAACACACAGAGAGAGAGAGAGAGAGAGAGAGAGAGAGAGAGAGAGAGAGAGAGAGAGAGAGAGAGAGAGAGAGAGAGAGAGAGAAAAGAAAAGGAAAAAAGTGGAAAAAACACAGAAAGAAATATGTCGATAAATATCTTTTGAAAAAAAAAGGGCAGACATAGGTCACTGGCATGTGCTAATGGACTGCTATTCTTCAGTTAAAGACTGCTATGCAAACAGTTGAAAACTAGAGGGCTAACAGCCCCTTTGAACCACACTGTTTGGAAATCCCTTCACACCTCTCATGTAACAGACAGGTCAGTGTTCAAACGTCAACTGTCGTCTGCCACGCCACACTGAAGCAGCAGACTGAGGAGCTAATCATAGACCGGAAGTGCTGACTGCACGAGCGAGTGGATGGAAAAATTGGAAGGAATGATCTAAATGTGAACTCATGAATATATTATATTCATTTCCTTTTCAGAAACTCTTTCTAGCTCATGCACAACCACCTAACAAACAAACTTTAATTCAACACAAAACGTGAATTTATGAAGGATTTTTTTTTCTTTTTAACTGCTCTATTCAGCTCATACACAAACAACTGTCAAGCAAAATTCGTTCCGCACAAAATGGTGAAATCATGATTTTTTTTTTCTCTTTTCTTTTTAACTGCTC
>JADBJO010001157.1:5000-10000 GCA_016801955.1 Conus betulinus | reverse complement strand
AAGCTTTCACATTACCAACACTTTGCATTTCCCCCAAACAATTCCAAACCCGAATCTGTAAAGAACATAGCAAACACTAGTCGTCCAGGTAATATAATTTTGATTCTGCAGATGTAGCAACATATCATAGGCTTTCTTCGGGAGTCTGTTATTATCCATACATTGCAACACGAAGCCAAAATCTGATACATTTTGCATAAGTATTAACATAAAGAGGGTATCTTCCAGATTCGCCGTACACTAAGTGCCTAGGAGCTTTTGGACTTGCACCAAGAAATCTTTTAATAGCAGCTAAGTGCACCCTTTCAATTTGTTCCTGGTTGGATGACAGTCCCCAGATCTCTGCTCCATAAGTTAAGATAGGTTGTATTTGGCAATCGAATAGCTTAAAGAAAATACCAGGAGAATGCTCACCTATTGACCATAGCATTCTGTTGATAGCAATCAATCCTTTCTTTGCTCTGTTTTTAGGCGCGCGCGCGTGCGCGCGTGCGTGCGTGCCTAAGTGTGTGTGTGTGCACGATCGCGCGTGTATGTTTGTGTGCGTGTTTCCTTTGTTTTACTGCGCTGTTTTGTGTCCTGTTGTGTGTGTGTTTATCAGGTATTAGTGTGTGTGTGTGTGTGTGTGTGTGTGTGTGTGTGTGTGTGTGTGTGTGTGTGTGTGTGTGTGTGTGTGTGTGTGTGTGTGTGTGTGTGTGTGTGTGTGTGTGTGTGTGTGTGTGCGTGTGTATGTGTGTGTGTGTGTGTGTGTGTGTGTGTGTGTGTGTGATACGCACGCACATGTGCATGGACAGCGATTCCTCGGAATTTACTTTGCCGATTTCAGTACATGATCAGCAATCGGTTCTTTTCTTGTTTTACAGCACATTATTCAAGAACTTAAATAAAAGAAATAGTCCAGATCTATAGACAACAAATGGGGTAATAAAAAATCAGTTCATCTGTTCAGTCAGTCGAGCAGATTAATGAGAAGAGAAGTCACTAGGATACTCGTTCATTCACCTTTAATCCAACATAAAAAGCTGTCCGTTTTCTCTTGCCGCGATTTCAAACAGTTGTTATTGTCCTTCTCGGCGAAAAAGTCAAACGATATCATTTATTTATGAGCAGCCACTTGCAATGAACAAAAAGATTCGCAATCTATAAGGATCCCCTTTGGCAAGATTTCCGCGCCTTCCCCTCTTGTCAGTCTTATCGACAGGAAAATGAAATCGAATTGGGAAGAGAAAAGAAATATATGTTGGAAATTGCTTTGTACCATCTTCATCCGTACCAGAGCTTCTTCCTGTTACATGTTAAAGCTGTTTGTGTTGCATTGAGTTCTCATCGCATTGTATGCCCTCGCAGCATTTAAGAACTTTGTCAGTATTGACTGCATCTGTGTATACTCCATGGATCTTTGACACCACGAAGCTCTTCACTGCAGAGAGCAGAGGGGTACGAAGGAAAACCTTCCCATTTATTCGTCCTTCCAATCATCGTCTTTGTTTTCCGAAAATGTCATCATCGGCCTTTCTCACATTGTCCTCGTCGTCCTTTGTTTTCCGAAAATGTCATCATCGGCCTTTCTCACATTGTCCTCGTCGTCCTTTATTTTCCGAAAATGTCAACATCGGCCTTTCTCACATTGTCCTCATCGTCCTTGCTCACCACGTTCCAATCCTTGGTTTTCTCACCGTGTCTGCATCAATTCAGGCCTGTCTTTCTGTTGTTGTTGTTTTTTTTTTTGTTTGTTTTTGATAGGTGTTGAGATATGTTTTACTGTGTTACCGTTGTTTGGAAAGGTACATTCAGGCGTGATGTCCACATGCACCGTAATTTATGTGACGGATAAGAATAACCATTTCAGATTGCGTGTGTGTGTGTGGGGGGGGGGAAGGTAGATCCTGGACAAGGAGAACAGCCCATTAAAATGGGCAGCTGAAGTGACAGTTTTTGTATGTCGGTTGGAGATTCGAACTGCGAACGCGGTCCATCACACTTCTGGCTCAACCAGGACCATGTTATTTTGGAGTTTAGGATATCCGTTCATATCTGGCACCATGTTATTTTTGTGTGTGTGTAGGATATCCGTTCATAACTCGCACTTTGTTATTGTCGGAGCAGGATATCCGTTCATATCAGGCATTATGTTATTTTCAGAGTGAGATATCTTTTCGTATCTGGCACCAAGTTATTTTGGGTGAAGGATATCCGTTTATATTTTGGCGCCATGTTATTTTCGGTGTAGGATATCCATCCAGTCATATCTGGCATCATATTTTTTTAGTGTGAGATATCCGTTTGTATCTGGCACCAAGTTATTTTCGGTGTGGGATGTCCGTTCACACTTGGCACCATGTTACTTTCTCCGTAAGGTGCAGGCTATCCCTGCACACCTGGCACCAGGTGTCTTTCTCCGTAAAGTGTGTAAGCTGTAATATGTACGGTTATCCGTGCACTCCCTGCAACACGTTTCTTAATCCGTTGATGTGCAGGACATCCGAGCACTCGTGGCATCATGTTTCTTTTTCGCCGTTAGGTGTAGGATACCCTGCCCACACCTGGCACTGTTACTTCCTTCGCAAGGTGTAGGGTGCCCGGTGCACACCTGGCATTGTTATTTTGTATGGAGTTGGATACCCGATGTACGCCTGACAGTACAATACTTTCGCCGTAAAGTGTCGGATACTCGGTCAGTGCACGCCTAACGCTGTGTTGATTTCGCCGTAAAATGTAGGATACCCGGTGCATACCTGGCCCCGCCTGGAGCCATTTCATCACTGTCACCATATAGAGACAGAAAGTACTGTAAGCACGGGCGCGCGTGCGCACCCCACACAGACACACAGACACGCACAGACACACACACACACACACACACACACACACACACACACACACACACACACACACACACACACACACACACACACACAGAGAGGGAGGGAGGGAGTGAATGAGGGAGGGAGCCCCCCCCAAATGACATACATACAGTTACACGTGTAAACCAATGCATGTTATACAAGCTGGACGACTGGCATCTTAGGACATTTAACAGTAAGCCATGGTGGGTGCTTCAGCCATTGGGTCTTGCCAGAAGAAATGATGAATTTTCAACACTGGCCTGATGATGGTTTTCTCCCTCCCTCTGTTTTTGGGATTGGGTGGTTTGGACAGTGCCTTCGGTTATTTTTTTTCCCCAGTCTGCTTTGTATACCTCTGTTTTGTTTTCTTTATCAGTTGATGCAGTTAATTGAATTAGCCTATCGCTCATTGAGATCATCAGGACAGTCATTGTATACGGAAATAGAGAAAACTTTTTGTGATGAAACTTGGCAGTCAGCTGGGGGCACCAGGGGATGGAAGCGGGGCTGCTTCTCTTTTTCTCATTCATGCCGATCTGTGACCATCTCGTGCAGATTTCACGCACGCTTGATTTCTTTTTCTGATACAAATTGTACTTTATTTGCCTTCTGTCAACGTGGAACACTATTTTTTCCTCTCTCTGGTTTGTACACTCTCCACGCCAACCTCATCCCTCAACCCCTCCCCCTTTCCCGCCCGCACTAAAGTATGTAACTGTTAAACCCTGTAGTTGTTTCTTCTCTTCTCATTTGACATTATTTGATTTGCGATATGGAGTGGGATGTTGAAGGACCTATAAAATGCACACTTAGCCATGATCATGAACTTGGGAAGCTCGTGTGAAACGATCGTCTTTTCAGCTGCTTCTTCCATGACATAACAGTGCCTTATGGCGGCCATAGCCCGTTTTTCTTCCTGTCTTCAACGGCGATTTTTGAACTGTCTGTCCCTTCCCTCCTCTTTTTCCCCCGTCTTTCTTTCTTTTTTTTTGGGTCTTTCTTTCTTTCGTAGATCTGTTCACTCTTTAGCATGTAAGCGAGAAAAAAACACAAAAATCAGACTGTCTCAGTGGGTGAGCAGTTTGGGTGTACTGGTTGACGAAACTCTCGTTTCAACAACTCTGTTCCCTTGCATTGGTCGCACCTTCCACGTCGAGCGCAGAAGAATCGGTTTCTTCTGTTCCTCTCTTCATCATGAAGAAGCTTGTCTCTGCTTTATGCGCTCTTTCGTCCAGTGTGCACAAGACAAGATGCAAGGCATACAAACGTACTTCCAGTTCATCCTGAATACGCGTGAGATATTCCATAAAGAGGAAAAACCGTTATGGGCCGTTAAAGCCGTTAGTAACGGCTATTCTGGTAAACATCAGCCATCATCCGTGACCCATAGTGAACATACCTACAAATTTTCAGAAAGATCGGCCGAGTACTTTCTGAGATATTCCATAAAGAAGAAAAACCGTTATGGGCCGTTATAGCCGTTAGTAACGGATATAACGGTAAAATAACACACCGGGCATCATCCATGACCCATAATGAACATACCTACAAATTTTCAGAAAGATCCGCCCAGTAGTGTTATCTGGAGCGAGTGGAACACATTTTGACCATGGACGGACAGACAGACAGACAGACACACAGACAGCATTTCTTCGTTCCCTTTCTGAAGTACTCCCTGTCTATAAGAACTGGGAGTACAAAAACGGAGGGTCTAGCCTCAACAAAATCCAGAACAGTGCTGCGCGACAGAGTTTTCGGATACTCTTAGCATGCTTGTGCCACATCACATCTGTCTCTGTTGTTCCCCTACGCCGGTGGCACATTGGACAAGAGATGTGTTCTAGTCTCTGTCTTCTGTCGTCTAAGTCGCTTGAAGACCAGGGCTCCGGCATGTCACTCTGAACCCGTCAGTCCGTCCACACCTCTTCATCTTTGTTCTGCTGACATCCGTATCTACAGACTCCCTTCTTTTCGGCCAGAACCATACGGCCAACGTTCTTTCTGGCATCCTCATGTACAGACTTCCTTCTCTCAGGCCTAAATCTTACGGCCAACGTTTTCCTTTCATACGAGGGTTCCTCCATCTGTAGCCAGCTCCCTTTCTCTGTTCGCCGAAGCCAAATTTGACATCTTTTCAAAAATTTGTTTCTTCGA
>JADBJO010001156.1:453496-478121 GCA_016801955.1 Conus betulinus | reverse complement strand
GTGTTGCTACCTGTTCGCGTCACCTCCAAGTGTAGCCATGCCATTGGTGTCATTGACCCGTTACAGGCATTGCTGTCAAACAAGAAGTGATTGCAGCAAGAACCTTGGTTACACTAACAGAAATCAGGCCATGTGTGTTGTGCGTAATAACTTCGCTTTCCACTGTGAGATTAACACCCAAGGATACACTGGTCATTTTGAGGAAGTTTCCCAAGATTTTGGGGGGAAATTCCGAACACTCTGCCAATATTAGGTCAGCAGCTATTCAAACTGACTCTAACCAACTTTCTAATGCCAAAACCATGATAGCCAATTTAGGTATTGACCTATCAGATTCAGATTTGACTGCAGATCAAAAAGACTCTTTCACCTCTTTCTAGCCCAGAACAGAGACATTTTTGCTGCTGACATGTCAGAGCTAGGTGAGACTCACCTGGTGTCTCTCACCATCGACACGGGTGACTCTGCTCCCATCAAACAAAGGCCATATCGTACAGCACCCGCTCTGAATGCAGAAATAGAGAGACAAGTCAATGAAATGTATCAGCATGGGGTTGTTCGCCCTTCCACATCCCCCTGGTCGTCTCCTGTGGTTTTTAGTGAAAAAGAAAGATGGTACCTATCGCTTTGCGGTCGATTACCGCAAATTGAACAAAGTGACCAAACCATACATTTCCCCCTCCCCCGCCTGGAAGATGCGTTAGACATCATGGGACAATCCACCATGTTCTCCACCCTTGATTTTTTTTCTGGCTTCTGGCAAATCCCACTAGATTCTGAGTCTCAGGATAAGTCCACCTTCACGACTCATTTCGGATCCTTTGCTTGGACCAGAATGCCCTTTGGATTACAGGGAGCCCCTGGATCATTTCAGTCTCTGATGAACCGTGTCCTGCTGGACTCACATTCAAACTTGCCTGGTTTTCATTGATGACATTCTCTGTCTGTCCAAAAACTTTGAAGATCATTTGTCTCATCTTTCTGTGATCTTTGATCGGATCCGAAACGCTGGTCTCAAACTCAAAACCCACGAAATGTCATTTTGCTGCTGCTAAGGTGACATATTTGGGACACATTGTCACTAAGGATGGAGTCTCAGTTGACCCAGCGAAAGTGGAACTGGTTCAAAACTTTCCCACGCCCCAGTCTCAACATGATGTCCGGTCATTTCTCGGCCTAGCAAACTACTATCGCCGGTTTGTCAGAAACTTCTCTTGCATTGCAGCCCCTCTCAATGACCTTCTGAAAACTCAGGCACAATTCCAATGGAATCCGGCTGCAGAACAAGCCTTTCAGACACTGAAATCGGCACTCACATCTGCACCTATTCTGGCTTATCCTGATTTTGAACGTCAGTTCATTTTGTACACGGATGCCAGCAACAAGGCCATCGGCTATGTGCTGGGACAGAGAGATGAACAAGGGCGGGAGCGCGTGATCGCCTATGGCGGCCGAGCATTGCGTGGTGCTGAACTACGTTACGGCATTACGGAAAAAGAGACACTGGCTCTGGTAGATGGTATACGGCACTTCAAGTGTACCTCTCTCATGCCAAATTTCTGGTGTACACTGACCATTTGGCAACAAAGTTTCTGCAGAATGTCAAGGACCCCACAGGTCGTTTGGGTAGGTGGGCCCTCTTCCTTCAGTCGTTTGATTATGAATCATCATCATAAACCAGGCCGGGTACACAATAATGCTGATGCACTGAGTCGCATGCCCATGCACCACCAGCTACACCTGACCCTCCTGACTTTGACCCGCCCACTCCCATTCTCCCCTCGCCATCACAGCCTGTTCCCCACGCCGTCACGCAGTGTAACACACCAAGGGTGGAGTCCTGCGAGCCGCGCCCAGTCCTAGATCCCGTTAGCAGCGGCTAGGCACTTCCATACCTTCCATGCCACCCTCTGTCTCTCCCTCACCCATCCCTGCGGCCTTTCAAGCAACGGGAAACCCCCCTCTGCTTGACCCAGCTGATCAGTCTACTCCGCCCTGTCCATCCTTCTCAGCCCCAGTCATTACTCAATCTCCCGGCGTCTTCCCTCCTTGTGCACATCAACCCCCCAGTGTCACGCTCCACACTGAGCCGGCCACACCCACTGTAACAGTCTGTACCGTGGATACAGTGGCTGACGATGACCTGCGTGACATGCAGTTGAAGGACTCTCAGTGCCGGGCCTTCATTGATTACTTGCAGACGGGTCAGTTACCACAGGAGAACAAGACAGCCCGCCGGCTGATCCTTGAGAGTCAAGATTATGTCCTGCACAATGGCGTGCTATACCACCTCTACTATCCGCGGGTCCAGGGACACAGAAGTGAGCGAGTAGTCAAACAGTTAGTAGTCCCTTTTCCTCTCAGAAACGACATTTTGCTATCGTTTCACGACTCGCTCCTTGGTGGTCACTTTGCCACTGAAAAGACGTACCAGGCATCAGATTGAGATATTTCTGGATAGGCATGTACTCGGATATCATGGTCTATGTCAAGTCGTGCGATGCATGTCAAAAGGCTAAGAGGGTGATACACCCACAAATTCCTCCGTTGAAACCGTTGCCCTTGGCACCAAACAAACTGTTTCCCATGGCACTGTGATATACTTGGCCCACTGACCCCCAGTGAAGAAGGCTATAATACATTCTGCTGTTTGTGTGTTCCTTCAGCAAGTGGGTGGAGATAATTCCGTTGAAAGATACCACAGCCGCCACCATAGCCCGTCATTTCTATGACTCCATCATCTGTCGCTATGGTGCGCCTGATCAGCTGTTGTCGGACAGGGGACAGAATTTCCTGTCCAAGGTGGTGACTGAGGTGTGCAACATTTTTCAGATCACACGGGGTGCACACCAGTAGCTACCACCCACAGACCAACGCCACATGTGAGCGCACCAACGCTACTATTGCCCAGTCTATCAGGGCGCAGTGTGACAAACACCCACTGTCCTGGCCTTCCATTCTTCCTGGTGTCGCCGCCGCACTGCGGACGGTCCCCTCCACAGAGTCCACCATGTTTTCTCCCTTCTTTATCCTGTTCAAACAGGAATGTCGGCTGCCCATTGACACTGCGCTACGATCTGATGATCTGCCTGTGTCTGCACAGCCGTGCATGGAGGATATCATCCAAAACGCTGAACTGATCAAACCATGGTCAGTGACAATATCCTCACAGCTCAGCAGCGTTTACAAGGCACAGTATGATAAAAACACCAGTCCCCCCTCAGTATAGGGAAGGTCAACAGGTGTTGGTGCAGTGCTCACACAAGGTGCAGGCATTTCTGCCAAGCTGCAACAGAAATATGATGGTCCATACTACATCACTAAGATTCTGCCCAATGGTGTGTATGTGCTCCGTCATAGTCAGAGTAACAAACAACTCAGATCGCCAGTGCATGCTATGAGACTGCGACCCTACTTTTCACCTGAGGACAGACCCACCAACCCTCCAGAGGCAGACCCGACCCACTGTTGTTCGGACAGGACGACAACGAGTCGGTCTCCGATACCGATGAGGTGACACACTCACCCACACAGTCGGTCTCCGATACCGATGAGGTGACGCACTCATCCACACAGATTCCAGCTAGCCCCGCCCCCTCCCTCTCTTCCAGCTCAGCCTCCAGCACAACAACCACGCCTTCCCCAACACTGGACAACCAGGTCCCCTCTGATGAGGAAACATACCTCGTGGAACAGGTTCTTGCTTGTAAGATGATAGACAAACATAAGCATTACAAAATCAAGTGGTTGGGTACAGGAACACCACTTGGGAGCCTGAGTCACACATTCCTGCACATCTAGTCCGAGATTTTCACATCCGAAAGACAAACAATGGACGTAAACGCCGACGTTAAGCACATAGAATGAGGACCCAACACACACTGTTCTTTCACTCTCTGCCTTTTGTTCTTTGGTCACTAAGCCGTGTTTTGTATGCATGTTCACCTTCCCACACCCTCTCCCATGATGTGTGGTTGTCAAGACTGGTTAATAAGGATTCGAGGACAGGAGACTGAAATCGATCACACGATGTGTATAGTTGGCCGACGGGTCTGACTATGCATGTGTACAAACTGACATCCTGGTAAATTGTTGGTTTGTGCTGGTGTTATTATTGTTGTTCCTTTTCCCCCTTCGTCGCTTTGTTGTACATCTGGCATCAGCCTATCAATCAGAAACAGTTCAACTTCTCCTGAATGAACAGCGCTAATGCTGCTTCCTCAAGACGGGTGTCGACCCATCACCTGCACTTTTTTTCCCCATGTCGTTGACATGTCAATTCGTCTTGTTGCGTCTTGTTTGTCTGATTCGTTCGTCAGCAATATCTACGTTCAGTGATAAGAATAAAGCGTCAGTCCTAAACGCTCCACGGTTATATCATCAGTACAGTTACCGTTCATGTGTAAACAGATGAGCTTATTACTCTACTTCAGCTGCTTATTATGTTACTGCTATATAATTCAAACACCCACGTGCGTACGTAATGAATATTCTTGCAAGGTCGCTATTATCTTTGTTCGTTTATTGTCGTTATTTATGGTCCACCTCCCTTTTCCTTGATCCACGGTTTTTATCATGGCACACTACTGGGCGCTGACAACCCACTGTACATAATCCTACTCCTCCGCCCACTGCTCTTACTCCTAACGGCACATGACGCCTCGTTGATTTCGCAATACCAGGGCTGCTACTACTACTTCTACTACTATTCGGCGCAAATGCCGCATGACCAAGTGCTACGGTCCAGAATCTTGCCTGCCCTCTATATATATATTGTTCTATATTACTCAGCATTGTATTTGAGAGTTATGCGTTGGCGACTCTCCTGCTGGTAAAATATCTCCCTTCGTGCCAGTTGATTGTGAACTTTATGAGAGACTACGTACTACAATTTTATTACTCAGCATTGTATTTGAGAGTTATGCGCTGGCGACTCTCCTACTGGTAATACATCAGGCCCATTGTCAACGTTCAGATGATTTCAATTGTGCCGATCACTGCCATCTCCCCTCCTCATCCCCCCCCCCCCCCCCCCCCCCCCCCCATCGTCAAGGACCATTAATTGTAATATTCGTCAAGTACTTTTGTTTCATTCAGTGTTTCGTTTAGGTTTGGATATTAACACGTCTTTTGAGTGTTTCAGGAACTGCTGCTGAATCAACGGACATTTTTTCCTTCTACCTCTGCGGCTTATTTTTTGTTCGGAGCGACTGCGCGTTCGTCTTTACGCTTACGTACTTTTCGATGTCAGAATGATGTGACTTCTCACATTCGCACGGACCAACTCACAACTTTATCCATACATTTCATTTTTTTCTCTCGGTTTATCTGTAAATTAATGCGGCTGCACACTGATGAGCAAGGTTTTGCAAAACGTATCCATTCAAATATTGTTGGAGCTGCTTTCGGATCTCTTTTGCTCCACATCGTTTATTAGCGTCACATTACACATCAGGTCTCGTTTTGTGTACACAGCGCAAGCGATCATCCTTGTGAATATGCGCATTCATCATGTGTTTGTGTCGTGTTAAGGATCCTTATGTTTCGTTGACGTAACGACATGTCTGCATGTTTATGTGTCATCCATTTTTCATTCATCTGATCATGCATGAGTTGTTTCTGTCACCACAAACCATATTCATCTCCTTGTCCATGGCCATGGTCATCATCTTCATGTTCATCATTGTTCATCTTCATTCGTCACTGCAGGTGTTGTCTCTAACATATTCACCGTTGTTGTTTTCTTTCTTTTTGTTAAGCAAGTTACTGCTTTGTTCTGCCCGGCTATTAGTCATGTTCCAATTCATCAATGATGCTGCTGTATATAAAGAACATGTGAATTCATCGTTCCAGTAACATAAATGACATATTTATTCAAAGAGGAGTTTTATCATATGCAGTCTATGACTGTTTCTAAGGCCACCTTCAGTTTGTTTTGGGTAAACGGAATATCACAGTTTTATAAAAGACATCACCTTAGATAATCACCTAAGCTCTGCCGTGTGTTACCTACTCTATAATGAAGATTTGTATTCCTGTTGTAATCAAATAAAAGTCCATATCCCTAGACCATAATCTACCCTTGCTTTAACTTGTTGGCGGTATATGGTTGAGACATGTACGGGTTTGCAAGCCAAATAGTCCTCTGCTTGTTCCATTAAAAACGCCACTTAAAATACTTCACTTTTTGTCTTTTGTTTTCACACACTCTGTATGCCCAGTTCATGAAGATGCTTACTGATTTATCTGTGTTCGTTTAGTTATGTCTAGGTGTCATTTTGAATTATTTCTAGCCTGGAATGCAATTCTCTTTGATAATATGTTTATTACACCTTTCCCTCACAATCATTAAGTGGCATTTCTTTCGTGATCCTTTTGTAATCTAAAACTATTATCGGGCTCCAGTGTGATCTCTTCCAGTTCAGAAACCAAAGCAGTGGCTCAAACATTCCTTGCAATCTCGTACACGTCTCACAATTCATATAGAAGGTTCAAGAATTTTCCTTTGCATTTATTCTTAATCGTGTGCTGATTAAAAAAAAAAAAAAAAAAAAAAAAAAAAAAAGTTTGGCATCGTCGCTTTTTCAGGTCCGACCCTTTGATTTTCTTTGTGTTGTTACTGTGGATTGTTTTAATCGCCGAGGATGTGTCTTCTTCGTTCTCTTTCATTACATTATGTGGATCGTATGCGTGCTACATTATTTTGCCTTGGCCGTGAATGAATTGCATTTGTCGTGAAGGATTTTTTTTTTTCCCCTTCATCATTGATGCATATTGTGTCCCTCTCAGTACTACGTTCCTTTTTTTTTTATTTTTCAGGGCTTACTTATCACTAGCTCTTCATCTTAATTGGAATGTGGTCTGACGTGTTCTGTTTTTACGAAGGTTTTACTGTATGCCTTTCTCTTATATTTTGCAGTGTCGAGTGACTCACAGGCTAGACTCCATATGTCCTTGCATTGTATGGTAATAAGTTTGACATTACTTTACGATGATGTCACTGCTTTTATTACGAATGTACATATCTGGTTTTCTTCTCGCTTTTGTGGCCCTTCCTTTTGAGGACTCCCGTTGCATCTTGATAGCAACATATTCCAGCTTCCTTCCTATCTGGTTGGAGGAGTAATACCTGTATTTGGACGTATCTTGCATTTCGTATACATGAGCCTTGTTCATCAAGTTCAACAAGAATTTTACAAATTTGTTTAGCTTTGTGGCTTTGTGGGTTCTCCCCTCCTTTCGGAACTGACCAGAGTGATATACATAGCCCCACCCCCACCCCCTTGATATTCCTTATAAGTGTCCCTTATAAGTGCTCAGATATGTATTCTGTTGCTTTTGTCATTGCATTAGTATTCTTTGTACACTGTCCACCTTTTTTTTTTTTCATATATGTATACTTTGTGACATTATGGGTAACCTTCATGACTCATGTCTCCAATTTTTTACGCTTTGCTTCTTCCTATAACATTTCATTGTTGTGATACAGTACCATGTCTCAGTATTTCTCATCCAGGGTATAAATATTATCAGTGATTGTGCCTGTAATGCCATGCTATGTATTTCATCAATTCTTCTTATTGTTCTTCAGCCAAGCCCAGTAGCCTCATTTGGTCATCTTTATCAGTTCACACATTGCCCAGTTGTGCCTATGTCATTTTGTTACGCTTTTCATGTTGTTTTGTTATTGATGGCGCTCTGTCGCTGTTATCAGCAAATAATGCACACGGATGGCAAGCAATGGTGCCTTTTGGCTTTCTTTCTTCTCAATTCCCCTCTAAGAAGTACCAAGAAATACATTACCCTCCCCTCCCCCTCCCAGACAGACAGTATGCATTGCACAAATTGTAGCTATTCAGACTACCTACATTGTCATGAGGTACCATCGCCACGTCATGTACTCTAGCTGCGCTTATGCGCGCGCTGACTTCGACTGAGGCGACTTGAAGCACCTGTACATCGCATGTGCTGTCCACGAGCAAGCCCGATGCCAGACCTTTTCGTCGAGGGGCAATCGCCCTCAGCCTGCCACCCCCCTTCCTCCGCCCTCGCCACCTCCCCGCCGCCCACGCTGTGCGCTGTTTTCCTTCTACCTGCTTCAAGGACATCGCGCCTGGTGGGTCAGCTTTCAACACCTGGCCAAACAATTTCCATCACAAGGGGGACGCCTGCTGTGACGCTCATAATGCCACACGTTGGTATTTCTTCCATCAACTACGTCCGTTCCAGATAAGACGAGCCCAGCATCGACTACTGATGGATCTCCGTCACACACGAGCACTCTCTCAACTCTGCAGACATGCTGCATTACAGACTGTATGAACTGTCCCAGAAACTGTTCCTCATTGCAGCCACGGTGTTCTTCAGCAGTGACTCAAGCGCTGAGTGTGACATTTTTTTTTTCCTACAAGTGCAAGGACTCTTGCTTCAGTTCAAAGTGAAATGAACCGATATACGAACTCTGGTGCCATATATTGCCATATTAGCTACGTTTAGGTGCAATGCTGTCTTCACATTCCTTAAAATTACTTTCAAGTAATCCCTCCATGACTTATGAAGTGTAACATTCCCTGATCCAGAATGCCCTTATTGTCTGCCATCCCTGTGCTGAAATATGGAGTCACAACCTATTTTAAAAATAGTCCAGCCCTTCCCTTCTCATCTCCAATTATTGCAAAAATGAGGACATTTTTTAAGGGAAGCGGGGGCAATTATCACACAGAGTGATATACATAGGAGCTACACACACACACACACACACACACACACACACACACACACACACACACACACACACACACACACACACAGAGCCTGAGAGATATTCTGAGCCTCTCCAGTGCCATTCCCCTCCCTCCCCGAGCAGTTACATCCGGTCATTCTACCTACCCAGGATGGACCGAGCCATTGATTGCCTTGATCTATAGCGTGACGCCTGAGAGACATTCTAAGCCCCTCCCCCCCCCCCCCCCCCCCCCCCGAGCGGTACATCCGTTCTTTACCTACCCGGATGCGTTGACATGCTAGGTCCACTCTCCTGCTCCCGCCCCCCTCCCCCCCCCCACATTGCTACCTACCCCCCCCCCCCCCTCCCCCCCACCGTTTCCCCTCATCCCTGAGCAGTGGGTCAGTAATGAAAACCAGACCTCGATAATGTCCAGTGCCTGGCGTTCTCTGACTGTGTCAAAGACGTGCCACGCTACACAGTTATTCAATTCAGACCCGAGCAAAAGCTATATAAACTAAAGATGTCAACTTCTTGGAGCTCTCTCTCTCTCCCCTGGCATCTGAACAGTTGTGCACTTGGGCCCCATCGACATTCTGCTTGTTACAATGTGACTCCATATTTTCTTTGTTGTTCTTAGAAAACTAGGACTTAGTCTAGGTGCGTCAACATAGATAGAATTGGGGCTTGGCTAACGGTACTCTCTCTAGTTAGAAAGGAGTGAATAAATGCAACTACAATTGGACTCTGGCGTTTCGGCTCAGTGTTAAGTGTGCCTTCTGCCTCTACTCACTATCTACATGACTGAAACATTCCTGTAGCCTTCTCTCTATCTCCAGACACACGTGAGCATATATCTATTCCTGTGACATTACTATGAGACGGAAACCTGGGAGAGAGCCCACATGCCGGTAAGTTCAGCATATAGCATCTATTTCCTGTGCGAGGTAATTTTGCTGAAGGCGCGCACTGGCTGGCACTGGCACTGTGATGGACAAGACGCGCCGCGCGCGCGGCTCTGGGAAAGAATGAGTAGGCTTTCATCTTCAAGGGTTGTGTGCACTGCTGTTAGCTTACGGTCAGCTGTTAGCGTAAGGGGCCCAGACACGTGCGTCAATTTTAAAGGCATAAAGGCGTCTACACCACAGAAAGACGACGCAGTTCGTTCGCGCGCGCGCGCGCACACACACACACACACACACACACACACACACACACACACACATGCGACTTTTCTAGTAATGTAATAGTAATAGTAGTAGTGGGTGTAGTAGCAGTACTGGTAGTAGCAGTAATAGTAGCAGTAGTGGATATTGTATTAGTACTAGTCGATGTAGTAGTAGTAGTAGTTGTAGTAGTAGTAGTAGTAGTAGAAGTAAAGGGAGGAGGAGGAGGGAGGAGGAGGAGGAGGAGGAAAAGACGGAAGAAGAGAAAGAATAGAGGGAGCAGGGAGTAGAAGAGGAGGGAGAATGGAAGGGAAAGTAGAAGAAAGAACTGTTGCTGAAGGCAGAGAGAGAAAGAGAGTAAGAGAGGGAGAGAATGAGAGAGAGAGAGAGAGAGAGAGAGAGAGAGAGAGCAGAGAGAGAGAGAGAGAGAGAGAGAGGGGGACAGACAGACGGGGGATGGACGGGAGAAAAGGGGGGGGGGGGGGGGGGGAAGCAGATGGGCTGGTGCTTTAAAGAGACTCGTAACAGTACTGCAGGGATTTTATCGGCCTTAGAGAACGCATTTAGCCTCTGTCGTTGCTTTAGTTTTAAACTAATACTATAATGTCTACAGTGATTTTGCTTTCCGATTGACTATGGCACTGACTGGGCACTGATTATGTCTCTCTGTTCGCTACTATGGGGGAGGGGTGAGGACAGTGCTGAATATGGCTGGCAGGCACTGTCATATTGCGCTGGGGGCGTTTTCCGCGTCTGTTTTCTGTGGTATGATAAACAAAACACTGTTACAGGATTGATTAGCTGCTTTAAAACATAGACTAAATATATCCAGCAATTTCAGGATAATAAAGAGCCTACTTTCACAAATAAGCTTCCCACAGATACCGCTTCTATGTGCATTAGAATATATTACATATCCACAGTCTTCCCTAAAGCGAGAGAGAGAGACAGAGAGAGACAGAGAGAGAGAGAGAGAGAGAGAGAGAGAGAGAGAGAGCAGAGAGAGAGAGAGAGAGAGAGAGAGAGAGAGAGAGAGAGAGAGAGAGAGAGAGGAAGGATACAGAAATAATAATAATAAAAGACTCTTACCGCTGATGGGGACAGACGACGAAATGACTGAAGGCACTGAAACACAGAGGCATTAGAAATAACGCGATTGGTGAAAATATGAAGAGAAGTGACGAACAACAGGTACGAGAAGCATATATATCAACACAGACAGTACTATTTTCAAGGTGTATACACTACAACCTGCTGGCTATGCACTGATAACACATCACCAGCAGGTGCTGTTAATATCAACAACTGAAGCTTAGATGTTGTTAACTGTTTGCCGTTCGCTGATGAAGAGGACCACCCAGTTCTGGTATTACTGAGGATTGTGTGTGCGAAGATGGCCCATCTGACCAATCCTCACGTAGAATTGTCTGTTGCCATGGGGACAGCCAGGCCGGGGAAAGTGTGCTGTCTCTCTATGTATTACCTCTATGGCGTTCGTGTCTCTGCTCCTCCTGAGGCCTCTCATTCTCCATCCCACCAAACTGATCAAGCCAAACATGCCAATTTTGTGCAGCTTTCTTCCAGGAAGGATTTACTCTCCTCTCTATGTATATATGTATATAAAAGCAGCTCCAGAAGCAGTAGCTGGGGCAGCAACAGAATTGCATGAGCAACACAGGTGACCAAACATCAACTAAATGTAAACGAGTAGCAACAGCAGCAAATAAACAAACAAAAAAATCTACGGCAGCAGGAGCAGCAGCTGTTACAAAGGTATTGCTTCCAGTGCTGCTGCGGCTGTTACTGAATTGTAGAAACAGCAAAAGTAGTAGTAGGAGGAGGAGAAGGCTGAGGAGCTGGAGTAGGGAGTACAGATAGTGACAGAGTGTGGAGAGAGAGAGAGAGAGAGAGAGAGAGAGAGAGAGAGAGAGAGAGAGTGAGAGACAGACAGACAGATGGACAGAAAGAGTCCACTGAACTCTGAACTATGTTATTGACACTACGCAATATTCCCTGTTGTTCATGGGGATACCATTCAAGCAACACTGAATGTGGCAGACAGAGCAAAGTAAACCAAAGAAAAATCCTGCTTGAAGTAATGAGCTGAAATCAAACCACACTCACGCTGCACGTTTCCCGTCCCTATATCCACCCCAGACCACCCCACCTGGCTCTAAACCCATCCCTCAACCGACACGTCCTTAAGCCTTTCCACACAAATAAGGCACATTTCATTCACTACAAAAATTCAAAGTAAACTCACACACGATCATTTCACTAATTGAACAACATTGTCAGCAAGAAAGCATCAGAAACAATCCAACATAAACTAGAAACAGTTGATTTCCTCGAATTCCATGCTTCCATTCTTTTGTAACTCCTAGGGCAAGCTTCTTGAGGTAAAAATGCAGACAACTGGGGTTTCGATTTCTCACCTGACACACGTGGACAGGTACAGTAAACAGATATAGTACATACGTCACACATACACAAGAGAGAACTTATCCCCCTGAAACACGTCCCAGCCTGCTTTCATTTCCATATTTATCAAGTGAATGAAGAAACAGGAGTGAGAATCGTTTTCGTCAACATTGTAGCCGAGTGCGCCCACAGATGAGAGACAGACAGCCGAAGGTAACCTATCAGACCAGCGGCGACACAAACAAACGGAGAAGCTGAGAAACAGAGAGAGAGAGAGAGAGAGAGAGAGAGAGAGAGAGAGAGAGAGAGAGAGAGAGAGAGAGAGAGAGAGAGAGAGAGAGAGACAGAGAGAGAGACTAGGGTAGAAGATTAGAGAAAATGAGGAACAGAAAGGAGATTGCAAAGATAATGATATATATGTACAGATAGAGATAGAGATAGAGAGAGAGAGAGAGAGAGAGAGAGAGAGAGAGAGAGAGAGAGAGAAAGACAGGGAAAGAGACAGACAGACAAAACAGACTGACAGATGAAAATGAAAGAGAAACACACAGACACAGACAGAGACAGAGAAGGATGTGGGGGCTGTTGGGTGGGGGTGGGGTCCTAGGGAGACTCTTACCAGTGACTGTGGTAAGAGGAGGGAGAGACCCACTAGGCCCTGGTTGAGGAGTAGGCCTGAAACACACAGAAGGGACATTACCATTACAGTTATTCACACAGTATAGAATAGACATTACCACTTCCGTTCTTCACAATCAGTGAAGTGAAAGTGTTCTTTCAGCATCAGCAAAAGAACAACTGCCAATAAACAGATGGAGCAACAGACGACAAACAAATGGACAAAACTGAAAGCAGTAGCGGATATTGTATTAGTACTAGGCGATGTAGTAGTAGTAGTAGTTGTTGTAGTAGTAGTAGATGTAAAGGGAGGAGGAGGAGGAGGAGGAGGAGGAGGAGGAAAAGACGGAAGAGGAGAAAAAAGAATAGAGGGAGCAGGGAGTAGAAGAAGAGGGAGAATGGAAGGGAAAGTAGAAGAAAGAACTGTTGCTGAAGGCAGAGAGTAAGAGAGAGAGAGAGAGAGAGAGAGAGAGAGAGGGGGGGACAGACAGACGGGGGATGGACGGGAGAAAATAGGGGGGGGGGGGGGGGGGGGGGGGGGAAGCAGATGGGCTGGTGCTTTAAAGAGACTCGTAACAGTACTGCAGGGATTTATCGGCCTTAGATAACGCATTTAGCCTCTGTCATTGCTTTAGTTTTAAACTAATACTATAATGTCTACAGTGATTTTGCTTTCCGATTGACTATGGCACTGACTGGCACTGATTATGTCTCTCTGTTCGCTACTTTTGGGGGAGGGGGGGAGGGGGGGGGGGGCAGTGCTGAATATGGCTAGCAGGCACTGTCATATTGCGCTGGGGGCGTTTTCCGTGTCTGTTTTCTGTGGTATGATTAACAAAACACTGTTACAGGATTGATTAGCTGCTTTAACATAGACTAAATGTATCCAGCAATTTCAGGATAATAAAGAGCCTACTTTCACAAATAAGCGTTCGCACACATACCGCTTCTATGTGCTTTAGAAATATTACATATCCACAGTCTTCCCTAAAGCCCTAAAGAGAGAGAGAGAGAGAGAGAGAGAGAGAGAGAGAGAGAGAGAGAGAGAAGGATACAGAAATAATAATATTAAAAGACTCTTACTGCTGATGGGGAGACGACGAAATGACTGAAGGCACTGAAACACAGAGGCATTAGAAATAACGCGATTGGTGAAAATATGAAGAGAAGTGACGAACAACAGGTACGAGAAGCATATATATCAACACAGACAGTACTATTTTCAAGGTGTATACACTACAGCCTGCTGGCTATGCACTGATAAAACATCTCCACCAGCAGGTGCTGTTAATATCAACAACTGAAGCTTAGATGTTGTTAACTGTTTGCCGTTCGCTGATGAAGAGGACCACCAGTTCTGGTATTACTGAGGACTGTGTGTACGAAGATGGCCCATCTGACCAATCCTCACGTAGAATTGTCTGTTGCCATGGGGACAGCCAGGCCGGGGAAAGGTGCTGTCTCTCTATGTATTACCTCTATGGCGTTTGTGTGTCTGCTCCTCCTGAGGCCTCTCATTCTCCATCCCACCAAACTGATCAAACCAAACATGCCAATTTTGTGCAGCTTTCTTCCAGGAAGGATTACTCTCCTCTCCATGTATATATGGGTTTTACTGTGCATGGTCAGTTCAGTGGTGTTTGTGATCTCTTTGATACAGAATCTATACAACCTATTTTGACCTACATCATATTAAGAGGAGACGTACATATTAAAAAAAAAAGATAGATACTGCATCAAAGTTACCACAGGTTATCTACGTCATGAAAGGTAGAAAAAAAATGCTCATCACACAATAAGATGCAATCAAATAGAGAAAAACATGGGAATTTACATCACGATGAAAACTGGTCATTCTGGCTGATTACCGGTCATCTGCGTTGTAAGGAGCAAAGAAACGCCCATACCACAACAGTATTCTGTCTGTCAAACACATTTTTTTTTTAAATATGGAATCAGCATCAAACTGACCACTAGTTATTGTCACTGACCACTGCAACAACACTCTGTCTGTCAGACATTTTCTTAAAATATGGAATTGGTATCAAACTGATCACAGGTCATTGTCACTGACCACTGGTCATCTAAATTGCAAGAAGCACAGAAATATTCATGTAATAAACAGTTACGTTTTCCAAACTGGTCACTGGTCATTGTTGCTAACCACTCGTCATACGTTTTAAGAAGCATATACGCCCTATAACACATCAATACAGAATAAGATAGTGAAAATATGAAATTGACATAAAACTGACCACTAGTCTTTCTTGCAGACCACTGGTTTTCTATATTAAAAAAAATTAAACATATCAATATGGAGTGAACTCAGCAAAATATTAAATTTACATGAAACTGACCACTGGTCAATCTTGTTGACCACTGGAAATCTATATTGTAAACTGCACAGAAGCGTTTATAACACACACAATATGCAGTGAAATAGTGAAAACGTGAAAATTTCATGAAGCTGACCACTGGTTTTGGCACTAACCAGTAGTTATCTAGGTTGTGAATATCATAAAATTACCATTAGAGCATACGCAGCCTAAGTAGTGAACATTTGGATTTTACAATAAACTGAACTACTTCGTGGTTACCCCATTCGATAGGGAGAGTATTCGACAGGTAACGTTTATGGCCAATGTTTAATACCATGTCCATATAAACTTACCAAAATAACATAAGTAACATTTTTTGTGTGTTTGCCTACTTTCCAGCGTGAATAATATTATTTGGATTTGATACCTAGTACGTTGATTTGACTACTTGACACTTGCTTGTTTGATTTTTCTGATTCATTATGCACTCTGAAGATTTCTCAATGTGACCATTCAATAGAAAAACAACAAGAAACTCCTGTCTCATTCATTTTTTTTCTATTAGATTTTGTTATCATTTGGCTCTTAGTATGATGTTAAGGAAAGACAAGAAACTAATAACGAAATTGAAAAATAAATGAAAAAAATAGAAATATGGGGCACTTCCCACACTTTCCCTCACAATCTGAGAAAGTGTGGAGGCGACATCATACTTTCTCTCACATGGTAGAAAGTGCGAAAGGGGAAGGACCACACTTTCTCTCAATCCCGCACTTTCTTAAGTGAGAGAGAAAGTCAGCCCCCACAGGAGGAGAGAAAAGGAGGGAAGGAGAGAAGGGGGATGGGTAAAACACTCATCGTTGTCCGGCAATTTTGTCAGTCTGTTGTGTCAGGCATTTCGACACCTACTGACAGCGAGTGTTCAGTCCCTGAGGAACGTAGGTCTTCAGTTCGGCCATCCAGAAGGACTCCCTGCTCAGTCGGTGTGTATAGCTGTTTGTGTGTTGTCTTCCTATTGGGATTGCCAGTGAATAGTTGGTGCTGCTGCAGTGTTGTGTCACCACGATGCCAGTGTTTCTGTTGATGTCTGAACGGTGTTGGTAGAAACGTTGCTTGAGTGTTTCACGTTTCACCTACGCATTGTGTTGTGGTAGGGCATTGTCTAGAAGAGAGCAGGTAGATAAGATTTGATGTTTCACATGTTAGTTTTTGTCTAATGGTGAAAGTCTCTGCTGTGACCGCACTGGTGAAAATCTTGGACTGCAGTAGGTGACTGGCACACACGACATATTGATGCTTTTGGCACCTGAAGCTTTTAGGTTCTTCCAGGATTTGGACTGGTGGTAGTCTGGATGGCATCAGAATGTGTCTCAGAGACTTTGAATTGCGTTCTCCTAGGAGGGTGGGTCCGGAATGACTTCTTTTGTCTTGCTGTTGGAATGGAGGTGTGGGAGAAATTGTTTGAACCACAGTCTGAATGGGGCATTGCGTGGATTGTATGTGGCGATGAAGGGGACGCGCTGGTTGCTATATTGAAGTGTCTGACTGCGGGAATCTGTTGGACTCTTTGAAGTGCTGTGTTGATTATGTCTGCGGGATAAGATCTGTTCCGCAGCTGTAGGGACATTTCTGTGCAACGGGCGACAAAGTATTCTTCCACTGAACACAAACGTCTTAACCTCATAGACTGGCTGTAGGGCACGTTGTTCCTGCTGTGCCGGGGATGTGCTGAGTTGTAGTGGAGGTAGCTGTGTGCATCAGTGGGTTTTGTGAATAAGTCTGTTTCTAAGAATCCATCCTCCACTTTGACTAACATGTCTAGAAGAAGCGAGTTCTTTTGTGAGGCTGCAAAAGTGAACTTGATGGCGGAGTGGATGGAGTGCAAGTAGTCCACGAACGCTTGGAGTTCTGCCTGAGTGCCCGTCCACAGAATGAAAATGTCATCTGTTCCAGAACTCTTCACTTATACTAAGAGGACCATGCTTCAGGAGGTTGATTTCTAAATATCCCATGAGCAGGTTAGCAAGTGAGGAAGCCATAGGGGTTCCCCTACAGTGCCACGGATTTGTTTGCAGCATTGTCCCTCAAACTGGAAATAGTAGTAGTTAGATAAGACATACTGGGTTGCCTGGATCACAACATCAGGTGGTGGTGTGTCGGCCTGGGTCTGCTGTTGTAGGAAGTGCCTCAGTGCTACAATCAGGTCGTCATGAGGGATGCTGGTGTACAGGCTGACGACATCTATGCCAACAAGTGTTATGTTTTCAAAGGGCCTGTGTTTGATGTTCCATTCATTGATGATGCTCAGCATATGTGTGGAGTCCTTTATGAAACTAGGAAGCTGTTGAACATGTCCCTGCAGCCAGTGGTCTACCAGGCGAGACAGTTTTTCAGTTGGGCCGTTAACTCCAGAAATGTTTGATCGACCAGGTGGTTTATCCAAGCGTTTGTGGATTTTTGGCAGATTGAAGTAGAGTTGAGATCTGACTGATTTAAGGTCAGTCTGGGCGCACCTGAAGGTGTTGTCAGTGATGTAGCCCTTGTCATGCATGTTGGCAATTAATCTATTGGATTCTTTTGCTATTATGATGGTGGGATCTAGGGCAACTTTTTCGTAATGAGAGCTGTTGTTTAATTGTCTCTCAGCTTCCTCAACATAGTCGGAAACATCTTGAAATACAACAGCCCCACCTTTGTCTGCAGGGCTGATCCTGATGCTGCGTTGGGTGACCAAAAGTCGCACCTCGTTAAGAGCTTTGTTTTCCTCCACACCCATGCTATTGTAGTATCTTTTGGAGGGTACTTTTCTGTTTGGTTTTGAAGAATGTCACAGTAAGTATCAAGACCTCTGTCTCTTCCTGCAGGTGGATTGTACCCTGTTGTTTGTAGAATTTGGGGGGTGTTGATGGTGATGTTTCATCATCTGGAGAACAGTGAAATTCTTTCAACCGGAGCTTTCTGTATCCTTCCAGTACATCACTACACGACTGATCAGTGTTCAAGGAGTTGGGTGTAGGGTAGAATTTTGGCCCTTTAGAAAGTACTTGCAATTGTTTATCTGTGAGGTTAACGGATGATAGATTGAACACTGTAATGGATCTTTTTAATTCGTCGTCCACTGTTGGTTTGAGTTTCAAGTCTTGGAACGTCACTTGAATCTTCGGTTCCTTTTTCTTTTTGTTGTTGTTGCGTTAGAGCTTGATTCTGCTTTGTTGAGGAGGAGTGCAGGCAGTTTCTGACGTTTCTTTTTGGATAAAGGTTTTCTTCATGCATCTGTATCTGGACTTCTGTTTTTTTTCAATATCTTTCAAAGTTTTCATAGTCTGTAGACTGATGTATATTGTACATTTCCAGTTGTAAATCTTCTTTTTCCTTTTCAAGTAACGTCTTGTAGATGTCTCGACAAGTCAGGAGGATGTGTTGATTTTGCTGCATGCATAGTGTCACATTTGACTTTAGCAAGATGGACTGACTTGGGCAGTGCAGCATTAGCAAACCTAATTTGCATACCTTTCGGAACAATTTGATTATGTATGCAGTTTGATAAGAACTAAACATGTGACTCATACCGTACAATTTTGTCCGTGCACCTGACGACCTTACGTGGGGCCATACAGGTCTGATGCCATTGCAAAGGATCCGTTAAAGGATACGACATAGATCACAATGTAAAATAACACTGACCCCTGCAAGGCTCCAACTGAGGAGGGTGTCATGAAATCAACTTGGATCACAAAAAGATGCAAGGAATCCTTTCACTGACGAATAACTAACACAATTGAAAAAAAAAAGACTCCAATCAAGTTGCTTGTATATATATATATATATATATATATATATATATATATATATAGAGAGAGAGAGAGAGAGAGAGAGAGAGAAAGTAAAAAGCTAAAACACACACACACACACACACACACACACACACACACACACACACACACACACACACACGTATGTACACTTACACACACAAGAGATACTGAAATGAGTGAATGTTTACAAATTCTTTGTCTTTATTCTTAGTGTAAATATCGCACCTTATTCTATATTTTGTGTGTTGGCATATCACTTTTTGTTTTTTACAATTTCATTTGATAATATTTCGTCTTTTTTGGAGATAGCTTACAGCAAAAAAAAAAAAGGAGATCGGCTGCTTCAATGTAATATCTCAATAGAAAAATTTAACTTAACTTGACTTGACACACACACAGACACACACCCATACAGACACACATACAGACATACGCATAACTGCATGTACATACATACATACAGAGGGAGAGAGAGAGAGAGAGAGAGAGAGAGAGAGAGAGAGAGAGAGAGAGAGAGAGAGAGAGAGAGAGAGGCGCATCTAAGATAATCTCTTACCTGTCGAGGGCATTGAAGACGAAGAGACTTGGGTTCCTGAAACACACAGAGGGAAGTTATTTGGGACTGACAATACACAGGGGAAAACATACCACTGCTAGAGACAGAGACTGGAATAATGGGCAATACAGACAAAGGGCACAAGTACAATTGTAGGTGAAAAAGGAGCTGCTGACATAGTGTATGTGTGTGTGTGTGTGTGTGTGTGTGTGTGTGTGTGTGTGTGTGTGTGTGTGTGTGTGTGTGTGTGTGTGTGTGTGCATGCGTGCCTGTGCATGTGCGTTTAATCGCAGATGGGGGAAGGTTAAGAAGGATGTGTTTGTGTGTGCATGTATGTTTAATCACAAGTAGGGGAAGGTTAGAAAAACGAATGTAAACACTGATCAGCATTATATCGAACTTTCCTTTTCGGCGACAGACAGACAGACAGACAGAAGGACAGACAGACGACAGAGAGACAAAGAGAGACGCTTAGGCCGTGGGCCCAGTAGGGTAACCCTCCCCCCCCCCCCCCCCCCCCCCCCCCAGGGATTTTTGAAGACAGTGTGTTTTAGGTAGCTCACTATATGCCTTTTCAATTTCTGCTTGTCTGCAAGATGAAAGACTCTGCGTTTAAGGTTGAGAGATATAATGCACGAGGAACCTACGTTACGCGGCGCAAAATACAACACATGCGAAGCACCTTTAAAAAATAAAAAACAAAAGTGATCAGTTTATCATGAAAGCTAAAATGATTCCTTTTCAGCATCTAACTTAGCAAAATAATCAAAATTTGCATTCAATGATGAATTAATATGGTACATAAGCACGGAATCTCGTGCCACACAGCTAGTATACAAGGTATGAGAATTAGTTAACTTAAGAAAACAAACATGACCATATTCTTGATCAACAAACTTCTGTGTCACACCATAGATCATTAGCAGTTGCTGTTATTGTTATTTAAGAGTCTGAGAGCCACCAGCTTTCCTTTCTTCACAAAAGCACTGGTCGTGTCACAGCCTGTAAAGGAATGCAATGCCGGAAGCACAGCACAAACTTCAGCCCCAGTCTCTGTGATCACTCTTTTCAGATCAATTAGTCGTCTTTTGTTGCCAACACCAGTGTCAAACAAGATTCTTTGCTTGATGCTCTGTGAGAACTTCAGCAGAAGAACAAACACATCTGTGTCTGGAGATCTGACAGTGATTGTTGCATCACTTGCTGACCTGGCAGCAATATGAAAGCAGTGCAGAATGAGTTTTGTACCTGCTTCCTCATGAGTGGACTTCAGCTCCTCCACTTCTTCTGAGAGTGTGTTCTGTCTATTGACACTTGTGAGACGAACACAAGTTTCCCCACAGGAGTAGAAGATCTGTCTGTTACAGAGTTTTGGAGCGTACTTGTCTTTTTTTCCATTCCTTCAGGAAAAATCTTGTGACACTCATTTTGTTCTCGTCATTTGATAAGAACCCTTTCCAGCCTCTGGGCACTTTCGTTGAAGATCCTTTGATCAAGTGGGTCTTTGCTGTTCTCTTCTTGCTCTCACAATGCTCTTGATTGATCGAGGAAAGTAGGAATCTGTGACAAAGTTCACACGTGGCACCTTGGCGAGTTGCTCAAAGAGGCTCTCAGCCAGTTCCCCAAACGTACTTGGCAGAGCTACCTGTGCATGAAACAGGGCATTTCCATCAATGACGCAGTTACTGGCTGCTTGATCAGGTCTTTCATTACAGTGGGAATTAGCTTCCAGGAAGTGGAGCAGTGTGGATTTGTCTGTCTTTGCAGGAGTCCCATCAGCTGTTGCTAGCGCCCATGGCACTGGATCCAGGGAAAACCTGAGCACTCTTTCCAGACTGATCTGATGTTCTAATGCAAGAAGAACAAGCTGGCAAAACACGTTTCGTTCAGCTGTAACTTGCTTGGACTTCTTTGCTTTTGCTGATGAAACTTTAACAGACAGGGCAATCTTTGAAAATGTCTTCAGGTTGAGTTTCTTGATTGGGTCATTGAAACTCTTAGTTTGTGCCACAAGTCTCTCCTGCACAAATGCTTGGTATGCTTCTTTCCCAACTTTGTCAGCATTGAGAAGGTCGTCCTCGACATCTTTTGGTGCTGGTGCTCCTGAAGACAGACAGTAGAGCACAGCCTTGTCAACAACATCAAAGGGGTTGATGAAGTTGGTGATTGCCTGCATCACATTGTTTGTGTCCTGATCACTTTTCACAATCTCTGATGATCTCAGGTCTTTGTGTGATGAGTAGTCTTGGCTGTCCATGTTAGCCATTTCCAGCGCAGCCTGTTGATACCTTCCTCTGACGTGTCTCGTCGTGCACCATCTATAGTATGCAGCATGGTTTCTGCTGAAGCCAACAATGCCACTTTGTGACTTGGCATGTCGGTTTATTGTCTGTTCGATGGTGATGTCTACTGCATTTCTGGAAGAGGGAACAGCTGATCTGTTGACAGTGAATCCGCTGTTTTGAAGAAGTTGTTCTGCTCCAGGATGGGATGTAGGCAGATTCAGCATAGACTGCAAGTACACTGCTGTGTACCTGGCATAGTTCTGATGATCATAGCTGAAAAATAGACTGCACATGTTCTCCAAAGTTGTAAGGTGAAGAGTCCAGTTGTTTTCTTTGGTGGCTCTTTGAAGCTGAAGAATGTGCCAAACTCTGTCCATATAGTTCAACCAAAACTGGGCTGTTTTTCAAAGTTCTCCTTGTCTGACTCGCTCTCTGAAGCGTGACATGCGGGACAGTATCCTTTTGCAGCTGTCATTTGTGAAAGCTTCTGACAGTCTGTCTTCTGATGGATCCATGGAAAGGCGTAGAACCATTGCTCTTGCTTCTTCATCAAAAAAAAAGTCCTTCTCTGACGATTCAAATGCCTGTAGAAGTTGACGTTCAAGAGCTTCCAAGACAAGTTTGTGAACTCTAAGAGCTCTGTGTAGTGCTTGCCAGTCATGACTTTCTCTATTGACCCACTGGCACAAACACCTGACTCAACAAGAATTTCTTCCGAGTCCACTGCACCTCAGGCTTTTTCCCAAAGCACACATGTAGGCACAAGTGAGGTGGAATGCGCCCATTCTGATGATGATGTTACCAAACTCTTGTGGGTTCTGCCACACAATGGAATAGGCTTTCTTTGCCACCGCCAGTCAAAATGTCACTATGGTATACTGCTGGCCCACCCTGCTTGGAAACTTCTTGCGATATGCGCAAGATATGCCGCACTGTTGCATTGTCAGTGATAGGAGCGAAGACAGGAGGCATATACTCCACTGTTGATTCGTTGGAGCTGCTTTGTGCACTGCTTGCTGTGAGAGAAAACCCATCCAGCCCAAGATGGAACTGTCTGTGCACTATCCTTGGCCAGAGCCCTGCTGCACATCCACAGAATGTCAGATGACTTTACAGATTCTTCCATGTGAGATGCTTCTGTCAGTGTAACTACTAAATTCGGTTCATATTTGCTCTTTGCAAAGCACGGCTCGAGCACTGTTGATCTGCTTGCGACTGATCGATCTTTAGTTCTAGGCAAAGAAGCAGGAATTTCAGCCAAGGCATCTGCACTGCCCTCTGCAACCTCCTAATAATCAGTCCATGAGCAGTGTGTGTTGTGCCTGCGCCGGATGGGGTCTCTTCATTCAAATCAAAATTGTCCCAACACAGATGTGTGACCACATTCCTGTCTGGTCTGATTGATGGGGGAAGAACTGTCTCTCTGTCATCAATGTCCTTGCAGATTGCTGTTTCCAGCTCTAAGATGCACGAGTAGGAAGCACAGTTTCCGAAGCGATGGATCAGAGTGATCACTTCAGCACTCCCTGTGAGGTGCCGAAGTGTCATGCCAAGAAGAAGATGCTTTGGCATCAGCCACTGACCACTTGATGCAGCCTGACAAAGTTCTTGGGAAAAGGACTTGGCCAATCTTTGATTTCTTTCTGATGACTCCCGCCCTTTCTTTCCTGTAATGAGTACTGAAATAAACTCTTGGAGGTAAGGTGGTGGACTGATAGCATCACTCAGCAGAAAACTGGCTGAGGGAGGCCAGGGCATTGTTCGGGCTTCTCTCTGAGCACAGTGAATGATCCTGCGGAGAACTAGAGCTGCTTCCTCCAGCCTCTTGGAATCAGAGGCAGCAGTCTCAAACGCTGTCTCAACTGCTTGACCTTTGGGAACAACTGACGAATAGACGAGTTCACTTCTGTAATTAGGTTGCCAGAACTGTATTTGGTTGCCAAATTCTTTTTCCAGCTTGAACTTTAGCTTGCCTGTTCTGTAATTTTCATTGTAATGCTGGGGTGTATTTTCAAGCATGTATTGCTGATATTTTTCTCTTAACATGGTCATCCGTTCTACATTGCTTCCTTCAATAATGCTGTCCTTCACATATTGAACAATATGGTAGAATGCAGCTTTGTGTGCAGCTTGCTGTTTAACGGTTTGGGCATCTTTGATGGTTCTCTGGTTCCTATCATCCTCTCTAGTGTAATCTTTACGACATGAGCTGTGATAATGTGCTTCTTGAGCAACCAAGTCAATGTCTTGAACCTTCAAAAGAATGTTTTGGTCTTGTTTTCTCTGGGCTGCTTCTTTAATAGAGTCCTCAGTTGTTTTTTTGACACATTTGACCAACCTTTCAACATGTATTTTCTTTGTAATACGATTCTTATCACAAAAAAGGCCTTTGTCAGCAGGCAACAACACTCTGGTCGCCGTTGGGTTTGTTGCTCTTGGTTTCTTTGAGGAACTTGGTTCTCCCCTCCTCGGGTGGATGCTTTCGTTTCAAAAGTCTGGAGATATTTGTAAAATTAGTGTAACACCATCTGTGATAACCCTGTTGATGCGGAATTTATTCATCTGGTATCCGGGAACAAATGTCAGTCAAACCGTTCACTTTCACTGCCATGTTTTTTTCTGACCTCAGCTGCCTCTTTGATTTTCCTGAAGCCACACTCAGAAAGCTGTCTTACTTTGCAGTCTCTTTTATTCTGCTGAAAGTGAATTATGCAGACTGGA
>JADBJO010001156.1:440996-448496 GCA_016801955.1 Conus betulinus | reverse complement strand
AGTTCTTAAAGAGGTCGAAGATTCTATCAGCCGTTGTATTCAGAACAATTAGTGAAAAATGTTGATCTTGGACACATTTGAGGGAGACAAACAAATTAACTCAAGAAGAAAGCATCCAGATAGAGGGCCCGCTAACTTACTGTGAAGTAGGAGTAACACTAAAGAACATGAAAAATAACAAGAGCCCTGGATCTGATGGTTTCACAGTAGAGTTCCATAATTTTTTCTTCATTGATATTGGCTCATTTCTTGTCAGGTCTCTAAATGATGGATTTGAGAAGCAATGTATGTCATCCACACAGAGACAGGGCATTATTATTTGCATACTAAAAGGTGAGAAGCCAAAACAATACTTAAAGAACTGGAGACCTATTTCTCTCTTGAATACAGCGTAAAAAAATTGCCTCTGCCTCAACAGCCAATCGCATAAAATGCGTTTTACCTAAAATTATTCACGAATCCACCCCCCCCCCCCCCCCTAGATGGGTAAACCACTGACTTCCGGGAAATAGGCCGGAGGACGTCCGGGAAAGACCGGAGGACAATGGGAAAGACCAGAACCAAGGGCTCTGTGGGCTGGCTCCCCCACTTTGCTTTCAACATGTGGCTACTAAGAATAAAAGAAAAGATGCTCCCAGGATTCACCGAAAGGGGAGAGAATGATGAATCCATCCGTGCTAAAACCAATCACGACTGCAAATCCCAAACGGACTATGAACATAGACCAAATGGAATATCCATGTGTCTGTGGAAAGCGTTTCGCTACCACCCGTGGCATGAAGATCCACAGAACAAAGATGGGATGTGTGAAGACTCATCTGAATGAGCAGCAGCGAAATGCATCAGCAGATAAGACGTCGGAAGACCAAGGCCAGGATTTAAACCACAGTGCCAAGGACATCCACGCTGTTGGTTCGGATGAGGAATTTGCACAGGCCCTTGATGCCAGGCGACGCCTGACACTCAACCTGCCACGAGCAAACGAAACTGAAGATTGGGAGAAAGTGGATGCAAAAATCGTCCAAAGACTCGATGCGCTGATAGGGAAAAGCACCCTGAAAGACAAAATAGCCACATACGGGGACATTTTGTATGCCACATGTAGAGACGTCTATGGAGCAAAACTACCCAAAGAGAAAATACCTCCAAAGAAATCCAGACGCCAAGAAGAATAGATGGACAAGATCAGGGTCCAAAAGAAAAACCTCAAGAAGCAAATGAAGACCGCACTGCCAGCTGACCAGTTTTGGAGAGGTGAGCGATCGCTCGCGGCGGTCGGACGTGTTTGTTTGGAGCTCCGCGTTTCACTGCATTTCATTGCGAATTCAAAGATTGCTTCCATCTTTACAGTGGCGAAATCTGTCTTTTAAGTTTTCATGTGTCAGCAGCCACAGCAAGAGGATAGATTTAATTTTGCGACACCGATATGTGAGCCATGAAAGTGTTTTGGACTGACCGCACTGCTGGAAGAGGGGGGCTGAAATGAGTGCATCCATGTTGGCTCCTCTTTCGATGTAGTATGCCAACTTTTGCTCGTGCGAAACATGCCCAACAAGGCGAAGAGCGACAACGTGAACAGCGACAGAACATCAGCACTGACACGGACACAAGCTGTGAGGCTTCAACTCTTAGCCAACGGCCGACGAGGCGAGACCGGTCTGTAAGAGAAGTAAAGTTTCGATTTCAAGGTCTCTGTCTCAAACTAGACTCCAGTTTACTGTGAAAAGAACTGTTGATAGCGAAGTAACAATGGCCGAAAATGCGCCTTTTGAAACATTGCAGAAAGGTTTTGACGATTTGCGTCAACGAATTGACACTTGTCAGTCAACTGGGTGTCAGCCAAACTCGATGAACAAATTGAACAACTAGAGGGGGCCATATTCACTCTGCAAAAAGACAACGATAACCTTCGCACACTCCTAGATAAAGCTTTGCGTCTCTGTGGCGGCGAGGAGGAAAATATTCGTAATCTCCGCAGCATTGTTTTGGATCAAAAGGAAGCTGGCAACGAACTGGAGCAGTATACCAGACGGGAGTCGGTGAGAGTGATTGTTTGACTGGAGATGGAAGAAGAAACGCGACGGCGGCAGATTGTGAGGAGAAAGTTCTGGAACTGTTTCGTTCAAAACTTGGCGTCGGTGGAATTGATGGTGGCAGGATTTCGGCTGTGCACAGGATTGGTAGGCCCAATAAGGACAAGAACAGACCTATTATCGTGAAGTTTGGGTCAAGAAAAGATGAGGAGGTGGTGAAAAATCGACGCAAACTAAAGAACAGTGGGACTGTGATCACCGAGCACTGACGGCACTGAATTTTCAACGCCTGTCCAGAATCCGTCAGCACGAGATGGTGGTGGAGGCGTGGTCGGCCAATGGTGGCAGACTGTTTGCTAGACTGTTGAACAACTCCTTCGTGGAGGTGAAGCAGGGTGACACACCTGTGTCATTGATGAGAAGCTCATCGGCTACATACCCACAACGCAGCAGAGGCAGCAGCAGCAGCAGCTGAAGCAGCAGCGTCTTCCCTTCCAGTTTGCCAGAACACTGTTTGAACAGCCGAAATCTGGGACCCTAGGTGTGGACAAAGGGGTTCTTGAGACAAAGGGGCATCTGAGGAAAACATACTCTGACTCACAGAGCAAAGCACCACTCGACATTCAAAGTCTGGTGTGGCCAACCAACCCTGAGGAACAGTTCAATAACAAGCCACCAACGTTGGCGGAAATCAAGAAGGTGGTCGACAAAGCCAGAGCCAAATCATCATCACCAGGCCAAACGGAATACCTTACCAGCTGTGCAAGAAATGTCTCAAGGTGCTGGAGTGGCTCCACAGGCTGCTGCGATCAGCTTGGAGAGAAACCAGAAGATCAGCGGCCAGTGGATGACGGCAGATGGTGTGTACATCCCCAAAGAGCAAAACTCAAGTGACATCAGCCAGTTCAGGCCAATATCACTACAGAACGTCGAAGGGAAAATCTTCTTCTCTGTCATGGCAGCAAGGCTGACCAAGTACCTCGTGGAAAACAAGTACTTGGATGTGTCAGTCCAGGAAGGTGGCATCCCAGGCGTGGCTGACTGTGTAGAACACGCCATAATGATCTTGGACGCAATCCAAAGAGCAAAACAGAAAAGAGAGACCTGGTCGTAGTGTGGCTTGATCTGGCAAACGCATATGGATCTGTACCCCATGAGATGATACAGTTGGCTCTTGAGATGTACCATGTGCCAAAGAACATCCACGACATGCTCAAGAAGTACTTCAATGGCTTCTCAATGCGGTTCTCTACCAAGGAGTATACAACAGATTGGATCAACTTGGAAGTGGGCATTGCAATGGGCTGTGCAATTTCCCCAATACTATATAGGTGAAAATATAAGAAAAATCTATGATGTACTTCAGCACTCTGAGGAGGAGCGTATTCCTGGTTTACTTGTCAGCACTGATTCTGAGAAAGCGTTCGATTCTATCGCTTGGTCCTTTTTGAAAAAGGCATTAACTTCTTCAACTTCGGCCCAGACATTATTAAATGGACTTCTACTTTTATAAAAAACATATCAACCTGTGTGTCCGTTAATGGACAATACTCCAGTTGGTTCCCTATCAGACGTGGACTGCGGCAGGGGGATCCATGCGCACCATATTTATACTTAATTGGTGCAGAGGTCTTGTCTGTCTTAATTAGACAGCATGATGATATAAAAGGAATTCAGGTGAGGGAGCAGAGGGTCCTCCTGTCGCAATTCGCTGATGATTCAAGATCTGTCTAGATGGCACAGAAAAGTCATTTAAAGAAGCTATTAATGTATTGAAAAGTTTTGCACAGATATCGGGTCTAAAAATCAATAATGAAAAAAACAACTAAAGTAGTTTGGTTTAGAAGTAAGAAAAACTCAACCACAAGGTATATGTTTGACGAGAACTTTTGCTGGAACCCCGGGAATTTAAGATTTTGGGCATTCAATTTTGCCTACACTTCAATAGGATGATTGAAATAAATTTCCATGGGAAGTTACTTAACATTAAAAGACTATTAGGGAGGTGGAGCAAGAGAGATCTCTCTCCTCTGGGTAAGATAACAGTTATGAAAACTCTTGTTGTATCAAAACTAACATACTTATTATTAAACGTGCCAGATCCACCGCTAAATTTTGTCAACGAACTACAAGCTGTGTTGTATTCTTTTTTATGGAGTGATAAGCCTGCAAAGATAAAAAGAAGCATTGTGTGTAAACCATATACCGAGGGTGGGTTACAAATGATTGGTTTGCATACTTATACTGCTTCATTGAAATTGTCATAGTTAAAAAGACTTAATTTTGAGGGAAACTTGCAAAGGTTTATACATGCATTATTTCCCAACTTTGTGAACCTGCCAAAACTAGGCGAGGAATATGTGCATGTTTCTTTGAGGTCAGGTAATAACCTATTTTGGACATATGTACTATAACATTTCAGCGCTTGTATGCAAAATGCCTTCCCCTGAGCCCTGCAGAGTTCCTGGCTGAATGTATTCACTACAACAAGCACATAATAAGAGGCAGACATGTTGTTTTTTTTCTACATAAATGTGATCATTATTCCTTAACATAAATGTGACCATTATTCAATCTATCAAACAGTTATGAAGGTTTTTTTTTCTATATGCACAAACATATTATCTACCTACTTATCTATCTATCTATTTATCTATCTATCTAGATAGATAGATAGATAGATATAGGTAGATAGATAGATCTTGTTTATTCACCATTTATACAGTGTTACTGAGAACAGATTCTATACCTTTCGTGAATTCCAAGATCTTCATCCAAACATTAACAGAACTAATTTTCTCTTATATACTGGTATTATTAACGCTATCACTGAGCATCAACGGAATGTAATATTTCAGTTGGTAGATAGATATCGGGTCATAGAAACGAAAATTGGAAAACTGTAAAAGAAGGAAGCAGAGTATACAGTGACTACTTTTGAATCTGATGTGTTGCCTGCAGTGGTTCTAAAATGGAACCTTAGTTTTGAAAATTTGAACTGGTTCAAGATTTTTAAACACTGTAAATTTTTTCAGGACACAAAACTGAAATTGTTTCAGCTGCGTATATTACATTGTCTTTTGCCAACAAGAAAACATTTATGCGACTGCAACTGGTTAAAGACCCAATTTGTAATTTTTGCCAGGAAGAAATTCAAAGCACCCAACATCTGTTATGAAAATGTACAAGTGTACAGAACCTCTGGCTTGATCTAATGCATGTTCTGACCACAAAATGTGAACACTGTGAAAATTTAGCTCTGTCAGAAGAACTGATTTTGTTTGGATATAAAGATGGTGTTACAACAGATTTTGGGCTTAATTATATTTGATTAACTGCAAAATTCTATATATTTAAATTACATGGCAAATGATGTACCCAGTGTGCAAGGCTTTCTTTGTGTTATGAAAAACTGATATTCCGACCTTAAATTCATGCATTCATTAGAGGATACACATTCTCAGTTCTGTGAACAATGGTGGGGATACCAAGGTTTATTTTGAAATTTTTGCATTCCCCTATGTCATTACATACGAATGGTTACTTTAAACAATCACAGACTCTCTCTCTCTCTCTCTCTCTCTCTCTCTCTCTCTCTCTCTCTCTCTCTCTCTCTCTCTCTCTATCTCTCTCTCTCTCTCTGCAGGTTTGCTTTTTCTTCTTGTTTGAGGAAGAGGCCCTAAGTTTATCTTCACGGCACATTTTTTCTCCCGTCTTCAGCCCGGTGCACTTTCGCCTTCCTATGCACAGGGACAGGAACCAACCAGAGGAGGTTTGTGCAGTGAACTTTTTTTTTCCATTTATTTATTTATCTATTCATATATCAATTTATCTCTACTGCACCTTGTTTGTCTCAATGTTCGTGTTACTGTTTGTTTGGTATATTTGAATGTGTATTAAAGTGTGCTGTTTTTGTGTTTTTGAATGTTTGGAATTATTGAATGGTTTCCTCTCTCTCCTCTCTCTCTCTCTCTCTCTCTCTCTCTCTCTCTATATATATATATATATATATATATGTTTGTGCATAAAAAAACTTCATGACTGTTTGATAGATTGAATAATGGTCACATTTATGTTGAATTTTGAAGGAAATAAAATGATTAAAAAAAAGTATTTGTTAAGAGAGAGAGAGAGAAGGAAGAGAGAGAGAGAGAGAGAGAGAGAGAGAGAGAGAGAGAGAGAGAGGAGAAGAGTACAGAGAAAAGGGTTTTTCACCCATTTCTTGCCCTTTACTTGTTCTAAAATAGATGTGAAAAGCATGGGTTATAGAACAAAACTGTAATGGAACGGGAGAGAGAGAGAGAGAGAGAGAGAGAGAGAGAGAGAGAGAGAGAGAGAGAGAGAGAGAGAGAGAGAGACAGAAAGAGAGAAACAGAGACACAGACACAGACAGACAACCAGTTAGAAAGACAAATGAATAGAGAGAAGACAGGAGACAGACAGACGGATAAACATACACACACACATACAGACAGACAAACAGACAGGGACAGGGACTGAGACAGACAGTCAAAAATAGGGAAAGAAGAGCAGATGAAGTAAGGGACAGAAATGAGATTATGAATGTAACAGTATTTGTTAAGAGAGAGAGAGAGAGAGACAGACAGACAGAGACAGAGAGAGATATGATTACAGAGAATAAGAGGTTTTCACTCATTTCTTGCCCTTTACTTGTACATTAGTTAGATGTGAAAAGCATGGGTTATAGAAAAAAAACTGTAATGGAAGGGGAGAGAGAGAGACAGAGAGAGAGAGAGAGAGAGAGAGAGAGAGAGAGAGAAAGGCAAAGAGAGAGAGAGAGACAGAGACAGACGGAGTGACAGAATGGGAGGTAAGAGAAAGACGAACAGACTGGAATAATCTCTTACTAGATGGGGTCATTGGAGATGAATATACTGTGGTCTCTGAGAGACACGGTGAGAAACTTGAGATAAAACTGAAAGAGGGATAGAGGAAAGAGAAACAGACAGAGCGAGCAAGCGAACCACACACACACACACACACACACACACACACACACACACACACACACAGCAGAGAGAGAGAGAGAGAGAGAGAGAGAGAGACAGACAGACAGACAGACAGACAGACAGACAGACGGAGGGACGGACAGAGGCAGAGACACAAAAAGAGAGACAGAGACAGACAGACAAACAGTCTGTCAGAGACACAGAGAGTTAGAGAAGAGACAAACAGACAGACAGACAGATAAACAGGCAGGCACACAGAATAGCTGAGAGACAGAGACAGAGAGACAGACAGAGAGACAGAGACAGACAGACTAGGACAGACAGACGGACGAACGGACTGACAGACAGCAAGAGAGACAGAGAGAGACCGACAGTCAAACAGATACAGAAACAGAGAATTAAAGAGAGAGAGAAGGCATTTGATATAATCTCTTACCACTTGGGGATAAAGGAGATGAAGTGATCGGAGTTCCTGAAACACGCAGACAAATTCAATA
>JADBJO010001156.1:425000-431499 GCA_016801955.1 Conus betulinus | reverse complement strand
TTGGCAACAGCTCTTTCGGCTCTAATGCCAAGGAAGCGCAAACAAATCAAAATGTAAAATTACATCTGGCGACAATCGAAAATAAATGCAAAATCAAACAGCTTTGCAAAAACATCCATTAGTATTGGGTCGTAATCTTCGACCAACCGACCTATGAATCATCAATTAGTGACAGTTGCTGTAGCTATCTAACAGAGTTCCATTTTCATGATAAATAATCTGATAACTAACAATCTAAATTTTTCTTTCTAATATTATTTGCTTTCGCAATGAACGCAGCAAGTGATCTAATAATGTCTTCATTTTCAGACGTCAGTATTTTTCTTATGTTATATCTTTGCGCGTTGTATTTACTAAACAGACTACTTGTGTTTCGTAATTCATTATATTCAGAACAATCGAATAAGAAATGCATCTCATCTTCGGAACCATTCGAACATAACGGGCATACCGAACTCATGATCGAATCTGAAGTAAACCACCTTTTATATGAATATAAACCTAAGGTTCTTGTTCTAAATCTGGCAAAGTGAGTCCCTATGCCATTTATTAGTTATTACACCAAGATATTTTTCAGGATATAATGAATCTTTAAAGGAATAATACCAACTGTATTTATCATTTCCAACCACAGTGGAATGCCAGTTTTGCTTAAAAACAATCAATCAGTCGCTGCTTAAATTCAGACAAAAACAAAAACATTTTCTCACTACCTACCCCTTGTGCAATCCAAACAACGCCAAATCCATTTTCTATTAAAACCTTTTTAACATCCGACACCCAGTTGTATACTCCTATTTCCATTTGTCTGAAAAGCATTTCATATGCCTGTCTACATATACGATTTAGTGGAAGTCGAGTTAGTTTTAGCCAGTATCTCACACATTTAACATAATTTCTAATAAATAAAGGATATCGTCCTGACTCTCCGTAACACATTTTATTTGATGAATGTAAAGGTATGTTTAGAAATCTTTTTATTGCAAATGTGTGAATATTTCCATTTGTTTATTTTCATTAAGTCCCCAAACTTCAGCACCGTATGATAACATGGGTTCTATTTGTGTGAATCAAACATTTTCCAGAATAAATTAGAATCGATCGAGTTTAATCTCTCTCATGGTGCGAAGAATTTCATAACCCCTTTTCTACCCCTTCTAGCGACTTCTGTCCAGCCAGACATCAAGCTTAATTTTGTTGTAAAAACAATGCCTAAATATTTATAATTATTGGTTACCTTTATCTCCTCATTTCCATACCACCATACTTCATTTGTAGAGAGATACCCTCCCTTACGGAAAACTATAATATTAGTTTTGTCTAGATTTACAACCAATTGCATTCTATCAGCTTCAGATTTAAGTACATTGATTTGATTTTGCAACCCTATAACAGTGTCTGACAGCAATATCACATCATCGGCAAATAACATCAGAAACATTTCAATTCCTCCAGAGATTAGTTGAATGCCATGTCTTCCCACGTTTTGATAACTCCACAGCAAGTTCATTGATGAAAAATGAAAATAGTAGGGGGCTTAGCACACACAGCCTTGCTTGACACCCTTGGACAATTGAAATATTGTGATAATAAGCATTTATCACGTACACAGACTAGAACGGTATTATAGATTCCTCTCAGCGCATGGTACAATTTTCCATCCACACCAGATTTCCTCAGGCACTCCCATAATAGGTTTCTGTTAACCGAGTCAAAAGCCTTCCGGAAGTCAACAAAAGCCACGTATAATTTCGAATTCCTGGAGAGAGATATTTTTGAACTAAACAATACAAGGTGAAAAATATGATCAATGGTGCTATATCCACTTCTAAAAACCCGCCTGCTCTTCAATAATATGTTCTTCTCTTTCCGCCCATTTAGTAAGTCTTGAATTCAAAATACTGGTATAGATCTTGCCTAATACACTAGACAGACTTACGCCTCGATAATTATCTGGGTTATTGATATCACCTTTTTTATGCAGCGGTATTATGATGGATTTCGACCACTGAGTTGGAAATGTCCCAGACTCGAAAAGTTTGTTATAAAGACGTATCAGAAACTCAATAACCAGCTTATTTGCATTTTTCAGCATTTCATTTACAATTCCGTCTGGGCCAGCACTTTTACCGCTTTTAATCTTTTAATGCTTTCTTCTATTTCGCTTTTTGTGATTGGGTCATTAAACAGGGGTTCTTGAATATTTTCATTATTCGGGTCAGTATGACTATCCTCCTCGTAAGTATTATCATGAGAATTAAAAACATCGTAAAAATGATCATGCCATTGTTTTATTGAAATTTCATTATATACTAGTGACTTTCTGTTAATCGTTCTAAGAGTTGACCAAAACGTTTTTGGGTCTCTCTTACTGAATCTTTTAATTTTTCTAGTCTGAAATGATCAAAATGTTCCCTTTTCTCTCTCTTTAGCTTGCTATATTCTTTCCGTGCGTTTACATAAATTTGCCTCCGATTATTAACGTCAGTCTTAGAACGCTGGTAATTTCTCAGAAGGCCCTTAACTCGTCTTTTCATTTCTTCACATTCCCTATCAAACCAGTCATCTTTTTGTTTTTTCTTCTTCCCATTGTACGCACCATACATGCGGCAGCACCATATATCGCACAGGTAAACACATCCAGACATTCATCCACGTCACCAACCAATCCATCGTTCGCTCGCTTCATGCATTCCTTAAACATGTCAGATTCTAATTCATCCCTGTAAGTCTGAGCATTCTCATCATTCCATACAATCTTCTCTTCACCACCCCCTCATCATACCCTCACTCTTTTTCTTTTCTCTCCCTTCCATCATTCCTTTCTTCCATCTCAATTCAACCGGTAGGTGCCAAGAGTGTAGATTATCACTAACACACACAAATCAAAATCAAATTGCAATTCTTCAGACACAATGAAATAATCAATTACACTACTACCGTGTGGTGATACATATGTAAAATCACCGCGTGGATCACACCCTCACAAATCCATTCAATATGACTAAATCAAACATGAGACAAAAATCTAAAAGCGTTTGACCAAAATCATTTCACAATTTCCATCTTTTGAATGTCTTATATACATCTCTTCATTTTCTCTGTCATCCAGTGATTTTTAATGACTTGTCAGGTTTTCAATGGTGGGCTGCTCACATCCTGTTCTGGCGTTCAAATCACCACATAAAAATTATGTTAACATTTCCATTCTGAACATGATGTTGCAATTTTTCTTCTAAAATAAGAATGCCATTTTTTACATCAGTATAGTTATAAAAAGGACTACCTTCAGGGGGAATATAACTTGCAATCAATAATACATCTTTATCCACAACAAATATACTTTTCTCAATTTTTAAAAAAACCAAGTTGTCACATGAAAGTTCAATTCGTTTAACCAAGTGAGAATAATAGTTTTTAACAAGTACTAAAACTCCACCCGAGTTTCTACCAAATAATGATAGCTTTTTTGCTGGGGAGCTAAATTTCACATACTCATGAAAAATGTAATTGAAGTCAAAAAGCCTGATTAGCAAAGGTTTCAGTTTAGACACACGAAATCAAATGAACACACATAATTCACAAAAGATACATCATTTAATTTACTACACACAGGTTTTCAACATTTATAATTAAGGAACGATAACTGAGTCGGTTGATCGAGCCTGGCCTATTTACTGGAGGTTGACCCAGAACGCAAAGAACGCCTGTCGCTGTCACTGCCACTGGTCGCGCGCCGTGTGTTGCCACTCCTTGACAAGAAACTCGACAACCCACTTTGCTGTGTCCCTCTACCCGCACTGCCACCAGTTTCACGTGTTGCAGGCCGCCCACTCTGACCTCTCCCTTCCCTTGCACAGTCCCTCTCTCCCCCTGCGAAGGTGTTTTTACCCCACCTCTACCACCCTTTCCCCCACGAACGTCACTGCCCTGCTTTAAACTGGCTGGCTTGAGAGGGGCGTGTCTCGGGGATTCCCTGCGGTGATCCACTGGTGTGTTGACCCGGTGACCTTGACCTGACTGCCGATCAGCTGTTGTGCTGCTGCTGCTCTCCGCCCTCGGCACCGTGCTGTCTGCTGTTCCGCCTGATGATGGAGGTGACGAAGTGTCAACATCGTGATCGGCCCTCACTGCTGCGGCGTACGACCTCGGTGCTCGTCTCGGTCCGATCTTCATCACGCCTCTGTCAAAGTAAGCTGACATGCCGTCACGTTTGGCCTGTGCCACCATTGCAGCTTGCCGTCTGGTTAAGTCGTTGGCCACCCGCACACCTTGCCCTTCAAGCTGACTTCTGAAGTCTTTATTCTTCAGGATCTCCAACTTGTCCCTCCAACTACGCACTTTGACGATCATGGGGTTTGGGGTCACCCTGTCCGATTCTATGTGCTCTGACGATGTCATCTTCACTCCACTGCTTTGGGCTCTCTACACTGTTCAGTGCTGACACCACAGCTGACGCACACTGGTCGTAGTTTTCTCTGTCAGAGCACATAGGGATACCGTAAAACCGTAGATTGTCCCTACGGGAAAACTCCTCTAAACGGTCAATTTCAGAGCTCATTTTCTCATGTTCGTTGCGTAGTCTGTCCATATACTGGGCGAGTTTGTGTGTGACCTCTTTCTGCTCCGCTGATTCTGTGTTGAGGGCTGTGATGTCATCGGTGATTTCCGACACGGCCTCTGACAGACGGGTGTTTTCCTGTTCAAGTCTATTGCAGCGTTCATTAATTTCATCACACTTCTCACTGACACGTTTTAGTTCGGACTTGATGACAGACAGATCACTTCGAATCAAGTTATTTTCTTCGCTGCTTGTTGTTTACTCTGTCTGTCGATGGCCTGAAGAATTTGCTGTGCGAAGTTAGGGGTGATGTGTTGTTGTGACGCTGATTCCACGTGTGCAGCAGGTGTTTGCTGAACATCATCCTCTGTGACACTGCCATCCCTCTGCAAAGGTCCGGGTTCGTCTCCACGTCATGAGACAGGAGAAGGCGTCGCACCGACCACGAGGCATAAATTAAGCACAGTGTGACGAGGGCCTGGCTGTGTACGGGCAACACGTGTACTACACACGCGCTGTCATAACACACTGTGTTTCCACTCGATGTTGTTGCTCCTGGGGATGTGACCAGCCGAAAGGCCCAGTGGTGGTGAAGTGTCTTCGCTCACAACTGAGGTAGCGAGGATTCTCAGCGAATTTCCGAGGAGGCACACACTGAGAACAACGCCAAAAAATGTCAACACACCGGTCGCCGACACTGCCTCGCTTCCGCTCACCTGGCTGGCCTTGTGCACTTTCTGTGACCTTGTCACTGATGCACAAAAAATGTCAATTCTGCTTTCTCCACAGATTAATGTCTATCATTGTGTCTGCTGCTTTCTTCACTGTCTATTTACCCACCTTACTGTCACTTCACTACTCACTAGCATGCCACATAAACGCCGCACTTTGAAGCCGAAGGTAGAGCAAACGACTGACACTGTTGACTAGTCGCCATCTTTTTCCGCGCCCCGAGAGAGAGAGAGAGAGAGAGAGAGAGAGAGAGAGAGAGAGAGAAGAAGAAGAAAGAACAAGAAGAAGAAGAAAAGGAAGAAGAAGAAGATGAACAAGAACAAGAAGACTTGTGAGTGGCGTCAGCATGAATATGTTTCTTTTTGCAAGAGAAATAGCTTGTATTAAAAGCAGAGAGAGAGAGAGAGAGAGAGAGAGAGAGAGAGAGAGAGAGAGAGAGAGGAGCCAAACATTTGAATGTTTTTCAGGGCAGTAGCCTGTGTTACAAGATCAGCAAGGTTACAAACTACGTAAAATCGTCCACAAAATAAAACGTTTTGTTCTGTTTCTTGCTGTGGAGTCGTGCCCTGCCCCTTGAAAAAACTGAGTCTTTTAAACAAGATATATATATATATATATATATATATATATATATATATATATATATATATATATATAAAAGAAAAGAACAGTCGTCTGATCGATTTTAGTCGATGCAGATCTCGAATGGTACCCCACGTAAGCAGTTCAGACGAACGATTACGGAGCTTCGGGTGTATGAGGAACGAAATTGCTGGGAGAGAATCGGTCAACTGTTGGGAAAGTGTTTGCGCAATATTGTGAGAGAAAAAATGATATATAAAAAGCCTAGGAACTTTGGGGTGAAACAGGTCATGGAAATATGTGTGTCTGCATTTTGAAAGATCTTGAAGCAAGGTAGCTGACAGTTTCATGAATTTCGTCAGCATTTCCAGCTTCACTGTCCGTTAGGGTGAGAGTGACAAGTCCATCAGGAAAAAAAAAAATCATGCACTGGGGTATTGAAGTGATCCCTGAGTTGATAAGCTGGTGGCTTATGATGTGAACAGAAAGAATGCCGTTCTTGTATTGTAGGGGCTTACTTCACCGGTATACGGACTGCTGAAAGAAAGTCATCTTCAGTGATGAAATGACTAGCTATCAAGACGAAAGGTGGAGTGAACATGCTGAGAAAAATTTCAAAGAAAA
>JADBJO010001156.1:417500-420000 GCA_016801955.1 Conus betulinus | reverse complement strand
ATCTACCCAGGGATATCAGCACACACCATCTTATTTGGAGTCTTGACTGGAACGCCTAAAAATCTTTTACACGCCAACATATGAACTTTTTCGATATGTTCTAATCTACTTAATCCCCATATGAATATAAATAAAATGTGTTGGTTGGATCTTCACGTCAAATATTTTGAAAAAAGTTTTATAGTTCATTTCTTTAAATTTACTGAAAGTCCTATTTAATTGAACCATTGCTTTCTTTCCCTTTGTAACCAAGTGATCAGTTCCTTTTTTGCACTAATGATTGTTGTAAAATGAAACCCAGATAACAATAACTATTTACCACTTCTAACTTGGAGCCATTATAAGACCAACGCTCACGTTTTCAAGAAAACTCCCTTTCCTAAAGACCATTACTTTAGTTTTATTGGTATTAACTGTCAACTGCATATTCTCGCAAAATCTTTCAAAATATTTAATTCCTGTTGTAAACCAATTGGTGTGATTGAAAGTAGAACAACATCATCAGCAAAAAGGAGAATACAAAGTTCTACTATGTCAGGCAAAATTGAACTCCATGATTACCTCTTTCATTCACACTATTGGCTAACTGGTTAATAAACATTGAAAATAACATAGGGCTCAAAACACACCCCTGTCTAACACCAACAGGACACGCAAAAAATTCAGACAGTTCGTTGTTTACCCGTATGCATGACAATAATGAATTATACACAGCAGACAAAGAAGCAAGAAATTTCCCTTTGACACCCTGGTTTTGTAATGCATTCTAAAAGTTTGTTATGACGAACAGAATCAAAGGCCTTTTTAAAGTCCACGAAGGCAGCGTATAATTTCCTTCCCTTCATAGACATATATATCTATTTTCCTTCCCTTCATAGAGACATGCATTTCTGAACGGTTGCATATAGTGCAAATATCTGATCAGTAGTAGAGTAGTTTTTCCTGAATCCTGCTTGGTTTTTCAGAACCCAGCTGGTTGTCGTTTATCCAAGAATGTAATCTCCTGTTTGATATCAATGTATCGTTTTGATACAATACTTAACAATGAAACACCTCTATAATTGTCCACATTTTCAGGATTCCCTTCCTTGTAAATTGGAATTATAATTGCCTTAGACCAGCATTCTGGGTAGATACCTTTTTCGAAAAGTGTGTAGAATAGTTTATGAAGAAATTTCATTGTCTCCTTACCGCCGTTTCTGAGCATTTTGGCATAAATTCCATCTATACCACAAGCTAAATTAGATTTTAATTTGCTTATTACAAAAATGATTTCCTCTTCCGAAATTGGGCTGTTTAATTCATGGTCAACTTGCTCTGATAAGACTAATTCCATTTGGAATGCTCTTCATTGCTAACCTCATTGGTCTGGAAAACATTTGTAAAGTGACTTACCCAGTCAGTGTTGTCTATACTATTCACAACTCTTTCTCTATTTCCACAGCCCAATTTCTTAAGTTCCTTCCAAAAAAGTATCGAGTTAGAAAAGTAATCTGCAAGAGAGTCAGCTGTTTGTTTTTGATATGCTTTGTTCTTCAATTTTAGTAACATTTTGTAATTCTTCCGTGCTGCAACATATATAAGTCCATCTTCTTCATCTGTAGATCTCCTGAACTGGTTTAACTCATTCTAGTTTCCTTTTTAACCATGGAACGTTCCTCATCAACCATTCATACTTCTTTTTCGGACCCGGATGACACCTGTTGTACAACATTTACTAGCATCGTGTTAACATTGGTTAAATGTCAATAAAGCACAATCAACGTTACTGTCTATTAAAATCATAGCCTCATAAATTTTACTCTGTATTGCATTGCTCTTCAGAGCGTTAATGAAATTACCTTTTTCATCTTCTTTCCAAACTAATTTTTCTGTCATTTTATTTCCACCTGAATTTTCTTTACGCTTATTTTCTCCAGTATCCACTGTTTTCCAAACGGATGTCATAATAAGTGGAAGGTGATCTGATTCTCCCACATTTTCAATGATTACGGAAGATACATTAACCTCGTAAAACAGTTCACATGACATAATAAAATAATCTACCGTACTTGACCCCACTGATGAAACGTAAGTGTAGCTGTCATCAAAATGTCTTTCACATAAACCGTTCAACATAAAACAATCAGATATGTGACAAATTTCCAATAATTGGTCATCAAATTCCAATTTATGCCCCGTCTTGAGATTTTCTACGAAATTCCATGGTGCCCAAAGCATTTATAATTTCATCCACAACATCGTTATCGAAGAGGCAATAGAGAGAGAGAGAGAGAGAGAGAGAGAGAGAGAGAGAGAGAGAGAGAGAGAGAGAGAGAGACAGACAGACAGACAGTGAGAGAGAGAGAGAGAGAGAGAGAGACAGACAGACAGACAGACAGACAGACAGACAGACAGACAGCAGTGATATGACATTGACAGACTGCCGTTCTGTACCTTTAGGCATGAGAGCAGCTGTCGTTGGGTAGGGATATTGATCTCGGTGGGACGTGTGTGCCTG
>JADBJO010001156.1:410000-415000 GCA_016801955.1 Conus betulinus | reverse complement strand
TCTAACTGCGTGGAGTTATGTGAGTTGAGGCAGCTGTGCTGAACAATACTGAACTGTTTTTTGAAGCTGAGAAGATCACGTTGTTGAACTGTTTCACAAAGTGCTAAAGCTTCAAGTTGCACAACGGAGTTGTGAAGGATTGCATCTGGTTGTGCCCAGCTGTGTCACACTGAACTAAGTTGTGTGGTGCGATAACGAACTATACTTCAAGCCGCGCTGGACAGTGTTGAACTGTTCCCAGCTGAACTGTATACTCAGGCAGCATGTTGGACTGGACCGAGTCTGCTGCTGTGCTTCGGACTAGTTGAAGTTGCTGCTGTACTGTAAACTATCCGAAGTTATTGCCGTGCTGTGAACTGTACAGAGCCGCTGCTGTGCTGTGGAGTATGCAGAGCTGCTGCCGTGCTGTGGATTATACGCAGTTGCTGCCGTGCTGTGGATTATAGTACTTCAGAGCTGTACGGTGGACTAATTTAAGTATAGTATACTGGTACGCTGTTGCAATTTTCCTGCAGTCTCCAAGAAGGCAAACTTGAGGACATTGGAGAATTATGACCATAACTGTAAGTTGGGACATGTATGCAGGTGGACATTGGTGACTTTTGTTGGGAACTTATTTTCTGGAGTGAAAGTTTCCAGATTGCACGTCCTTAGCATGCGGGACGAGATCCCAGAGGTTCAATGATAATTGTTCTTATCGTCCATTGAAGTGTTTTGCAGTCCATCCAGGGATGATTGCTCCCTCTATGGTGAATTTTGTCAACCCCATAAGCCGGTTACACTGTGTGTGTGTGTGTGTGTGTGTGTGTGTGTGTGTGTGTGTGGTGTTTGATTGTCTGTTTGTCTGTCTGTCTGTCTCTCTCTGAACTTGTGTTGCACCCATGTGCTTTTGCGTGTGTGTGTGTGTGTGTGTGTGTGTGTGTGTGTGTGTGTGTGCTTGCGTGCGGGCGTTCTTGCGTGTGTGTGTGTGTGTGTGTGTGTGTGTGTGTGTGTGTGTGTGTGTGTGTGTGTGTGTGTGTGTGTGTGTGTGTGAGAGAGAGAGAGAGAGAGAGAGAGAGAGAGATCATTTGTACATATATTTATGTATGTGTGTGTGTGTGTGTGTGTGTGTGTGTGTGTGTCTCTCGCTTGTATAAGCGTGTGTGTGTGCCATGCGAGTCCGTGTGTGTGTGTGTGTGTGTGTGTGTGTGTGTGTGTGTGTGTGTGTGTGTGTGTGTGCGCGCATGTGTGTGGTGTGTGTGTGTGTGTGTGTGTGTGTGTGTGTGTGTGTGTGAGCACATGGACAGTGACTCACAGGCTATTGATTGAGGACTAAACGGCTGATCAATTCGGTTGCTAATCAGCATGGGACCATCCTCTGCCTGCGTATCAGCTTGGTCATCAAAGACTTGATGTGAAGGTCACCAGATCGTTTTAAAGGGCAGGGTAAACGTTTTCTTATTTCAAGTCCTTCTCAAAGCCATGTCAGAACTGCCTGTCGTAAAACAGTTCCAGAACCAGAGAGACATTGAGAGGGGGAGTACGAAGAGAGAGAGAGAGAGAGAGAGAGAGAGAGAGAGAGAGAGAGAGAGAACCTTAAATGAGCTAGGCCTTCTTCCCATGTCAAGGGGAGGTGGCATAAAGGGAAAGCATGTCACGATGCTGCATTAAAAATGAATTTGATTAACATCTATACTAACCGTTGACGAAATAGCAGGATTACGGATTTTAAGCGCATCAGTTAGAGATATGCTGCCAGTCTGTGCATACATTTAGTGTCACATCTCAGTAACCACAATCTGAAAGTAGGAGAGTTATCTTAATACTGTTGTGGGGATGTACTTTTCCCTTACATTTGTTGAGCACTTGGGACAGACGAATACTAAAATGAAGTTCACTTTCTGGGACACTCTCACAAAATGGGCGGTTAGTGGAGACAACATTAGAATATCGGCACCATGCGTAAGCCTACACACGTCCTGAAATCTAGACAGATGCTCTACTGTGGCAACTGGTGCTCTGCGAGTGTACAGGACGGTTTGTTCGTTTGCCGTTTTATCTTCCGAATCCCTCTCAGCACCATTATCAGCATGCAGCTCTTTACAGCTCCCCAACATACAGCCACACCCAGATAGTCCTGCACGGCCCCCAGCAATTTCTGACGTTGTCCCTTCAATCTCTTATGAGAGCATATTATGTTGTTGACTATCCACATGGGACACGATTATGGTCTGCTTTCCTGTCTTCTTCTCTCATTGATTCGTTTCCACCTCAGTTATTAAATACGTACATACATAATGTTGAACAATTAAGTAGGGGAGAAAACGAAATGTAGGCTAACAATTCTTCAGTTATTTTAGTAATGATATAAACTTTTAGAAAAAAAAATGAAGAGAAAAATGGGGGAAGTATATTATAAGTAAAGAGAAGCCCCTCTCTAAGCTGTCTGTGAAAACCATCATAATTTCTCTCGAAAGCAGATCTATTTGTATTGCCTGCTCCCAGGCCTTTTGTATTGCCTGCTCCTAGGCCTTTTGTATTGCCTGCTCCCAGGCCTTTTGTATTGCCTGCTGCTCCAGGCCTTTTGTATTGCCTGCTCCCAGGCCTTTGTATTGCCTGCTCCCAGGCCTTTTGTATTGCCTGCTCCTAGGCCTTTCGTCTGCTTGCTCCTAGACCTTTCGTAATTACAGGATTCATGTTTAGATACACGCAAAACAATAATAATACAAGGCAGTGAGTACCATGTAACATGGAATAATGTAGTAAAAATATACTACAAAACGATACGGTAACGTCCAAAACAGTAGTTTCAGTTACAGTTTCATCCAGGAGGCGGAAACTAGTCCATATATGCTACACCACATCCTAACTTTTGAGACCACGTGATTTAAAGTTGATGGATAAATGGATTAATGAATAAAAGGAGATATTTTAAGAAGAGGGTGTCGTGGCTATGACTCAACAGATGTCTGACCTACGCATTAGCCCAACGCACTGGTTAGACCTTGAGTGCCTACCCAACATTGGTTGTGCTATCATTATCATTGTACATCTGTATGGTTAATGTACACGTGCGTGTGTGTATGGGTGTGTGGGCACGGGCCCACGTGTGTGTGCAGTGTACGCGGTGCGCGAGCGCATGTGCGTGTGTGTACGTGCAAAACAGGTGAATGCAGTGGCGTATAACATATTATGGCATAATGTAGCTACAAGTGCGGTACAAAGCAGCGCAGTACAGGACAGTGCAGTGCATGGAAGTTCAATGTAATGTAGCATAATGTAGTAGAGACCTGTACAATATAAGACGATACAATATAGTACAGTACAAAACAGTACAGTGGACACATTCAACAATTTTTGTTCGTTTCGTTGTCGCAAACTTCCCGTTTTACACATGCAGAGACTATGTATGAATATTTTTAACGATAGAATAAGTGGTTGAACTTTCATCTATGACATGCGTTAAGGCTGAGCCCAATAATGATAAAACAAGCGACAAAACAAACCGACAAACAAACAAGCAAACATACATGAAATGGGTAGGACCAGAATCAAGCAAAACTTCACGCAAGCCAGGAACAAAGTGGAGAAGACTGTCCACCCACGTCAATGATAACAAGGAAAAAGCAATGATAACAAGGAAACAGCGATGATAACAAGGAAACAGCAATGATAACAAGGAAACAGCAATGATAACAAGGTGAATCTTGCCAACGAGATTTAACTGCGTTTCTGCATTCTTCCATCTGCCCCTGTCTGTCTGTCTGTCTGTCTGTCTGTCTGTCTCTCTCTCTCTCCATGTTTGTCTGTCTTCCTCTCCCTCCCTCTCTCTCTTCTTCAATGTCCTTTCCTCCTCCTCCTTTCCTCTCCTCCCCCCCCCCCCCCCTCTGTCTCTGCCTCTCTCTCCATGTTTGTCTGCCCCGACTCCCCCCCTCCCCTCTTCTCTGTCTTGCTGTGTCCTTCCGCTCCACCCTTCTCTCCCATTATTTCTCAGCTTTTTCTTTTTCTCTCAGTGTGTTTGTCCCTGACCTCAACCAGTCATATTCCAGTGAGGTGAAAGAGGACAGCCAGTAAGCAGCATAGCTGTGAGCGCAATGAACAGCAGACTATAAACAGAACACGAAGTGTTATTTGGCCGCTTGTCCCGAAGCTTACCAGCGCAACAGGAACACTGTAACGACCGAACGCTGCACGTGCCAGACCGACTCCACTTCTGATGGGGTGAGAGCTTTGGGATACAGCTTCTCCCCTTTGAACTCTGTGTGTGTGTGTGTGTGTGTGTGTGTGTGTGTGTGTGTGAGTCTGTCTGTCTGTCTGTCTACCTCGTCCGCTCACCGTAGCGGTGTTCCTCATTGGTCTCGGAGACTCTCTGTCCCCGTTCCGGATGGTGACTTCATGATAGTTATTTTTCGCCATTTAGAGTGTCATGGTCACAAACTCCACCGTTATAATTTTTAATCAGCACGTGAGACATTCAGCGAAATGGATGAAGATTAGTGGTGTCTATCCACTTTAGCAGTTAGTTTCACATTCCAGAATGCTCCATGCTACATACCACCGTTGATCACAGCCCCTGTACACAACTGACTGCATGCCTTTGAAATATTGGAAACAATGATAAATTCTGTTCGTCTACATCTCCCTTCCCCCCGCCCCAATCCTCTACCTTCCTGCTTCCACCCACCTATTCCCGTCTCTCAGGGGAAGGATCTATGTGACTCCGAATGTTGGCGATATCCTGCGGCTTACCTTCATAGCTACACTCCGGCTAAGAATTAACCCCCTTTTCTTTCCGTCATCATCATCATCATCATCACACACACACACACACACACACACACACACACACACACACACACACACACACACACACACGCACGCACACACATGCGCGCGCGCGCACAGAGAGAGAGGAGAGAGAGAGAGAGAGAGAGAGAGAGAGAGAGAGAGAGAGAGAGAGAGACAGCAACCCCAATATTGTTTTATTACCAGTTATCTTGAAAACAAATCAATACCACAAA
>JADBJO010001156.1:402500-405000 GCA_016801955.1 Conus betulinus | reverse complement strand
TATGGCAATGATCTATAAAAACGGTCAAGATAAGCAGCATAAAACGTTCATCAGGGAAAGACATTTACTGATACAAAAGCCATGTGGTTGGCTTGCTTTTATTACAGAGTAAGGATCTTCAGTGTAACACGATTCTGCGTTCACTGGTAAACAAACACACCTTTTCGCTTACCATTTTTGCAAGTGTTGACAGCTGAGAGGCGTTTTCCCTTTTACTTAAACATTTTTTTTTTTGTCAGGCCGGTTGGATTGTGTCCAGAGTCTGCACCTAACGTTATCAATTGAAGAAACAATTTACTGAGACAGTAAACAGAGTGGGCAATTGACAGCACGTCAGACACGTCTTTTCTCAGCTCGTGAAAAGAGCTTTGAAGTTGGAAGAAACCGTATTTTCATTCAGCAAATAAAAGCTGAGTTGAACAGCTAATTGGAGGCAGGTGCAACATCCCACTGGGTTCTGTTGAGCATGTCTGGATGTTGAGTTTAGAATTGTGCGATCGCTGTTTTAGTTATAATGTCTTGTTCAGGCTTTGTCCGTCCAGTCTGTCTGTCTGTCTCCCTGTCTGTCTATCTGTCAGTCAGTTTCTCAATCAAAGTGCATGAGTGCATGCGTGCGGACATGCGTACTTGTGTGCGTATGTGCTTGATGCATGCTTTGCGTGTCTGTATGTCTGTCTGCCTCTCTCTCTGTGTGTGTGTGTGTGTGTGTGTGTGTGTGTGTGTGGTGTGTGTGTGTGTGTGTCTTTGTCTCTCTGTCTGTCTCTCACTCTGTCTCTCTCAGTCTCTCTCTGTCTCTCATGACTCTCTCTGTCTGTCTGTCTGTTTGTCTCTCTCTCTCTCTCTCTCTCTCTCCTCTCTCTCTCTCTCTCTCTCTCTCTCTCTCTCTCTCTCTCTCTCTCTCACTTCATTTGGGTCTATCTTGATATCTCTCCACTGTTGTTCGTGCCCTCTCTACCAGACTCCATGTTTCCTACACTCTCCCTCCTCTCCTCCCCCCCCCCCCCCCCTTCCCGCCATTCCCGCCCTCCCTATCTCTCTCTCTCTCTCTCTCTCTCTCTCTCTATATATATATATATATATATATATAAACGTTGTCCCTCTTCTCCCCTTCCCCCATCCTATGTCCTCTGATCTAAATAAGATGAGTGGACGCATTCTTCTCATGACCGCTGACTAGGTTTAGGATGAATGCGCTTGGACCGACAGATGGTGTTATGTTGCTGGTGTACGTCACGCCTATATCGGTCAGACAGTTTGAAGACGCTGCTGCCTGTAGGAAATAAAACGGCAGTGGTGTAGCTAATGGAACCTGCACGGTCTACACATGTTGACAGACAGTTTTTTTTTTTTTTTTTTTTTTTTTTTTTTTTTTTTTTTTTTTTTTTTTTTTTTTTGCTGTCCCAACTTCTGCGCCACCTCAGAGACAGTGCACCCACGCCGCTCATTCCGACACCCCGTCCACAGCCACAGCCCGGCTGGTCCCGCCGCAGCCCCCGGCACCGGCAATCCACAGTCAAGCAGTCAAGTCAAGAGGTCAAGAGGCAACCACCAGGAGACACTGCACTGCTGCCGAGTCACTTCGGTGTGTTGAGTGGCGCCTGTTCTGATCTAACATACGCAGGACGCCACCTACTAAGCCCCCTACTGACGACAATAATTGCTTAGTCGCGGAGCCGGCGTGAGTGAGCTCTCCCTCCGGAGGGCGCCACCACGTCCGTCCAACGACAGCCCCCATGGACTCGCCGATACCGGTGACCCCACGGAACCAAACCAAGGCCACAGACGTGGAGAAGACATCGAAACTGAGGTCACCATGAGAGCAGGGCATGAAGGGCCACAGAATTTGAGACATTTTTTTTTTTAATGCTGATCGATGAGAATGAGGATGATGAAGATGATGCTACGGATTTCCATTTCGGTCTGAGACTACTACATGACAGGGCTGTACTCTACGCGCTTCCCTTTCATAATATATCCCGGCGTCAACCAGGCCCGAGAGATACAGGCACCTGCAGTGTTGGTCAGAAATTTGAGCAACACTCTCAGAAAAAAGCATCCATTAAGTGGATGAAACTCGACTGTGTGGTCCCAGTCTTCCCAACTGAGTCCGCAGCAAAAGTCAACTCTGGGTAGGAGCCGGTCGGGGCAGAAAAAAACCCACATGACTCTGATGGGATTCGAACCCACGACCTCCCAGCCGGGAGTCCGCGACGCTAACCACTTCGCCCACGGCGGCTGGTCAGTTGACAGACAGTTTGTGATGCTTTTTTTCGTCGTTACTGTATTTTTGTGTTTTTTTACTGAACTTTACTGTGCTTAATATTAACGTTACTTCACTGTGCTTTGCTTTGCTTTGCTTCGCTTCACTTTGCTTTGTTTACTTGACCTTGCTCTCCTTACTTGGCTTTGCTTTACATTAGTTTACTTTACTTTGTTAACTTTACTTTACTTTGCTGACTTCATTTTAATTGACTTTACAATACTTTCCTTTCCTTTCCTT
>JADBJO010001156.1:377500-392500 GCA_016801955.1 Conus betulinus | reverse complement strand
TGCTGATTTTAGATGCAGCTGTCTCTCACTACAAGCCGTACTTTTGAAACAGTTCACACACACACACACACACACACGCACACACGTACGCACACACACACACACACACACACACACACACACACACACACACACACAGAGAAGCATGTATGCATCAGATTTCACTGATAAGCCTTAGCCATGGGATGAAAATCGACCTGGAAAAGACAAGGCTTATACCTCTGTTTTCAAGACAGGCTTTGTGATGCCTCTGTGCTACTAATGAACGGTTTAAAAGAGGAGCCTGAGGCTGATTCAAGCGTTTCTAAACAAAAACAAACAAACAAACAAACAAACAAACAAACAAAAACCCAAAAGACAGATAAAACATGCGGAACGAGGTACCAAGTAACGATAACTCAATACAAAATACAAACCAAAACAATTAAGTTAGCATAGGCATAAAAATGCAGAAACAAAATTCCTCTGATGATTATCTACGACACAAATCCCGTTCAATTTAGTTTTGTTGGCAAAGCAAGAAAAGTAAGTTCCAGTTCTTCAAGTCTTTTTATATTTGCTTCTTTCTTCGTTTATTTCTCGTCTTTAGTCTGTTCAAACGTCTTCACTGCATAGTTTTATGCAAGTCTCGTACCAAAATTATATGTGATTAATCATGACGGTTGGAGTAGGTCTTGTCAGTTGTGATGGGGAAAACCAATACGTGTGTCAACCCCTTAACTGTCAGCCAAGATACATTATGCACGTGTTAGCTTTTCATACAGCAGGTGTTTTTTTTTTCCCCTTGCGCATACACTGCGTTGTTCTAATCTATCTCTCAGCCTACAAGAAAAATCTCATATGTCGGAAAACTACAGTGTGAACAAAATGATGTCTCAGGTTATGAATTCCCTCTCCCTCTGTCTGTCTCTCAGCCTGTCTGTCTGTCTGTCTGTCTCTCTCTCTCTGTCTCTCTCTTTCTCTCTCTCTCTCTCTCGTCGACAGCGATGTAACAAATGACAGATACAACATATATCATCGTGACTGTCAACGAATTAGCAGACCAACTGTGTGTGGAAGGAAACCTTGGTGAAGAGCTCTGCCCAGTTCTCATACAGCTGTTCATTCTCATGTCTGCAGATGATCTAGCGCAGCTGTTCAGTCCGCCATCTGGCTTAACAACACCAGTTTGATCGTTTAGTTGGGGCAGGCTCGGACTGCAGACCTGATAGCAACTGGGGAGTGTCTGTTAAATGTCACGGCACACGTACATGTGATTGTAGTACTCTAAATCAGGAAGATTTTCACAATATGAGGATGTTGTCTTTAAAATGAAAGTGGAAGTAGGGAGATAGATTAAGAAAGAGGGTGGCAGCTGGATTGTGTGTGATAAAAAAAGGGAACAGATGGAGAGAGGGATTGTAGATGAGCATCTGGAGAAATCTGAAGTACAATAAATGTGCGTTGCTACATAGACTTTGTGAAAAAGAAAGTCTTGATTTAGAATTAAAAAGTTGACAATGAATCTGAATAATTGTTAACATTTCCTAGTACTCGTACGTGGCACAACTTCATGTAAGGATGGTTTCGATTTATTTTCAATTTATTTCGATTTAGTTTTAATTTATGCTCAAAAGACTCTGTTCAACAGTAACGTCAAGAAGACAGATACACTTTATATTAGGGGCACTCATTGGTCTCTAAGTAATTGTATGAAAGTGAATATCAGATGAAATAGGTCTGCACATTAGAAAACAAAAGTCTGAGTGCGCCCATTGACAAGATTTTAGAGACGACTTTATTTAACCCTTTCACCGCCAGACATTCTATTTTGCATAAATCCCCATTGCCAGCCATTTTTCAGAAAATCTCTTATTTCATACCAGCATGCGTTGAATGCAGATATCTCTGGAACTAAGCAACCAATTCTCATGCTGTTTTTTTTGCGAAATAGAGGAAATAAACTGCCCTTTTGTTAAATTATAGAATGGTAGTCATGGTTAGACAACAACAATTTCAAATGTTTGGTAATTTCAAGTGCAAAAAAAAATGCAAAATAAAAAATTGAATGCTATCTTTAGTGTCAACATAAAAAAAAAGAAGCATGCAATCAAACTCTGAACAAAGAAGGAAGAATACTCCACTCACAAAATAAAGACCAGAAAGTATGTAATATCTAAAAGAAAAATGAAAAAAAAAAAAACCCAGCAATAAAAATCAACATACCCAAAGAGCAGAAAAGAGAGCTGAAGAAGTCCACAGGTTGTAAGTCATCCTTGTTCACCAGCACTCCTGAAACAACATTCAGAGGAATAACTAGTGATATGACTAATGAGGTTATGCAGAAAGAAAAACAAACACACACACACACACACACACACACACACACATAACAAACTGCTCACACCCCACTGGCACACACATGAAAGAAAGAAAAAAGAGAAGGGAAAACACACACACACACACACACACACACACACACTTTCTTATGCCCCACATGTACACACATGAAAGAAAGAAAAAAGGGAACACACACACACACACACATGCACAAGCACATAGGTCACTTTCACTCTCACTGTTCAAATCAATATTTTCTATGAAAACTGTCAATCACTTGCCTGTGGGTCTCTATAACCTGAAGATGACTTCTGATAGGTCTTTGAGTGAGCTCATCACTCCAAATCGTCTCTCTGCAGCAGATCTCTGACATGTGTCAGTCAGTCAGCCACGCCCCCTTCGACCTCGATTCATGGCAGGCCAGCTGGGCTTGCAGTTCATTCATTATCTCGTGGCTGCTATTCACCCCTTATAAGGCCTCTCTCACTGAGTGACAGGCACAAAAAGTTGGCCCAGAGCCAGCAACATTAAGCTTGTCAAGGGCCTCGTGTGTGTGTGTGTGTGTGTATGTGTGTGTGTGTGTGCGTGATGCACTGAGCACTGCTCAGCCAGTTGGCACGCCTCCAACAGTCAGCCACTGTGATAATTCGGTCAAGTCCCCCCCCCCCCCCCCCCTTTCAAGTAGCCAGATGTTTGCTGCTCACAATCTGGGTGTTCATTATCTTACGCAGTATCAACTGACCGTCTTTTCAATCTTTCCAGCACCTGATCTGTGGTAAATGTACAGTGAGGCTGAGTATGTGAAGTTCTTGGTTGTGATGTCATAGTGAACAAGGGGGGGGGGGGGGGGGGGGGGGGGGGGGGGGGGGGGGGGGGGGGAGGGGGGCGGGAAAACAATCGGAATAAATTGATAAAGAACACTTAACTGAAACAGCGCTCTGATGAAGCAAAATGGCAGTGAGCACAGGTCAGGGAATCACCCAACTATGACATTTCTTTTCTGGCTTTCTGTCTCACGAGATTAGAGAGTGATAGTGTCGGGAGGGGGTTAAGTTGGTCGCCAAACGCCTCGCCTTTGGCGGTGCCTCTTAGTCTTTTTCAAGAATGTCATTCTTTACTTGTATAAGAATGGAGAGTTGTCTGTTTTATCTTGAAAAGGAGAACCGTCGTGAGGTGTTCCTAAGGAAAACCGTGTTTGCATTTCATAGAGTATGTATCAATACTTCGCTGGAATCAATATTAATTGTGATAAAACTAAAGTGATGGCTTTTAGGAAGCACTGTATGTTATCAGTGTTCTGAACCAGTAATAGTGTTCTGAACCGCAAGATATATCTGGGGTTTACGTTTTTCTTAATTAGTGAGCGCTTTTTATGTAACAAAACACTTAGCAACCAAAGGTAAAAGAGCAGCAGCAACCAAAATATCTGAATACTGAAACCAGTCGATAGTGTTAAGGATAGACTTTTTTTTTCAAACTACAGTAGCTCAGTCTTTAATCTCTGTTTTTCTTTTCAGAAATCTGAGGACCTTCACTTGACAGTAGCCAGGAAGAAGAGGTCCATTTGTACACTTGCAAAAGTTGCCTAAACATGCTTGTGCGCGCACTGTCCATCATGATTTAGAGTAAACAAGGACGGTACCCCTTCCAGGTGAACTGCTGCATGAGGCTGGTTTCTAATCAACAAAACTTTAGATTTCGAACTTCCATCGGCCGGTTACAACATCTAGGTGATCACAACGTTCCTTTGCCGATGAAAAACGATCAGTCATTGTCGAGCTTTCTATATTCATGAAGAAAAAAAATCGTACAAGAGTTCTCCTGCGACTGGAATTTATTCGTGTTTGTTCGACATGATCGCTTGTATGAAATCCGTTCATGCGTTTGGTAAATCTAAAGGTTTTTTTTTTTCTCTCATAGTTTCACAAATAATTACTTCATGAAACAAGACTGCAGCTTTATAGCGAGCCCTCTTTCCTCTTTCAAATGAACTTTAGTAACAATTTTACTTGGTTCGTCAGTAACATTCACGTTCACAGTATTTTGGAGGCAAATAAGTGAACCTTTGAACTAGGAGTTTTCCAAAAAAAAATCGATTCAGTCTGTTCAAAAGCCCCAAGCTCAGTAAACCGAACGATCTATCCGATTTGTGCACTAGTGAACAATAGTTTATAAGATTTTATTTCTTTTGAGAAAAAAAAATCAGTGAACATGCTATTGATAGAGAGCTGCAAAATAGCAATGCCAACAAGATCGTGCATTGTCGAGTTCAACTGAGTAAGAAACTAGAAGACGTATCAGACATTTTTGGAACTGTGTTGAACATTTATTCAACGAAAAATTTAAGCATGTTCGTAAAAGGCTATTACGTTTTCTTGTGATTTTGAACAACATTTATTCAACGAAAATATAAAGCATGTTCGTAATATTTAACTTTCTTGTGAACTTGTTATGTTTCTTGTGGACAAATTCTTAAATCAAGAATAAAAAAAAAAAAAAAAAAAAAAAAAAAAAAAAAAAAGAACACTCTTGATTTTGTTAGCCAATATGTACATTTACAATTTTAAGGTTGAGAGAACTATTGTTTTCCAAACAGCTCAGTTTTTTTTTCCACTAAAGTTAACAGCAAGAAAAAAACATTCAAGAATCCAAAGCTGAAATAAGTAATAGTCCTATACATTTTTGTGCCTTTATCCGTGTTACCAGTGTATTATTTTTAAGTATTATTTTCTGGACCGTCGTTTTCACATAATTTGTAATATTACTCATTATGTGATACATGCCATCGTACAAAAGTCATTAATTTGCCTCTCTCTGTCTGTCTGTCTGTCTGTCTCTCTCGTTTATTATACTTCGATGAAGACCGTATGTATCTTCTTGCAGAAGAAAAGACATTTAATGCTACCCCTTCACTTCCCCCAAGTCCGTCTCTTCTTCTTGTTCTTATTTTTGTTCTTTGTGTTATTGCTTGTTCTTGTTGTTGTTGTCTCTTCTTTTTTTTTTTGTCTCTCTTCCTCCTCCTCTCTCTCTCTCTCTCTCTCTCTCTCTGCGCGCACTCCCGGGGTACACGCGTAAACAAGTTGGCGTGTGTCCTGTGTGTATCATTTTGCACGTGCGGCGGGATAGGCTTTCACGTTTCTTTAAGAAACAACCCCAGTTCCAATCAGGGCAATTAGTTTCACCTCACAGCAGCAGGGATGGCAAATGACGTCCGTGCCAAGGCCATATATCCATCCAATGTCAGTTAGGTCTGGGAAAATACCGCCTGTGTCTCGTTGGTCTAGGGTATACAAGAACGAGAACTGATTTCATTGAGCCAACTATTCAGAGAATGTTACTGTTTAAGGTGAATAGCTATAACGAAAGAGAGAAAGAAGGAAAGAAATCATTAACAAATGGTGGTGCATAATTGAAAAAAAAAAAATCAATTTTTGAACTTTTTTTTTTTTTTAGAAGACAGAATGCATCTAGTCAGTTAGTTATTAAAATTTCTTTTTATTCATGTATTGATTGATTGATTGATTGATTGATTCTTTTTTTGTCCATAACATATCTTTTTATTTGTCTATTTATTTATCCATTCATTCATTTTTTTTTAATCCCATTATTCAGGTATTTATTCATTTATTCATTTATGTATTTATTTTCTCATAAACAGAATTCATCTTGTCTGTATGCATATTCAGGTGAGTTTTAAAGGGAAAGAAGATGAGTCAGAAATAATGGCCTGGATCACACGATAGTGTTCCCAGGGCAAATACGTAATCCAAAGAGGGCCACACAGTTGAAAGCACTGAGTGTTTTAAAGATACATCAGATGGGACATTCATGAAACGCACCGTGCTGCACGCTTATTTCGCTATGAAATGTTGTGTGGCGACTTCCATGTCACGCTGCCCGTGCATGGTACACATTTAGCTTTTTTCCCCTGTTTCTGTCTTCACACACACACACGCGCGCGCGCGCGCGCGCGCGCGCGTACGTACGCCCACACACCCACACACCACACACACACACACACACACACATTTAACACTAAATACAGAAAACAAACAAACAAACAAAAAAAACGATACGTTCGCAGTCTTGGTGTCTTCTTTCTGCTGTTTGGACATTAGTAGATTATCACCTTACAGAATTCTGTAAACGTCCTTATAGTCGGTGTAATCAAAACCGTTGTTCTGCTTGTATCAAAAATTCAATCAAAATGTACATATATTTGAACAAAAGGACAGGCTGTACTTATAAATGTCTGTACCTCTCCCCCTATATATTAATAAGTCTGGAAGATAAGAGAGGAAGAAGTACAGTCGTAGACAGAGAGAGAGAGAGAGAGAGAGAGAGAGAGAGAGAGAGAGAGAGAGAGAGAGAGAGAGAGAGAGAAGCAGTGAAAGAGCAAACATGGGTTGGATGTCAGTCACTGTATTTTGATGTTCATGCAGCACCAAGTTTTGTGTAAAGTATCCGGCTAGAGAAAGTTCGCTTAACCGCGTGATCATGGCGCGTACATAGAACCCCCCCCCCCCCCCCACACACCCCGCCCACACACACATCTATCTATCTACCTAATCAAACATTCTCTCTCTCTCTCTCTCTCTCTCTCTCTCTCTCTCTCTCTCTCTCTCTCTCTCTCTCTCTCTCTCTCTCACTCTCTCTCACACACACACACACACACACACACACACACACACACACACAATGCGTGTAGCGTGCGTGCATCAATTTAAAATACCACAGAACTACTTTAGGTAGAGGACTAAAACAATCAACCATGCACCACTTACGAGTCAGAATCAGCAGGCGCGATGTGGATTGTTCTGCCTTAAAAAAAAGGAGTATGGGTGTATCCATTTGCTGCTAGTGAACGATTTCATATTCATAATCTAATGACCTCTTTTCCATTCCTATGTCCTTTCTCTCACAGTCCCCTCCATCTCCTTTCTTTTCCTTTCCTTTTGTGAAGATTTTTGCCAAGTCATTAATGTACCGACATAAGATTTCCTACCTGTTCTTGTACAAACGACAGGACTTACATGATTGCTTTCAAACTGGGGTGCCTGGTAGCTGAAATCGAAATAGAATGAAAAGAAAAAAAAAAAACATACTGCAACGCCAAACGAAACAATAAACAGTTTCCTGTCCTCATCATATTGCTCCCAGTTTGAGGAGATGAGTGACTGTCTGTGCGTGCTTTCGTGTTCATTGTCTTGAAAGTTGTTGGCCTTGTTTGAAGAATGATAAAGAGGTGGAAACGCGTCTAATTTGCTTTATGATTTGTTTGTTCTCTCGTTTGGCAGTACATCAATTTTTGCCTTGTAATTTTTTGCCCACAACTCATTTAATTTCGGATAGGGAGTGGAGCAAACATCAATTTTCGTCTCAGTTAAAATATTGTCTATAAAAGACAGACCTGCATGAAGGGAATAAGAGACAAACCTGCATGAAGGGAATAACAAACTCCTACGTCGTTTAGTGTTTCACTATATTTTTCTTCTAAAGGAGGAAGTCGGCACAATCAACCCAGCGACAAGAGGTTCATTTTGTTCTTCATTTATCACGAGGTTCATTTTGTGAACAGGTCTTCAGGGTTATCACGAGGTTCATTTTGTGAACAGGTCTTCAGGGTTATCACCGGAAGCCAGGTGCTACATTTTTAGGGTTCCTTTTGCACCAATAACATTTATTTCCTAAAATAGAATCATCCCTGTATAAAGACGAATGACACTCAAAAATCGAGTAGATCCCCATGCCTATATGATTAGTGTCTCTAGAAAACAAACATAAACATCGGTGAAGGGAAAACCTGAGAATCTCGATAAGGAGGCTAGGCTAGAATTTGTGAAAGAAAACAGAAATGAACATGAAAAAAGGACGCAGCCTATGGGGTCGATCACTAAGGATAAAACTCCACAAGGATTAACAAACTTCTCTCTGAAACTTTTAAGCTAGAGCACTGGACACTGTTTAACAAAAATAAATAAAAAAAGAAGAAAATCTGGGCCCCAAATCCCTTAAAGTTCCAGACAGCGAATAGAGCACACATCAAGATCTGTCCCTGTGAAAAAGTCCAACTTCAGTGAAAGACGCGTTTAAGGGGGAAGGAGGTATGACAGAAAATCTTCTGCTGGTGTGTGTGTGTGTGTGTGTGTGTGTGTGTGTGTGTGCGTGCGTGCGTGCGTGCGTGTGCGTATGTGTGTGTGTGCGTGCGTGCGCGCGCGCGCGCGCGCGCGCGCGCGCGTGTGTGTGAAATAAATGAAACGACAGAAACGGTCATGAAACAACAACGACATAAATAATCTGTATAAATCTACAATTTGGTGCAAAAATAGGTGCAGGTCAAGTTTTAGTATACTGTATGTACACTTTATCTGAAATACATTTCAAATAATTTCCAGTTGAAGGATGCTTCCCTCCAATTTGCACAGAACACAGAGTTTTCAAAAGACGAGACGTAGAAATAGTGTCAAAAAATCAAACTCTTCTTGTTACATGTTTTTTTCTATTAGGACATCAGTGCACATGTCCCAAATCGCTGAATATGAGCCGCTCTCTCCAAAAGACATCAAAAACATGAAGGATTCGTCATGCCATGCTCTTGTGAGGTGATCTCAGTTTCGTTTTATTTTCCACGTGTACGCCCGTGGTGAGTTTGTAGCGAGGTCATTGGTATCTGCAAGTTCATGGACACTGTCGTTGAACAGTCGTGGTGGAGCCCTGCAGAGAGAGGACAGCTCACTCACACTGACTCCGAGATTCAGCAATAGATACCGTCAGCAAGGGGCGTGATAGGTAATGCATGTGTCGGTTCAGAGCAAGCGCCACTGAAGACCATCCAGGTGACTTAGCAGCTGCATCGTTTCTGCTCTGATGGAACTTTCATGACAGTTTTATGTTAACTGCTCCCCATATACTGCCGTTGCAGGGTCTACAAATGAGACAAACCTGGATGTGGTTTTGGACTAAGGAGCCAGATCAAGCAGCGCGGGAATAATGCCACTGATGTGGCAGTTGATATGAGACAGAAAGAGAACAAGAACAACAGAAACAAAAACTACATCAACAATAGCAGCAGCAGCATTAGCAGCAACACCACCAGCAGCAGCAGCAGCAGCAGCAGCAGCAGCAGCAGCAGCAGCAGCAGCAGCAGCAAGAACACTCTAGAGGGCCAAATCTCCACCTAGGTTGCAAAAGACCCGGAATCGGCTCTTTAATCCAGATGTATACCACAGATATACATGTATACCAACATGTCAATGGATACTCATTGTCAGCCGCATTCCACTCTTAACCAAGTTACAACTCTAAAGTTCCGCTAAACTCGGTGGTATTGTTTGCTAAATCTTGCTGGCACAGGAATATATCACCCAATGCTGATCAAAATAACCCCCCATAACAGTGCTAAAACTAAGATTCCATTTACCAATGAAAGACGACATGACTCAACTTAGCGCAAGTCGACGTTTTCCTTGTTTTTCCCTTGTGGGTTCGTTTTCTTTGTCTGTTGCTTCCTAGTTTCTATCTTGGGATCTTCTGTGTTTCATTGTCAGTTTGTTTATCGACTTGCAGGCTTGCTTTGGATTTTGTTTTTCTTCGTTCTTTGAATTGCATAATTTGGAAATCTGTTTTTCAGGTTTGTTTCTTTTGTTCGTTTGGGTGTCTGTTTGTTTGGTTTTTTTATTTTTTTTTTGCCTCCTGTTTTCGTTGTTCATTTTGTGCTGTTTTTATTTTAACCGCGTTTTGTGTTTGTTTCTTAAGCATTCTGTTCTCTTTTCTCGAAGGAAAACATTCGTCTGATTCTCTCTCTCTCTGTGTCCCTGTGTCTCTTCTGTCTCTGTCTCTCTGTCTCTCTCCGTCTCCTGTCTCTGTCTGTCTGTCTGTCTGTCTGTCTGTCTGTCTCTCTCTCTCTCTCTCTCTCTCTCTGAAATCTACGTTGCGATCTTTAGACAAGGTCAAGCCCAGTGTTATGTACATGTTGTTCACCTTTTTGCACCTGATGATTTGGCACACTTATTGATGGAGATATACAGTCTGCATGAAATAATCATTCACGAGTACACACATAGACAAAAACAGACATATAAACGTGCACGCGCAAGCGCAAATCCGCGCGCGTGCGCACACACACACACACACACACACACACACACACACACACACACACACACACGCGCAAACACACAAACACTTACACACACACACTGAGAAGACACAGAGTGAGGATGGAAGGGTGGAGGGGAAGTACATCATCGCACGCATACACACACACACACACACACACACACACACACACACACACACACACACACACACACACATGCGCACGCGCGTGCGCGCGCGACACACACACACACACACACACACACACACACACACACACACACACACACTTATTCACAGAGAAAGACTTACAGACAGACAGACAGACAGACAGACAGACAGACTGACTGACAGAGAGACCACAGAAAGGGACAGAGACAGAGAGAAACAGCAGCAGAGACGAAGACGCTCTGTTACAGTTTGTTGACAAGAGTTATGTTTTTATCACTGTTGTTTCTTTGCTGGCACTGGCGTGGGCAGGACTATGTTTTCCGTTTTATCCAGGCTAGTTTGAAGTTTGGTTTCTTTCTGTATGACCTCTTTTTGATTTGTGTTTGTTTGTTATTTTGCTTGCTTGTTTGTTTGTTTTGTTGCTCGCTTGATCATTAATTTATTGGCTCAGCCTCACTGCTTGTCATAGGTGAACATTGAACCTTTTTTTTGGGGGGTTTGATTAAGGGATAATCACACATAGCCCCTGTATGTGCTAAACAAAAAAGTTATGGCGAATCGGCGGTTCCGCACGCGGATTTTTTCCCTCCTTAATTCTCCTTCTCGCCTTTTAGTTTAATTCTTCATTTTACAGAGCTCCTTTGGAGTCCCGAATGACAGAACTTCTTACAGTCTTTTAGCTGTAGTGACCAAATTCCATACCGTTTGTCCTCTTCTTCACCTTTACACATCGCCGCCTTCTTCTCCAATCCCCTTCCTCCTCTTCTTCCAATTCCACCTCCCTGCGAAAACAAAACAACACAAAACGAAAGAAAACAAACCAGTGTTGAACGTGACCAGTCACACAGCAGATAAAAGCAATGAAGATCTTACATAGCCCAGACAAAAAAAAACAGATCTTAATTAAATAAATGTTGACGAACCGCCAAGAGAAACTTGGCCAAACGAGACACAAGACAAAACACGACGAATTTGGTGCCCGGCTTCGATCGCTTCACTCTCTGCGCTGAAGAGTGAAGAGAACGAAGCTGCGTACCAAATTCGTTCATTTTTCGTTGTATTATTTGTTTGTGTCTTGACTGTAGAAGACCTAAGAGGTCGAAACGCGTCGTGCTTTGTCTTGTGGCTGTTTGTCCACGTTTCTCTCGGCGGTTCGCTAACATTTATTTAAGATTTGTGTAGATTTCCGCCTGCAGTTGTCTCACTTTGCAACTAAAACAAAACAGGTTCGAATGCGAGCAACGAACAGTGAATGAAAGCGATGGAGATCTTATATTACCGAGATTAAAGTTTTTGAACGTGAAGTAGTTGTCAGCCTTCGTAGTGCCGTGGTTTTCGAGCTGGACTTTCAAGCTGGAAGGTTCACGGGTTGAGCCTGAACAGAAGTGTTGTTTGAGATTTTTTGTTTTTTTGCCACGTAAAGACCCCTGGACACGTGGAGTTGATTGTGCTATGGGTTAAAACGCGAAGACGGGAACCATGCAGGTGTGAGAGGATGTGTCAAAGATGAAGGTGTAAACAGATGGGAACCACACAGGCGTGGTAAAGATGAAAGATCAACAACCAATGAAACTGGTTCATCTCATTTCTACCGTGGCTCACTCTGCGATACTCTGCTGCACCTTATTGTTTTATTCTGTACATACTGTGTTGTAAAGTACTGTATTTTACAACATTAAACTTTGTGGCACTACTCTACACTGTTTTGCATCGCGTTGTATTTTTCTACATTATGCTATGTCATATTGTCTTCCACTGCACTATACTCTGCGCCGTATTGTATTGTACTATGCTTTACTACGTTGTACTAGATGACATTGTACCCCTCTGAACTGTACACTTTTGTACTGTACGGTACTGTATCAAATCTACTGTACCTCACTACATTATGCTATGGTGTATTGTACTCCACTGTGCTGTACTATGCTGTACTGTATAGTAATTACTGTACAGCATTATCTTACGTTACATTGTTCTCCACTGTCCTGTACTGTTAGGTACCGTTTTACGTCGAATTGCACTTTACCTTATAACACTATAACATAACATATATTGTACTCTAACGCACTGTACTGTTATAAAGAGGACTGTAATGTGTCATAATATTGTTCTGTAACAACATCATACTTTACGATGCTGTACTCCACTGCTCTTTACTTGCACTGTAGTGCAATGCACTGTGCTCTCCTCCTACAATTATTGCACTGTACTGCACTGTAGTGCACTGTAGTGCAATGCACTGTGCTCTCCTACAATCATTGCACTGTACTGCACTGTAGTGCAATGCACTGTGTGCTCTCCTACAATTATCGCACTGTACTGCACTGTAGTGCACTGTAGTGCAATGCTCCGTGCTCTCCTATAATCATTGCACTGTACTGCACTGTAGTGTAATGCACAGTGCTCTCCTACAATCATTGCACTGTACTGCACTGTAGTGTAATGCACTGTGCTCTCCTACAATCATTGCACTGTACTGCACTGTAGTGTAATGCACTGTGCTCTCCTACAATCATTGCACTGTACTGCACTGTAGTGTAATGCACTGTGCTCTCCTACAATCATTGCACTGTACTGCACTGTAGTGCAATGCAATGTGCTCTCCTACAATCATTGCACTGTACTGCACTGTAGTGTAATGCACTGTGCTCTCCTACAATCATTGCACTGTACTGCACTGTAGTGTAAATGCACAGTGCTCTCCTACAATCATTGCACTGTACTGCCCTGTAATGTAATGCACTGTGCTCTCCTACAATCATTGCACTGTACTGCCCTGTAATGTAATGCACTGTGCTCTCCTACAATCATTGCACTGTACTGCACTGTAGTGCAATGCACTGTGCTCTCCTACAATCATTGCACTGTACTGCCCTGTAATGTAATGCACTGTGCTCTCCTACAATCATTGCACTGTACTGCACTGTAATGTAATGCACTGTGCTCTCCTACAATCATTGCACTGTACTGCACTGTAGTGTAATGCACTGTGCTCTCCTACAATCATTGCACTGTACTGCCCTGTAGTATATGCACTGTGCTCTCCTACAATTATTGCCCTGTACTGCACTGTAGTGCACTGTAGTGCAATGCACTGTGCTCTCCTACAATCATTGCACTGTACTGCCCTGTAGTATAATGCACTGTGCTCTCCTACAATCATTGCACTGTACTGCACTGTAGTGCAATGCACTGTGCTCTCCTACAATCATTGCACTGTACTGCACTCCGCTGTGGTATTGTACTGCACCTTGCTTTAGACACCTGTGGGGCGATAGAGGTGGTGAGATATGATGGAGGGAACGACGGAATGTGAAGAAAATGTATTGGCTCTCCACTTGTGGACCTTTCTTTTGGGAAGCAAGCTGTTCCCCGTCTCTGCCAGTATGTAGGCTTATTTGCCTTTCCCCCATCACCTGACCCCTCCTCACTCCTCTCCCTAGCCTTCCTCCCCCATTCCAGAACATCCCCTCTCTTAGGTAAGTGTGTCCCCGTGATACCATATATATTTCTTGTCGTAGCATGTCCCTGAAACGCTGAATATGAGCTATTTCCCAAAAGACACCCAAACTAGAAGGGTTCTTCATGTTGCGCTCTGTCCCCCCCCCCCCCCCACCTCCCCCCCCCCCCCCCCCCCCCCCCCCCCCCCCCCCTTCCTCCCTTGTTGTTCGTTGGTTTGCATAAATGGGAGTCTGTTGTTCTGGATGGTTTTCTTTTGTGTCCTTGGGTTTACGTTTCTCTGTTTTGTTTCCACGTTTTACTTTTTTTTTTTTCTTTCTCGCGTCCTTAGCTCTGCTTTACATTAACCTCGTTTTGTGTTTGCTTCCTTTAAGAGCATTGTTCTCTTTCTCGAAGGGACACATTCATCTTGCTCTCTCTCTCTCTCTCTCTCTCTCTCTCTCTCTCTCTCTCTCTCTCTCTCTCTCTCTCTCTCTCTCTCTCTCTCTCTCTCTCTCTCAGAAACGTCATAAAAATAAGAAAGATAAATGGCCTGTTTACTTTTGCCATTTGGCAGATAAATGCATCTAGCTCAAGTTGAAGTATGTTATTATGTTATTCAGTTTTGTATATGAAATACGTTTTAAAAATATTTTCGCTTGTAGGAGGCTTCCGTCTAATGTGCTCAGAATACAGACTTTTTATGAACATCAAATTTGAGATAGAAAAATCTCTCCGATGATGCAAAAGCAAAGACTAGATAGACAAATTGCTCTGTTAGTTTTAGTGTTTCCCAGCGTTATCATAATCATATTTCTCCTAGTACACAAGTGAACATGTCCCAGAATCGTTAAACCTAAGCTTTACACACCAATGCACACCAACACTAGGAGGGTCCTATGCTGTGTTTCTTGTAGTGGGTGACCTGAATAAAGTTTTCCTTTCCACTGTCTGTATCCATAGGTTGATTGTGGC
>JADBJO010001156.1:360000-362500 GCA_016801955.1 Conus betulinus | reverse complement strand
GAGGCAGCTGCAGCAGCTGGCATCGTCATATCTGGAACCAGGGAGGAGCGGACGGAGATGCACACTTGTCATGTGTTCGTTTGCTTTTTCCCTTCACGTCTTTCTCCCACATGATTCTAACTAGTGAATAGAAGAGTGAAAATGCCGTGGTCTCCGTCTGCCAATCAGAAAGAAATTATTATTTTGGGATGCATGGGGATGAAAAATGTATTATGACTGAACAAATTCGGGAAGATTTCCTGTTTGATCTTTAGCCCATCAAAACAACACTTATCTTACTTTTATGGATGATTAAGTGGATTGGATTTGGGGAAGGTGAATACTTAGTTTTTAGCCTGTTTCAATTTAGTTTTTAAAACCATCTCTCTTTCTCTCTCTCTCTCTCTCTCTCTCTCTCTCTCTCTCTCTCTCTCTCTCTCTCTCCAATTTGTTAATGTCAGGTTGTGTGATAAATCCAGTTCTGTTAACTTCATTCTGATTGGAAGATGGAGACCGCCGGGGTTCTTGACCTGATACCTTCCCCTCGTATCTCTCCCAGACCAGTTTGAAAAAGACATCCCTACTAGTCTCTATCAATCACAGATGAAAAGAGTGCCGTGAGCCAGTCATGTAACCTGGCGCAGAAATAGATATCTGATAAAGCATATGCTCGAGAAAGGCTCAACATTCAGCTGCCAGACTCTTTTTTTTTTTTTTTTAAGCACGGAAACGTGATCATGTTTCATTACTTCTTTTAATCCCGTCAGTGATTCCCCACGTCCGCGTGAGCGTGTGAGTGCGCACACTTGTGAGCAGGGATGTAGGTAACAATGATTTTTAAAATTGTGATTGAAAAAAAAAAGAAAAAAAAGTGTGTCACAATTGAAAGATTGAACGGTTACACCAAACTCAACCATTTTAGCAGATACAGTATTACCAAGAGAGAAATGAAAAACCAATAAAGGAAACGTGTTCACCTTGAGAGAGTTCAAGAATACCCTCCCCCTCTCCCCCCCCCCCCCCCCCATGCCACTTCCCTTTCCCTCTTATTCCTCTCATAACGACTCCCGTCCCTTCCTCTTCCCTTTCTCCAAAGCGTGACTTGCCTTCAGATATATCATGTGACCCATAACAGTCGGTTATCTCCCCTGGCCACAATGGCAGAATGACAAGCGCCCCTAGCATGATGGGGTTGGGAGCGTGATTTGCGCCCCATTGTGCAGAGTGCCAAACTTTGGTCCCTAAACGGAATCATTGGCACTAACAAAGGAAACGGCGTGCTTTATTTCAGCCCTCTAATGCAGTGTCGCTGAACTGGATCGCTCTTTGTGTTGGCCCCTTGGCGTCTCTTTTCCTTTCTCTCACATTCCGTCTGGTTATTAATTCACTCATTCATTCATCCATTGTTCCATTCGTTCGTTCGTTTATTCATTCATTCATTCATTCATTCATTCATTTACTTACTCATTCAATCACTTATTCATTCAATTTCATTCATTTTTACATTCATTTTTACATTCATTCATTCATTCATTCATTCACGGATTCATTCGCTCCTGTTTTGGCATCGTCCTATGAGCACACATTGTAGGAACACCATGCCAGACATCTGAAACATGCTTCATCTGAAAAAAAAATTGCTGAGTTCGTGGGTGCAGCAACAATAATATGAGGTTCTATTATACTGAGTTGCAGCACGTCATACAGCGAAATTTCATGTAAAGACATTGGACATGAAGAATTTGGACGCTGCCAATTGATTTACCATTGCTGGAATATAAAAAATGTTAGATTTGTATATTATTATTTTTGTAATGTTACTCCATCCATGTATCAGCTCGAAGTATATGAGAAAACTTCGAAGAACTTTGTTTTCAAGTTTGTTCTACGAGTCGCTTGTTTCAATGTGTGGTAGATGAATAGGGAGCAGCAAAAACTGCGCGAATTGGGATTTAGCGCATTGCGTGTTCTATCTTGGTAGGAAAGTTCACTTTTCTTTTGTAGGTGAAGATTTTTACATATCTTAACACAATCAGGATCGTTAGTTTTTCCCTTGTTTTATTTTAATTTCGATTTTATGATAGACTATGAATTGGATGAGCAGCGTCAAAGTCACCACTATTCAACGGGCGCCTACAGGCATATTTTGCGCGCACGCGCGCGCGCCTGTATGTGTGTGTGTGTGTGTGTGTGTGTGTGTGTGTGTGTGTGTGTGTGTGTGTGTGTGTGTGTGTGTGTGTGTGTGTGATAGAAAGAGAGAGAGAGAGAGAGACAGAGAGAGAGAGAGAGAGAGAGAGAGAGAGAGAGAGAGAGAGTGTGTGTGTGTGTGTGTGTGTGTGTGTGTGTGTGTGTGTGTGTGTGTGCACGCACGAGCACGCGCTCTGTATTTATGTGTGTGTGTGTGTGTGTGTGTGTGTGTGCACGCACGTGCACGCGAGCTGTATTTGTGTATGCGTATGTGTGTGCGCGTGTGTGTGCGCGCGCGTGTGCGTGCGTGCGCGCATATCCAGTGCTACCTGCA
>JADBJO010001156.1:347500-350000 GCA_016801955.1 Conus betulinus | reverse complement strand
ACCGTGTTTTTACCTTTAAGAAAAAAAAATCGTTAAAGTAAGTAAGTTAATCAGCATAATGATCCTGGGGATTCTGGGATTACGGGTCCGCCGGGCTGTTCGCGCTACAGAGAGGTTTTCCACTCACAGTTTGCATTGGTTTGTCTCCTGTTCTCAAAACTTAATTCGAATGACAGTTTACACCGAAATTTCGTGTGTGAACGCGCGCACAACATATTGAATACGTGTAAAAAAAAAACTTCATCATCAACTTCGGAAGAGGTCAGTTTGGCCGTTGGTATGGATGAAAACATATAGCCCACACATAGCGTGCATCTCTGTAAAAAAAAAAAAAAAAAAAGAAGACGAGAAAAAAAAAAAAAAAAATGAGTGACTGATATCTGACCAAATGACACGAGAGGAGCGAATGATTTGCTCCAGCAGGCAGGTTTTCTGTCGGCTCTACCCAAGTAGGCAGCTCAGCTAATTTAGTTTTTAAATCTCTTTCTTTTCTGGAGGATAGGGGAGTGGGGAAAAGGGAGCGAAGGGGGAGGGGCACATGGAAGGGGACGGGGGGGGGGGGGGGGGGGGGGGGGGGGGGGGGGGGGGGGGGGGGGGGATATCTCTTTGTCTCTCTCTTTTTTTTTTCCGTCGGTGATTCGTTGCAATTGTATGGCTGTTTGCTTTGTTTGTTTGTTTTTTTCTTCATTTCTTCAATCGAAATCCTGCCCTTCCCAATGTATGTGCGTATGCATGCGCTCTTAGTTTGATAACGTTGGACTTAAATTTCCCAACTTGTCTTGGAAAGGGGGTTTGATAGCTACGTGGGTAAGACATCTGTCTTTAAAGCGACTTGGCTTCAAGGGGCATGAGTGTGGGTTTGAATCGCGGCAGTGAAAAAAAAAAAAAAAAAGAAAGTAAGAAAGAAAGAAAGAAGAAAGAAAGAAAGATAGATAGAAAGAAAGAAAAAATCTTTCTGACGGTGGAACAGCAGAGAAAAAGAAAGAAAGAAAAAGTCTTTTTGGCGGCGGAACAGCTTCTAAGGGTCATGGCCTAGAAACAACTACTACTTTAAGCATTAGCAGCTCAGGGCCAAAACACTTTTTTTTTTCTGAAGACTTTTCTGCCTTCAAGCTCTCCCTAGAATCCTTAACTATCTTAACGAGAAGGTCTGAATGAATTGTAAGATAACAACAAACAAGGTTTGAATCTGTCCAATAAATAGATTAATGAATGAATAAAGTAAAAAGAATGTATGAATAAAGAAAGAAAGACAGACAGAAAAAGGGCGGGGAGAGAGGCAAAGGAAGAAGGCGCTGGACTGTGTGGGGATAACAAGTAGAACGTACCAGACTGTGTGTGGGTAGGGGATAACAAAAAGAACGTACCAGACTGTGTGTGGGTAGGGGATAACAAAAAGAACGTACGTACCGGACTGTGTGGGGGTAGGGGGATACAAAAAAACAACGTACCGACTGTGTGGGGGGGTGGTGGGTGGGGGGGGTATATAACAATCAGAACATACAGGAAGGGGGGGGGGGGGGGGGGGGGGGGGGGGGGGGACTGTGGGGGGGGGGGGGATAACAAGTAGAACGTACCGGACTGTGTGGGGGTAGGGGATAACAAGTAGAACGTACCGGACTGTGTGGGGGGGGATAGGGGGTACCGTACAAAGCAGAATGTACCGCACTGTGTGGGGGTAGGGGATAACAATCAGAACATACAGGGAGGGGGGGGGGGAGGGGATAACAAGTAGAAACGTACCGGACTGTGTGGGGGTAGGGGATAACAGGTAGAACGCACCGGGACTGTGTGGGGGTAGGGGATAAACAAGTAGAACGTACCGGACTGTGTGGGGTGTAGAGGGATAACAGGTAGAACGTACCGGACTGCATGGGGGTAGGGGGATACAGGTAGAAACGTACCGGACTGTGTGGGGGTAGGGGATAACAGGTAGAAGAACGTACCGGACTGTGTGGGGGAATAAGAGATAACAAAAAAGAACGTACCGGACTGTGTGGGGGAGGGGATAACAAAAAGAACGTACCGGACTATGCGGGGGTGGGGGATAACAAAAAGAAACGTACCGGACTATGCGGGGGTGGGGGGGGAACAAAAAGAACGTACCGGACTGTGTGGGTGTTGGGGATAACAGGTAGAACGTACCGGACTGTGTGGGGGATAGGGGATAAACAGGTAGAAACGTACTGGACTGTGTGGGGATAGGGGATAACAAAAAAGAACGTACCGGACTGTGTGGGGGTGGGGGATAACAGGTAGAATGTACCGGACTGTGTGGGGATAGGGGATAACAAAAAAGAACGTACCGGACTGTGTGGGGGTAGGGGGATTACAGGTAGAACGTACCGGACTGTGTGGGGGTAGGGGATAACAGGTAGAACGTACCGGACTGTGTGGGGATAGGGGATAACAAAAAAAAAGAACGTACCGGACTGTGTGGGGGTGGGGGGGGATAACAGGTAGAACGTACCGGACTGTGTGGGGGGGGGGGGGGAACAGG
>JADBJO010001156.1:337500-340000 GCA_016801955.1 Conus betulinus | reverse complement strand
AGTTTTATTTTACCGTTATAGCCGTTACTAACGGTTATAACGGCCATAACGGTTTTTCATTTTTATGGAATATCTCAGAACGTACTTGGCCGATCTTTTTGAAAATTTGTAGGTATGTTCATTATGGGTCACGGACGACGCCCGATGTTTTATTTTACCGTTATAGCCGTTACTAACGGCTATAACGGCCCATAACAGTTTCCTTCTGTATGGAAAATCTCAGAAAGTATTTGTCCGATCTTTCTGAAAATTTGAAGATATGTTCATTATGGGTCACAGATGATGGCCCATGTTTACCAGAATAGTCGTTACTAACGGCTATAACGACCCCAAACGGATTTTCCTCTTTATGGAATATATCACGCGTATTCAAGATAAATTGGGAGTACGTTTATATGCTTTGCATCTTGTTGATACTGTAACTACAAATTGCTATTATCACTATTGCTAGTATTATCATCATATCCTTATAATGCCATCGATATCATCCTTCTTCTTCTTCTTCTTCTTCTTCTTCTTCTTCTTCTTCTTCTTCATGTTGTGTTGTTGTTGTTGTTATTTTCTTTGTTTTATTATTGTTATTAATGCAGTTGTTTCTTTCTGTCTTTCTTTCTTTCTTTCATCATCATCATCATCATCATCATCATCATTATTTTTACCACTACTACTACTACTTAATGTTCTTTAACCGTATTATCTCCCCTTCAGCCTCAGTTCCATACCGCAGCTCCCATTTGCACCCAGTTCGGAGAGATAAGTGACTGTCTTTCGTCCTTCGTTTTCTTTGACTTGAGCGGGTATGGATCTTGCCTGAAGAAGAAGAAATAGGTCAAAATTGTTTGATAATTGATCTCTTCTTTCGTCTGGCAGTGCAGTGATTGTACCTTTCCTCTTGAACTCAGGTTCTGTGCCACTGACGTCAGGAAGATGTCCCTTCTTGTACTAATTCCTATGAAATTCAGTCTGTTGTCACTTCTGAATTGCGAAAATATCTAAAACAGAATGGCACCAGCTTTGCAGAAGTACTACTCTGTGTTTTGAGCAGGCTGGCTGTCTTGCATACGCACATAATCTCATAAACTGAAGATCGTCCAGCATCAAATCTGATAAGTCATAAGCCTAATTAAACCAGAAATTTAAAGCTTCGTGGAATCTTCCGTCAGACTGCATATGCATGTAGAAATGTCTGCTATGTGTCTGTATGTTTCCCCTTCAAATATACCTTTTTTTTTTCTTCTCAATTTCTGTTCTCTTTCTTTTTTACTTTTCTTTTAAACGATGTACATGTTGTAGGTACGTCCTGCGCACTAGAAATACAAAACAACCAACCAAAAACCCACTAACCTGCCCACAATATAATGTAAAGAGTCTAGGACCTTTGCAACGCTGTTACCATTCCATCCAGTCATTTCTTCTGTCATCTGTCCACAGCATTGGTAAATACCTGCAGAGAACTGGAATGCAGTATGCTTCTCAATTCAACTCGTCAGGTAAAAAGTTGGTAATCTTTTACTTTCCGCTGTCTGTGTCAGATATGGCAGCAGCAATACCATTTTCAAGGTTTTCCTGTCGTTGTGAAGAAAAGTTGAAATGGGATGTACAATTCTTCTGCGAACACCCCCTGTCCAAGACCCAGCTATGTTTTTTTTTTTTTTGCCAGAAGCGTTTCACATGGTTTCACAACACAAAGGATCAGGGAAATCGCAGCGCAGTGAAAGCTTCTTCAAAAATGCTGATCTTCATGAGGTTCAGACTCTCTGCCTGCACCCCCTAAATCTCCATGCTATACTTCTGCGCCATCATACTGCGGGTCTTTGATGTGGCATTGAAGAACCAGCTCTGCCACTGCCTCTCGTATGATGGCACCACAAAGCAGAACCTTCAGGAATTCTACACGAATCGTATTTTTGTCAGCCTACAAAACCAGAGAAATCTCAGAGCTATTGCCAATTTTCTGCCTCAGCAACTCTGCACCAGCCAACCGTGCACGTGGGAAGTGCATTTCTTCTCTGACTTGAGCAAGAATCTTTTTCTTGTACTTGCTCATCAATAATGTCAAACGACCAGTACCCTTTCAACACGTGCATGCATGCACACACTGATGCTAGGGTAGGTATTGTGTTAACCTGATAATCTGTCGTTGATAAGAATCAGGGAGGAGGGACAGAGAAGAGGGGGATCGGGATGGCGGAAGGGGAAAGGAGCGAGGCTTCTGCAGGAGCTACTTTCATGAGTTAGGGAGGGGAGAGGGTGGGGTGGGGGTCCCAGGACCTCAGCCCCCACCCTACCGGAAACCCCCTTCTGCACCCGTCCTTGCTGTCAGTCTGCCTGTCTGTGTGTGTGTCGGTCTGCTTTTTAAATGTTTTTTTTTTTTTTTTTTTTTTTTTTTTTGGGGGCGCGTAGACATCCGCTGAGTTGATACACGTCAGTGCGCAGATGAGAGAGAGAGAGAGAGAGAGAGAGAGAGAGAGAGAGAGAGAGAGAGAGAGACAGAGACAGA
>JADBJO010001156.1:327500-335000 GCA_016801955.1 Conus betulinus | reverse complement strand
CCGTGGTCCAAATGTGTTCCACTCGCTCCAGACAAAACTTCTGGGCCGATCGTTCCGAAAATTTGTAGGTATGGCTCACGGATAATGCCCGATGTTTTATTCTATTCTACCCGAATAGCCGTTACTAACGGCTATAACGGCCCAAAACGGTTTTTTCTTCTTTATGGAATATCTCTGAAAATACTTCGCCGATTTCGTATCTCAGTGACGAAATACATTAAGACGCCTGTTTTGATTGTGACTTTTTTTTTTTTTTTTTTTAAATTATGACGCAAGTTTGAGTGTGACGTTCCCCCCCCCCCCCCCATGCGTGTTCAATATAGATCTAGAGTGGGAGTACGTTTATATGCTTTGCATCTTGTTTTTCTCTGCTGCGTGATTAAAGTTCACGGGGCATGAGCTTCTTCCGCAGGTCAAAATGAAAATATGGCCTGGTGATGTACGCCCCTTCCAACACAAAATAACCGCGAATGTGGGAAGACGTGCACGACATGTATATACACAGCAATAGGAAGACAGCAATCCAAAAGCAGCACACAACAACAACAACAACAACAACAACACACACACACACACACACACACACACACACACACACACACACACACACACACACACACACACACATTTCCCACGCTTGCACATCTGCACGCATGCACATAAACATACAGGTGCACGACTCAACAGGAGTAAGAACTAATGTGTACATCATCCATAACGGCAACAAGCGCATATGCACAGGTCTGCGATACACGTGTGCGGATTTTACATATGCACCTTTTAGTGTAAGTGTAAATCACTACTTAGTAAGATATTTGAATGAGAAGACTTCCGGTGACTCCAAAACATGAAACAATCGCTAAACTGTAAAAAGATTAACTAAACAATTGTACATTGAATAGCAATTTTTTTTTTAAGTAACCAAAAGTGAGAAAAAGAAGGGGCTTTGGCGGGAGGGGGTGGATGGGGGCATGTGGTTAATTACATCATTATGGAAGGCATTGAAGTTGCTTTCCGAGTCAAAATAAGGCAGGTATAAAATCTTTTAAGGTGAATAACGTTTAAAAACCTGTAACAAACTGGAATACAAGGGAAACTTAAAAGTCATGTCACAAAAAGAACGGGGCAAGGAAGTGTGTGTGTGTGTGTGTGTGTGTGGGGGGGGGGGGGGGGGGGGGGGGGGGGGGGATCTCTACGGAGTAAAAAGGGAACGCGTTCCCAAAATGTACTGTGATATCTGGGAAGACCCGTGATATCTGGGAAGAAGACCCGTGATATCTGGGAACGTGGTCTTTCAGAGCTCAGAAGGGCAGAAAGAAGACGAAAAAAAAAAAGATGGATTTTCGAGATAAGGTAGGAAACAATTTATTTAGGTGCAATTGAGATCTTTGGCCTTCTTGTCACTTTTTTTTTTTTCATTAATTTCTTTCAACGATTTTTTCACAAAGTTCCTAGATTTCACGATGGAAGTTCAGGAAATATGGGAACGCGTTCCCAGATATCACGGTTCCCAGATATTATACGACACCGGGACATTTGCAGGAGCGTGCTGCAACCACTGAAATCCAGCCAAATACAGACAAGAAGAAGACGGTTGGTCATGTTGACTGTTGATGGTAAGACATGTTGTTTTCCAACGTGTTTCTGCTTGAATTACCCCTAAAATGTCACAGGAAGAAGACACTTAAAGAGACAAATTGCTGTTCCGCCGACCGAAAGAAAAAAACAACATACAAGACACAATGAAACCGAAGAACGACAAAATCATTCGTCTCCTCAAATTGACCGCAAACATCCATTTTACGCCCAATTTTATGAGATCAGCGATTGTTCGTTCTCCGTTTTCATTATCTTGAATGTTGTTTGTCTTACCTGAAGAAGACCAAACGAGGTCGAAACGCGTCGTGTTTTGTCTTGTAATTTGTTTGTCTCTTTCTTTTGGCGGAATAGTGATTTTCGTTTGAAGTTTGGTTCATTTTCTGTCTACACTCACCTCGCTTTGAAACTAGATTTCCAGAAAGAGTTGCGTGCGACTATAGAAGAGAAGCATTAGATGGGATATCTGTCTATGACTCAGACATGCACAAGGAGTAGAAATACAGCACGTTGTTCCCACTGGCAGATACATAGTGGACACATGAAAGAATGTCATTCTTTATGTTCCGCCGATAAATAGGCTAGATTCTGTGACGTTCCCAAGCAGATATGCCAGATAAAGAATTGATCTTAAACCTCAAGAGGACCTGCACGTCTTGTTTTCGTTGTATTCTTTGGGAAATGGTCTGCAGATAAAAGCATGCGCGCGCGCGCGCGCGCGCGCGCGCGCGCGCGCGCGTGTGTGTGTGTGTGTGTGTGTGTGTGTGTGTGTGTGTAGACAGACAGATGTTTGTATGCATGTATATCCAGCATTATCACATCGAGTACTGATTAAGGTGTACATCAGTATTTGTAATGCGCTGAGAAAACGTTAACGCGAAAAGATCTGCGTATTATCAGCTCCTAGACCAAATGACACACATTATGTAACCGTCATAAAAATGTACGTCATTGTCATCTTTGGCGTCAACGACAGCACCACCACCACAACCACCACCACCACCACCACCATCATCATCATCATCATCATCATCATCATCATCATTATCATCATCATGATCGTCATCGTCATCATCGTCATCGTCAACATCATCATCGTCATTATCATCATCATCAGTACACTGTTACTACCAACATCGGCACCATTCTTACAGTTATAGTTATTGTTGTTGTTGTGTTCCCATTACTGCTATTGTTTAGGATGGCGGAGGCACTGATGGTGGTGCACCAGTTATTTCTAGACTTGTTCGTCTTCTGAGTGAAAAAAATACGTATGTTCGAACATTTCCATGTTAGGCAATTCAGAATATATATATTTTTTTTTACACTGTGAGCTTGAAACACTGTCTCTTAATGTCAGTCAAAAACTGACTCAGATTCTGTTCTATAGTCTCCAAGACCAAATGTACGTGCCCAGGTTCATTGGACTGTATGCTGAGCTAAAAAAAGGTTATAAACTATATAGAAACAAACAAATGTTCCAGAGAAAGATTTATATCCATGACGCAGCTGAAATGTAAGCTTTTAAAAGCTGAGATTCTGAAACACGTATGTCATTTTTTTTAAATAACGACAAATGTTATTTCGATGTTTTAAAAAACCCTGGCTGCATGCTCTCATTCAGACATACACCAACATTTCTTCACTTCCTTCTTTGACCTCAGTCCAACGCCCCATCAGCAAATAACAACAATGTCCACAGTGATGGTAAAAACGGAACCTTCTAAATCTACCTACCCCCCCCCCCCCCCCCCCCCCCCCCCCCCCCCCCCCCCCCCCCCCCCCCCCCCCAAAAAAAAAAAAAAAAAAAAAAAACCCCAAAAAACAATGGGATCTATATATTAATTCTTGAAAAAATTTCGAAAGTGTCAAAAGAAAAAAAAAATGTCTAGTTCGCCATGTTTAGGAATTTGGGGAAAAGAATCATGGATCAGTCCTTTGATCCATTTATACACTACTCCACATCCATCTCTCCTCCAGTTTTCGTTGAAATTTGTTTTGAAGTTTTTAATGTGAAATTGCTAACAGACAAACAAACATGAGTGGCAGATGCATGTCTGTCCAAGCCTGACAGTGCTGTTTGGACACAGGAAGGCGGAATGGGAAGCGTGGGTCGGAAATGAAGGTGCGGAAGGTAGGGTGGGGTGAGAGGGGAGAGACGGACGTTGAGAGAGGTGGCGGTGGAGGTGGACAGGTAATCCATGATTCAAAAAGTGCGAAAAAAGGGAAAGGGAAGTAAGATTCAGAACAAACCATTCAATGTTTCTTTCTTTGAGATGTGTAATACGGTCCATGTACGAAGATGTATTAGTTCTTCTCTTCTTCTTCTTCTCCTTCTTCTTCTTCTTTCTTCTTCTTCTTCTTCTTCTTCTTCTCTTTTACACACCCACACACACACACATCCACACACACACACACACACACACACACACACACAACACACACACACACACACACTCTCTCTCTCTCTCTCTCTCTCTCTCTCTCTCTCTCTCTCTATCTATCTATCTCTCTCTCTCTCTCTATATATATATATATATATATATTTCTTAATGTTATGTTCCCACTTTCTTCATCTTCACCCTCACACACACCACCTTTTCTTTAAGTTCAAATCTTTGCCAAGTCATTACTATAAGGATGGAAAAATTGTTAGCCTGCGCTTGTTTTTCCCCACTACTTAATTGTTGAGCATTTTCTATTGTTTGGTCAATCAGTGGGTGATTGCATCTTTTAGGAGATCCAAGTAAAAGTTGTTCTGCACAATTCTTAGCCACTGACAATGCTTGAGTTATTGAACAGCAGAGCTGACCACTCACACTGTTCCATATCTTTTTGATCTCCCTTGCATCCTTGCATGCATCCTCAAGCATAAGCTCAAAGATTGACCCCTACATTTTTATACTGTTTGCATAATGTTTTTTAGTTTTTTTCAGCAACTTTTTTGTCTCTCCATACTTTCGTCTTGTATCATTCTACTACCTTTCGCTGGCTGCGTTGGGGGGGTGCTGTTGGATTCTGTTTTGAACCCTTGGTGGTGAGAACACCACACATTTATGGACTGTGGTATGTCTCTATTTGAGGCCAAGAGCCCAGACACGATCAGCTAAATATTTTTGATGAAACTGATCCAACGGACAAAAGACTTTGAAACAAGCAAGGCAGTTAGAAAGGTTTAGGAACAGGCAAGATAGTTAGATATGCCATAGGACAAGCAAGGCAGTTAGAAAGGTTTAGGAACAGGCAAGATAGTTAAATATGCCATAGGAACAGACAATATAAGTAGATATCCTTTCAAGAGGGATTATCATAGTTCTCTCATGCAGTTAACGAAGGATTTTTGTATTCAATTTACAGTTATATTCCTACATGTATGTTCCTATTTTTTATCTTCACCCTACACCTCATCTATTTTTTTTAAGTTCAAAATATTTGTCAAATCATTACTATAATCTGTAAAAATTGTTAAGTTGCACTAGTTGTTCCCCACTATTTAATTGTGCAGCATTATAGATGTAGGAGAGAGAGAGCTGTGTGTGTATCTTTAATTTTGGTTCGTATTATGATCATACTATGCTTTGGTTTCCTTTTTTCTGCATTGCGAAAGTGTTCTACTTCTAAGGAAAGAAAGATTCCACCACCACTAAGAAAAATCGTTTTAAACTTCAAAAAGAGACGTGACCTTCTCAAACTAAACCAACCAGCTAACAAGAAAAATAAACATGAAAACAGGAGTAGATAAACCGTCCATCAATCTCGGAAGGCTTTAGTACCAATTTTGGAGGGGGTGGAAAGTAGATTTAGAAAGAAATAAAATATCCTGTAATCATCTTATCACTAAGTGAATTGAAACTGTAGTTAAGTGGGTGCATTCTTGTTTCGCAGAGCTGGACAGTGGGCCTATCGGGCACCTGTCAGTGTCTCCACATTGAGATAGCCAGTAAACAGTTTCTCTTCCAACAACGGCGTGTTGACCTAAGTGTAATTGGAAGGGTTGTTTGGCTATTTTTCATTAATTTTGTTTGTTGACATCATCTTGTCAATTGACTTGAGCGCGACATAAGCGTTACTTACTTACTTATTTCAACTTCCTTGATCAAGTGAGTGAAAGTTTTCAAATAACTCAGGGGAGAACGCATGCCTTCCTATTTAGAGTAAAGCAGCTCTCTTGATGTCGCTCTACACTTTGACCCAGATGCAAAAGAAGCATGCTTTCTGTCCAACTAATAATAACTAGAGAACTGTGATTGCTCTACCTCCCCCCTCTCTCTCTCTCTCTCTCTCTCTCTCTCTCTCTATATATATATATATGTCTGTCTGTCCCTCTGTCTATCAGTCTGTCTGTCTGTCTCACGCAAGCACGCGTGCGCACACACACACACAAACACACGCACGCACAGTCTCTCTCTCCCGTCTCCCCCGCCCCCCCCCCCCCCCCCCCCCCCCCCCCTCTCTCTCTCTCTCTGCATGTCTGTCTGTCTGAGCTTCTGTCTCTCTCCCCTGTGTACCTGTTTGTCTGTCTTTCTCTCCCTCTGTCTCTCCGTCTGCCTGTCTGTCCATGTCACTTTCTCTCTGTCTGTCTCTGACCTCTCTCTGTCTGTATCTCTCTCTCTCTCTCCCTCTCTCTCTCTCTCTCTCTCTCTCTGTTGTGATTGAATGTGAAGATCGGATAGACCGCTCTGCTGTATCGTTTGATGTTGGAGCTTAATGAAATTATGAAACATAATACATTTTAGAAGCGTAATTTCATCTCTTTTGAAAGATGGGGTTATAGTTTTAGATGAAATACGTTCTGAAGTCAAGCATGTCGAAGAAGAATATACGATGGGTACGAATGCTAGTGAAACACCTGCAGTTTCCAAATCCCTGATTATTTCTGAACAGACTCAATTGACGTTGCTATGTTGCTACTTCCCAGTTCTCCAGGCGTCTTTTTCAAACTTGTCAGACGGTGTTTTTTTTGAAATTTCCTGGAAAGACAAAATTGACAAAATAAGCATAAAGTCTTCACATAAGACTGAAAAAAAAAAAAAACTGTGGAACAGGCCTTTTAGCGCTGAAAATTGTGTTACCTCCACAACTACGCTGGCTTCGAACTAACTACGCTCTCTCTCTTCGAAACTAAATCTCTCTCTCTCTCCTCTCTCTCTCTCTCACTCTCTCTCTCTCTCTCTCTCTCTCCTCCCTCTCTCTCTCTCTCTCTCTCTCTTCTCATTTAATCTCTCCAGACCAGGTTTTTCTCTCTCTTTTTTTTTTTCTGCTTTTTTTCAGCTTATAAATAGAAAAAATATTTTCGTAAGCGATATCCTACACTGGCAAATTATAAGAATGCGTGAACCAGAATTCGTTTTGGAGTGTCATAAGACATGTTCTGTTTTAGACTGACGTCTTTGACGTTTATACAATATCTTTTTTTGCAAAAAAAAAAAAAAAAAAATGTACAGCAACAGCAACAACACAACAGACTCTCGGCTGAAATATTTGTAGAGTCAGTGTGTTTGAATAAGCGTGCTCAGGTTAAAAACCAGCCCGTTACTTCCAGAAGAGCGACCGTGAAGTGCATAGTATCTTGCACAATGGACAGCGATGGACAATTTCTGTCTTATGTCCTTTCCAATGACATATGTAGTATAGACATCGATTTTACCCGCGCTGCAGGATACAAGTCTGTAATCCTTAATAGCATTAAAAACATCCAACATTACTCGTGACAAAAAACATCGGCTATTGAGTTAAAAAGAAAAACCTTTCAATTCATATGGGTAAAAATACATTAGATTTATACATGTTTTAGATTTTATCATGTCTTGCTGTTTGAAAGGAAGAAAAGACTTAGATGTTGTGATAAGCAGAAATACAAAATATTTGAACCTCTTGACCGGAAGTCGTTCTTTCTACCAGCGC
>JADBJO010001156.1:305000-317500 GCA_016801955.1 Conus betulinus | reverse complement strand
GCATTAGGACTGCAGCTGGACAGACTGGTTGTACATGAAACAGGTGAAAGAGCGGCTGGAAATAATGCTGTAGAAGAGTTACAGAACATGAACGTAAATGAAATTAAGACAACCTCCTCTGTTTGATCTGACAGGTAATCAGTCTGAAGTGGGGGCTTTGACAATGAAAGGCTGTCCACAGCTGAAGGCTTTACCATCGGCTAGAGGACCAAGACATTGATGAGCAGTTACTCAATCTTTGCTAAAAAGACACGGTGTTTTTTTTTGCCAAAGCGAACGACGCACATTTGACAGTGAAAAATGGTCTGTCTGAGATTTATGGCCGCACGCGTAAATGTTAACAGGATAAGAGGCATCTTTCGATGGGAGGGAATAGAGAAAAACTGGGACAAATCTTTGTTTTTTGAAAGAACAGGTTGATGTTCAGCGTTTTTTTGTTGCCCTTTCTTAACTGATCCGTTTTCTTTTCTCCTGCGATTCTATCTCTTCTCCCTGTCCCTGTCTCTTTTTTTAATGTCTTTCCTTATGCCTATCTCCTATATTTTTTCTCTGTCTCTCTTATGTCTACCTTTTCCCGTTGTCTCTCTTTCTGTGTTTTTTTTTTTTTTCTCTGTCTTTCTGTTCACTTTTTTTTTTTATTATTTGTTTACCTCTCTTCTATTCTTCTTCTATTTTTTTTTCTTCTGTATCTCTTCCTATCTCTTTATACCCTTTTCTTATTGTCTTTCTTTCTATCCTCTTTCTTTCTTTAATTCCTTTCAGTCTTTATTCCTTCATGGTATTCTCTATCCCTCTGTCAGTCCGTCCATGTCTTTTGTTGTTTGTATCTTTTCCCCCTTCTTTCCACATGGACTATATAAAGATGTTGACGTGGAATCCACTGTGGATTAATCTTATTTCACTTGCTGCCATCCATCCATGCTTTTTGCGTTGTTGTTGTTTTGTTCGTTCTGTTTTGCTGTAGTGTATTTCGTCTTACTCCCAAAATGGATATATGGATCTTTTGAGTTACACTTTGAATTTCAGACAGCAGTATTGAAGATAATATATTTTGTTGATTTCGAAGGTAGACGTTGGTTGAATGACATTCGTTTGTCTACGTGATGGGGCAGTGTGTTATCAATAACTTTTCAAATTTGTTTAGATTTCTGCCGGCAGTCGCCTCACTTTGCAATTAGATCTGAAAGCTCGGAAGGAATGAATGGGGCGTGGAATGTCATGGCAACCTCTTTTGACGTAAACTTCACTCATTTCTTGTCAAAGCACTGTGGAACATGACGGCAAAATACAAGACAAAAAGGACATGTCAACGTCCGGCCTGAAACGCGCGTGTCCAGAACTCGCAGTGCCAGATAAGAAGCCAAGTCTCAACATAAGCAAGGTATCAGTCAGAGAACTGCAATCCATGTAAAAAAAAAAAAAAAGTTTGTGTTTCTTTGATTATCAGCTCTTCAGCTGGAAGTGCGCTGGAGAGAAAAAAAACGACATCAAAAAGGTACTTGTTGCCACTGTTTCTCAAAAACAACAGCTACCTGGTTTCTAACGAGGTTAATATTAGGGTGATAAATAAAGGAAAAGGAAGCTGTTTTTATGTGTTGGCTAAGCTGCTGCTACAGCTGCTGTGGTTGACTCAGTGCCATACTTTTCTCTCTGTCTCTGTCTCTCTGTCTCTCTCTCTCTCTCTCTCTCTCTCTTCTTCTCTTCTTCTTCTTCTTCTTCTTCTTCTCTCTCTCTGTCTCTTCCTTTCACCTCTTCTTCTTCTTCTTTTCTCCTTCTACTTCTCCCCCCCCCCCCCCCCCCCCCCCCCCCCCCCCCCCCTCTCTCTTTCTGCAGTTTTTGTGCGACTCTGCGATTGGCAGAACATTGCAAACTTTCCTACAGTTGGCATATACACCCTGTGCCATTTATGTGTTCTATGTTGAGCGAAGCATTGTTTTAGTATGGCCCTAGAATCCTTTCTCCTGCGTAAGTCCAGCTCTGCTGCGTGAACTTAAAGTTTGCGCAGTTAAATACGGACTCATATTGCTGGTATTCATCAACTGTTGTGCAGACGAAAATGATTTGTGAACTAAAAAATCACTGACCTATTACAGGCTTAATCAGCACTTTAGGTATTACAAAATGTAGACCATTCTCCACCTTAACACGCGGTACTAAAAAATTCATTTCTCAGTACATCATGTTCCAAAGAACAAGAAAAAAGGGGAAAAACTCTTGAAAGAACTTGGGAAGTTATACAGAACATACAGAAAGAAAGGGAAGAAGGAATGGACAGGGAAAAACGGATAATCAGATGAATAAAAAGAAAGAAAGAAAACGCGAGCAGAGAAGGAAAACGACAGGATAAAAAGCGTGAAGAACATTTGTGATAGCTCATTTGAACTGCTTTTTTTGTTTTGTCTCTACCTCTTTGACTTTCTAACTTGTGGTCATTTTCTGTCAATGATAAATGGTCGCTTATACTTCAGTTGTTTGCGCGTTGTCATTGTCCTGTGTATGTTGGGTATCTGATCTTTTATGATCAATGCGTAATCGAAAAGGAATGTCTTTTTGTTTCAACTGCTTTTTTTTTTTTGCATTTGGATCCGGTCTTTTTCTGATTAATTTTTAGTTGCATACAGTCTTGTTGCTACGTTTCTCCTTTTTACTGGATTTATAGCCCTGATTATGGCCTGCATGGTCGGCTGCTCTCGAAACAACTTGAATTTGAAACTTTTCAGGATTTTAATGTTGATCATTTTGATCGCATTTCGTCAATACTATTATGGCTTTGAAATTGTTTTTCGACGGGCATTGTGTGAAAGAAAATGACTTTAGCTTTATTCGTTTCGCCCCCTATAGAACATACGTCTCTCTCTCTCTCTCTCTCTCTCTCTCTCTCTCTCTCTCTCTCTCTCTCTCTCTCTCTCTGTGTCAGTGAAACATTTAACTTTTCAAGGTTATTATCTCTTGTTCCTGTCTACATGAACATGTTAGTGTGGATCAGTTTACTTTATGCTGACATTCTCTCGCCGTTAGTTCCCCTCCATCTCTCGCCCAGTCTACCCACCTACATGCACACCCCACGCGCGCCTTCTCCTCTCCCCCTACTTTCTCCCCCCCCCCCCCCCCCCCCCCCCCCCCCCCCGTCTTTATTTTTTTTATGCCACCCTACTTGGCCTCTTCCAATTACCCGTCTTTTACCGCCTCTGCCCCAGATCTCTGTCTCTGTGATTTTCTGTTGCGGATTATCGTTACATCTTTGTTCCGGCAATTTCTTGGTGACGTGTGTGTGTGTGTGTGTGTGTGTGTGTGTGTGTGCGTGTGCGTGCGTGCGTAATTGATTGATTACTTAATCTCCTTATTACGTGGGCCACAAACTGCGTGCCCTTTTTTTTTTTTTTTTTATTAATGGCACAACCAAAGTTTGGTAGATACTCAAAGTCTGGCCAGTGGGTTTGGCTAATGTGCAGGTCAGACATCTGCTGAGTCGTAGCCACAAGACCTTCTTCTGTTGCCTTATCTATTATGTCATTTATCCATCATCTTTCAATCATGCGCAATGTGGTCTCAAAACTTTGCGAATGTGATGCAGCGTATATGGGCTAGGAATGCACGCAGTGACGACACCTCCTTGATGGAAAAAAACTGAAACCGAAACTGAATTGATAGACGTTGCAAGAATGGCTTTGCTGCGCTGATTTTGCGTCCCGGACTGTGTTTTTCTTCTGTTTGAGCTTGGCTTTTAAATGTGAAACCTCGTTTTATGTCATGAGAATCGAGTTAGGCGTCACTTCAGTCCTCCCATTCTTTCCCTTTACTATGTTCCAGAGGCGGTGGTAAAGAAGAAACAGTCCTGTGCCGCTTGCGCACAGGCCACTCGTTTTGTACCCATTCTTATCTTTTGAAAGGTGAAGAAGCTCCGTGGTGTATTCCATGTCATGTTCCATTCACAGAGAAACATATTCTTTCAGATTGGTGGGACTTGCACGATGTGAGACATAAACTCTTTACAGCAGAGTCCATGAACACCCTGTTCAGAGATGTCCCGCCTGACGTGATCTTTGAGTTTCTGAGAGAGATTAACAGTTTTCATCTGATTTAAGATTTTACGGAAGAAAGATTTTTAACGAACTTTCAAGTACGTTTTTAGAAGACGTATTTTTTTAAAGAGATGTGTGAAAGGTTGTTTTTCTTTGTGGGATGGCTTGTGAGTTGATTTTAACGTGGTGATAGCCCTGATATGGCCCGTTGCGGTCGGCTGGGCTACAAGCAACATTACTTTACCTTCCCTTCCTCTTCGAGTCCCCACAATATCCACACCCCCCTCCCTCCAGTCCCAGCTACAGTGCGATCTCCACACGCATGGTCCAAAGGAAAAGGACACAGTTTTTCGCATTTAGAACGTCTGAGGGGTGAATTAGGATTGCTGTCTCAAAATTCGCCCAATTTGCATTCTACTTTCCCTACATTTTGGAACTCTTCCAAGCTTTCTGCTTTACGTTCACTTTCGTGTCCTTCTGTGGGTCAACTATGAAAAGCAGAAATTGCAAGAGAGTTTACCGGGAAAAAAAATGTATTTCGGAAGCCAATAAACACCCACGACGTGTGGACGCGTCGTATGTTAACTCTTTGTCCTTTCACAAAATGTTAATGGTCGATGGACGGACACCCTTGATGTGCAATAAATTGGTATTTTTGTCTTTCTTCTTTAATTGAAAACAAAATATTATCACTGTAGATGAAAAGGAGCAACAACAAGCTATTGAGGGAGAGAGAGAGAGGGACAAAAATACATATACGCGCATGTGTGTGTGTGTGTGTGTGTGTGTGTGTGTGTGTGTGTGTGTGTGTGTGAGAGAGAGAGAGAGTGTGTATGTGTGTGTGTGTGTGTGTGTGTGTGTGTGTGTGTGTGTGTTACAAAAGCAAGGGAGATGGAAAAAACTACAAAGACAAACGAGGAAAAACAGAAAGAGGGAGATCAAAGCGGGGAGGGTTGAAAGAGAAAACGACAAGATAAAAAGAAACAGGACTTACAATAAACCATTAACGTTTTTACTGAAACAGATAATCGTCGTTTTCCCCAACAGAGGAACTGGCATTAAGTGTAATTTTATTTTTTATTAATGAGTTGTTGTTAAAAAGAGAGAAGGAAATCGCAGTGTGTTGGGTTTTTCCCTAAAATATTCATGAACTGCACTTTCATGAAACAGTTCGGTTACATCCTAGCTGCGCACGACATATTCTTTGACCAAAAAGTTAAGATACTATTTACGGTGCAAGGAAACTTAAGGTGCGACAAAGTTCCAGCCAAGCAGAAGTCGTGACAGTTAGAACATTGAATCAAATAACAGATAATTACAATATCCCTCCAAGCAATAATATTTTGGGTCATTTTTTTTTCTTCTACTGTTCTTTTTATCTCTCCCCCCCCCCCCCCCCCCTCCTTTTTTGTTTTTTTTCGATGTTTTTTCTCTATCTCTTTCTTCCTTCCTTTCTATTATTCTTGTCTTGTGTTTTCCGTCTTTCTGTCTTTCTCTATCTATGCTATGTTAATGTCTATCTCTGTCTCTCTCTTCGTTTTCTTTTTACTTTCTTTCTACTACTTCTGGATATCTTTTTATCATCTTTTCCCACTGCCTTTCTTTCTATCTTTTTTTTCTTTATTTGTTTCTGTCTTTATTCATATATGTAACTCTTCATTTCATCTCTGTCTGTCTGTCTGTCGTATCTGTCTTTTTCTTCATCAGTCTCTCCGTCCGTCTTTTGTTTTTCGTGTCTGGTTGTTGGCGTTTTTTTTTTTTTTTCCCTGTCTACGTAGCCAGCATATATAACACGTTGACGCCAATTCCACTGTGGATTTGTCTTATTTGCTGCCAGCCGTCTGCATTCTTTTTTTTTTCTTTGTTTCTGGTTTGTTCGTTGTTTTGTTGTGGTGGTTTTTTTTTGTGTCTTTTTTGTTCTGTTGCTGTTTTGTTTGTTCTCTTTTGCTGTTATGTATTTCTTCTTACTCCCCAAATGGATAAATGGAGCATTGGGGATACACTTCGATTTTCATACACCAGCATTGAAGATAATAGACTTCCTTCTATTTCATCTTCTTTAATGCTATTTTTTCCACATTTTCGTACGCTGACGTACTAGAGAAACTCACGTGTTGATACTTTCTTGATTCAAATGCTGCATTAGCTTTTTTCCCCTGACATGCTGGATACACTCACGTATTGATACTCGATTGATTCAAATGGTGCATTTGTTTCTGTTTGTTTGTTTGTTTTTCCTTTTTTGTGAACATCTGTATATTCTATTGCAAACTTGTTAATGATAGGGTGATAAATCCAGAAAAGAAAAGCTGCTCTTTTATGTTGGTGAAGCAGCTGGTACAGCAGCCGTGGCTGCCTGCTTCTGCACCGTTCTAATTCTCTCTCTCTCTCTCTCTCTCTCTCTCTCTCTCTCTCTCTCTCTCTCTCTCTCTCTCTCTCTCTCTCTCTCTCTCTCTCTCTCTCTCTCTCTCTCTCTCTCTCTCTCTCCCCTTCTCTCTCTCTCTCTCACTTTCTCTTTCTTTTTCTGTCGTCTGTCTGTCTGTCTGTCGGTCGCTGTCTGTCTGTCTGTCTCTCTCTCTCTCTCTCTCTCTCTCTCTCTCTCTCTCTCTCTCTGGAGTGTTGCGGTACACGAAGTGGAGAGGGTGTGCTTCATGTGCTCTCTCTCTCCCCGTCATTTTGCATTGGCTAAAGGAAGAACTATCACTTGTGGATTGTCAGCAAATTGTGTCAGCCACCATGCCTTCAGATGCCCTCAAGTTTAGGCCAGTATGTAGAGTATTTGCTGCTGTGTACGCATCCTTCATGTTGAAGCGAGCGAAATTCAAAGCCGCCATGAGAGTGTCCATGTTAAAGTTGAGGACACGGACTGACGGTGTTATGCTTGGACTGTTACTCTCCTTACTTGTGTACGGAAATTTGTTACGGCGTTGTGGAGACGTGGAGCTGAACCCTGGGCCTGGCACGAAGGACAGCCTGCGCCAGTCCCGTCTTGGCAGTGGAGGATCTACTCGACGAGACAGTGTCTGTGGTCAGGGATCTGCCCCCGCGGCGTCAGCACTTCCGGACCCCTCCATGAAGGACGTAATGGCTTCCCTGAACGAGGTGATGGGCTCATTGAACGGACTGAACTGTAAGTTCGATCATATGTGTGGCGAAATGAAAGACATGAAAGATATATGTGTGGTTCCTTACAGGGGAGATGTTTCTAGTTTGATAAAGGAAATTTCAGACCTCAAGCAAGAAAATTCAAGACTGAAGTGTGAAAACGAGAAACTGAGTGCGAAAGTGGAATCTTTGGATAAGAAAGTGATGACTTGGAGGGTAGATCAAAAAGAAATAACTTAATCATTCATGGTATTCCCCGGAAGAAGAACGAGAGCTGGCAGGACTGTGAAGATGTGGTGAAGGACATGATAACTGATGAACTTGAGTTAACTGATGATATTGTGTTTGACAGGGTCCATCGCCTTAACTCAAAGCCAGACTCTCTCCATTGTTGCCCGTTGTATCTTTTTCAAGGATAAGGACAAGATTTTTGCGTACTAAACGGAAACTGAAGGGAAGCAACATCTTCATTGGGGAAGACTTTTCTCTCTGAGAGTAAGGGAAATCCGGAAAAAAAGCTTTCCACTCATTTAAAGTCTGCAAGATCAAGGACAAAAAGGCATACATGGTATATGATCACCTTGTCATTGATGGCAAAAAATATGGACTGGATGCCAGTGATAATCTCGTTCATCTTGAATAGTGGTGTGGCCCGCCCCAAACTGTGACAATGTCCCAGTCTCAAAATTTGATAGGTTTAAAATATATAAGCTGACACCGGTTACCAAGTATGTTTCTGTTTCACGAGGGTTCACGCCGAACAATGTTGTCAACTGTGTTGATGTACAAGAAACGTGTGATACAAATCCCGTGCCTGATGTCAGTGTAGGCGATTTGTGCACGGATTTTTCCACCCATCAGGATGAATGTGTATATAACCTTGTTGATGTGCTGTGTGCGAAAGAAGGAACGTTTGAGATCAGTAATCACTCTGTCAACCAACCGCATGTTGATGTTCGTCTACCCTGCAGTGATGACGTTGGGGGTGAAACGTGTATGAATGTTGCACGGGAAGAATATGGGAGAGAATGTAGAGTGGACGGAGTGATGATGAAAGAAACTGGTGGCAGGGTAAATGTCTGAACGTGTATGAAAAAAAAACAACGTGATGATTGTGAGAATGTGAATGCTATAGACGCCAATGGCAACTGTAAGAATAAAACTGATTGTTGTACTCATCCTGCATGTCAGAATGTTAGTGACTGCAATAATTATATAAGTAAAAGCAGCAGAGGTGAAGATAGAAATTGTAATAACAAAGATGGTGACGATGTGAAATGTGGACAGAAAAGATAAAAAACAGCTCTGTAAGTGACTCCCTAAAGTCGTTTGGGGACGAATGAACAAAAAACCAATTTTACGAAAGGGTCAGGAGAAGAAAAAGATGATGGTATGGATTTAATACCTGAGAGCGGTTCCTGTTCTGGTCTGAATGTGGGGAGTGTATACAGTTTTGTAAAAAACATATCTTTTCTTCATTGGAATATATGTGGATTGTCTAATAAATTAGAAGATAGATGTTTTATTCAATTTGTTTCCTCGTTTGATGTTGTTTGTCTAGTGGAAACGTTTACAGAAAAAATTTGAATCGACTATTTTCAAAAATCATAATCTTATGTAAAGTCAGCGGTTAAGCTTACAAGACATGGAAGATGCTCAGGGGGGATAATTTGCTTGGTACATAAAAGCTTAGTTTCCTATGTGCGTCTTATTGATTGTGAGAATCCTTATTTGATTTTATTTTTGCTTGATAAAGAATTTTTTGGTCTTGGAAAAACAACCTTACTGGCTTGTACTTACGTTCCCACCTGACAATTCACCTTATTACTCTAAATAATTTTGACAATGGCATTGACTTGCTAGAAGACTGTATTGTGAATAAAGTGATGTCTTTAGGTGATGTTGATTTATTGCTCTGTGGTGATATTAATGCGAGGACATCTAACCTGTCCCCGGAAATTATTAGTGAGCGTGATCTACATGTATGTCACAATAATAACAAAAGTCCCGAAATGGTGAGATCTTCCCAAGATAAAGTACTCAACTTGTACGGAAAGAAAATGTTGAACATGTGTTCTGTATTAGGATTATGTATTTTAAACGGTGTATGTAATGGCGACTCAGAGGGTCGTTTCATATACATTTCTGACACAGGTAACAGTGTAAACGATTATTTCCTAGCATCTGTAGACCTTTTTGACTTATTAAGTAACCAGTTAACTTTGAGAGTGCTAGAAAGATTTGAATCTGATCACCTGCCCCTTGTATTGTACGTGAACGTCCGGAGTGAAAGGATGTATTCAAACATGAATATGCGTGTTCAAAATAACGAATTTATTGTCAAATATTGTTGGAACGAAGACTACGCTCGGCAGTTTATTTTTTCCATGCAATCAGAAGATATACAGAACCAGTTATCAGCGCTGAAGATCTGATACATGTGGATGTTAACAAGGCAATAGATCAATTCAATAAAATTGTAAAAGATCAAGCTGAATGTATGGTGAAAAGAATACCAGTAAAAAAAATGTCACTCAAAATGATTGGTATGACCAGGAATGTGAACTTTATAAATGTAAAATGCGTAGACTGTTCAGAAAATTTTGTAATACGTTAGATAAAGAAGATGGAATTGAGTTTTGTATTGCAAGGCGTGAATACAAGAATTTAAACAAAAGGAAAAAGAAAGAATATAATGATAGCTTACTAAATGAACTCGTGAATTCTATTCAGAGTCAGAAATCTTTTTGGGAACATATTCATAAAATATCTAGAAAGAGATCACAACCTTCAAATGATATTCCTATGCATGAATGGTACCAACATTTCAAAAGTTTGCTAGAAAAAGACGATGATGAGAATGTCATTGTGGAGGAAATGTTAACAGATGAGGACGGAGAGGGAGTTTGTTGTCTGCTTGACAGACCAATATCTAAAGAGGAGATATTACTTGCTATACGAAAATTGAAAAATGGTAAATCTGCTGGACCAGATGGTATGATTGGTGAGTTTTTCAAGAATTCTGGAGAATGTAGGCTCAACTTTTTAGTAAAGCTATTTAATTTTCTGTTTGATTCTGGAATTTATCCTGATGGCTGGAAAGAATCTATAGTTCTGCCTTTATTTAAAAAGGGAGAAGTCAATGATGTGAATAATTACAGGGGTATTTCCTTGAGTAATATTTGTAGCAAATTGTATAGTTCTGTTATCAATAGTAGATTGGGTGAATGGGTACGCATGAATGATATAACAGGGGAACATCAAGCTGGGTTTAAAAAAGGTTATTCAACAATTGATCATATATTTACACTACTAGCTGCCGTGCAAAAACAGTTTGTAAATAATCAAAAGTTGTATGTTGCCTTTGTTGACTTTGAGAAGGCTTTTGATTCAATCTCTCGTAAACTTTTATGGCCTATTTTGGTAAAAAAAATGGAGTTAAAGGTAAAGTATTTCGTTGCGTGAAAAGTATGTATAGTGAAGTAAAAGCAAGAATACGATCAGGAGCAAAATTATCTGATTCCTTTATGTGTTCTCGTGGTGTTAAACAGGGTGATGTTTCTAGCCCCGTGTTGTTTTCGTTGCTTATAAACGAGCTAGCCCTGGAAATAATAGAAAATGGTAGGCATGGAGTGACTTTTGATTTTTATAGAATTGTTTATTTTGCTGTTTGCTGATGATATTGTATTATTGTCCACGACAGTAATTGGTCTACAACGTCAACTTAATTCCTTATACTCTGCAGCCAAAGGACCTGAATTACAAGTTAACATGAAGAAGACTAATATTATTGTATTTCGTAAAGGTGGATACTTGGCAAAAGTTGAAAGATGGACCTATGGGAACGAGAGAGTCGTTGTAGTTAATGCATATAAATACCTAGGAATATACTTTACAACTAAACTCAGCTTTGATTATGCATGTCAAGATATCGCAAACAGAGCAAAGAGAGCAATTGTAGTTATTCTTCATATTTTGTACAAACTGGACTGTAATTCATTTAGTATTTTTACGAAGCTGTTTGACTCACAGGTTCAACCAATTCTGCAATATGGAGCTGAAATCTGGGCTTTCGGAAAAAGTATGGCCAAGAGAAAGTTCACCTGTATGCATTGAAGCGTTTCTTAAATGTTGATATGAGAACTCCAAATGATATGATTTATGGAGAACTCGGAAGATATCCAATTTACCTAAACTCCTATGTAAAATGTATTAAATACTGGCTGAAGTTAACTAGAATGCATGAAGATAGGTTACCCTTTAAGGCATACAAAATGTTAATGTTCTTGGATAATAATGGAAGAAGACATGGGCTTCTAGTGTGCGACAATGTTTGAATTCTTATGGATTTGGGTTTGTTTGGGATAATCAGGGCGTTCAAAACATATCTGGATTTTTAAAATGTTTCAAAGACAGGATAATTGATTGTAGATGGCAAAACTGGTCATGATCATGTTAATCATAGTGATAGATTCTTACAGTATAGACTCTTTAAGACAACGCATGAGTTAGAACCATATGCCAACGTGAAAATGAATCGATACATTATGAGCACATTAGCAAAGTTTAGATTTGGTGTTTCTGATCTCGCTTGTCATCGTTTCAGATATTACAACTATGCCGAAGGCGAATTTATATGCCGTTTGTGTGGTTTAGCTAAGAGGATGAAGTTCATTTTTTGTTGTGCTGTCCTGTGTTACATGATCTTAGAACCAAACTTATTCAACCTAAGTATTTTACTGAACCATGTCATTTTAAGGTAATATTACTGTTGTCGTCAAGAAAAGAAAACATTATCTGCAATCTGGCTATGTTTATTTATGAAGCACAAAAAAGACTGCGTGCTGTTGTGCATTAACTTTATTTGACTTTGTATATTTTCATAACTGCTTTGGATAGGTTTATAATGTGTAATGTCATAGGTGTAAGTTGCAGTGTACGATTGTGTAATGCCCCCCTTCAGTATGGGGCCATGGCCTTAAATCTGAATAAATATTCGTATTCGTATTCGTATTCGTCTCTCTCTCTCTCTCTCTCTCTCTCTCTCTCTCTCTCTCTCTCTCTCTCTCTCTCTCTCTCTCTCTCTCTCTCTCTCTCTCTCGCTCTCTCTCCCCCCCTCCCCCCTCCCTTCCTGTTTTTTTTTTTTGTTTTTTTTTGTTTTTTGTTTTTTTTGTGGGACTCTGCAAGTGGCAGAGTATTGTAAATCTTCCTATTGTTAGTAAATACTCCCTGTGCCCTTAATGTGTTCTGAGTCAGGCAAAGCTCTTGTTTCAATGAAAGTACATATCCTTTACAAGAAAGCACTTCTATTTTTGCGACCATGAAATTGACGTACTTAAGTACAGGATCATCTTGCTGAAATTCATCCATTTC
>JADBJO010001156.1:297500-300000 GCA_016801955.1 Conus betulinus | reverse complement strand
TTTGTTTTTATGCCAGCACAGCTAGGGAAAGGTCTTTCTTACTGATATCGCTGCGTTCATCCTTGGTCACGAGGAGATGAACAGAGGCAACAATGACCATTGTATCCAGTGTAATGACCAAGGGAGGTACATCAGTGAAAAATCAGGGTGTCCCTGTCGGAGCTGCGAGCTTGGCTTGATTTTTTTTTTTCTCTGGAGCAAAGGTATGAAAACCTAACGCTATGCCATGGACCTTGTGGTGGTGGGTGGTGGTGGTGGGGTGGGGTGTGTTGGTGGTGGTGGTGATGGTGGTGATGGTGGCGGCGGTAATACGGCAGGGCTGAGAGGCCGGGGGAGGGGGGGGGGGGGGGGGGGGGGGGGGGGGCGACGCAGGGAGTGGAAGCTGGCATACCCTGACTCAGAGGTGTGAGGTGTACAGTCAGTGGTGTGCTGGATGAAGACTCATGGTCCTGGACGGTTTCTACCAAGCCAGAGTGGTCTATGTATGGTGGGATCAGACCAAAGATACTGGCCCTACAGAGCGAGTATCTTTTGATCAGACTAACCCAGCACAAACCCTGTGCCCACAGGGCAGGTCTCTGGGCCCTGGGCTATGAACAGGGTCATTCTGACAGAAACCTTGAGTACCGAGGATTGAGGGGCTAACCCGCACGGCGCACTCAAATCACCAGAGAGAGGATATAGAGGGGCAAACAAAGCAGCACGGCGCACTCAAAACACCAGAGAGAGGATAGAGGGGGCAAGCAAAGCAGCACGGCGCACTCAAAACACCAGACAGAGGATAGAGGGGCAAGCAAAGCAGCACGGCGCACTCAAAACACCAGAAAGAGGATAGAGGGGCAAGCAGCACGGCGCACTCAAAACACCAGAGAGAGGATAGCGGCGCAAGCAAAGCAGCACGGCGCACTCAAAACACCAGAGAGAGGATAGAGGGGCAAGCAAAGCAGCACGGCGCACTCAAAACACCAGACAGAGGATAGAGGGGCAAGCAAAGCAGCACGGCGCACTCAAAACACCAGACAGAGGATAGAGGGGCAAGCAAAGCAGCACGGCGCACTCAAAACACCAGAAAGAGGATAGAGGGGCAAGCAGCACGGGCGCACTCAAAACACCAGAGAGAGGATAGAGGGGCAAGCAAAGCAGCACGGCGCACTCAAAACACCAGAGAGAGGATAGAGGGGCAAGCAAAACACCAGAGAGAGGGATAGCGGCGCAAGCAAAGCAGCACGGCGCACTCAAAACACCAGACAGAGGATAGAGGGGCAAGCAAAGCAGCACGGCGCACTCAAATCACCAGAGAGAGGATAGAGGGGCAAGCAAAGCAGCACGGCGCACTCAAATCACCAGAGAGAGGATAGAGGGGCAAGCAAAGCAGCACGGCGCACTCAAATCACCAGAGAGAGGATAGAGGGGCAAGCAAAGCAGCACGGCACACTCAAAACACCAGAGTCCTACACACCCACAGCCAAATAATGAAAACAAATAAAGTATAAAGTGCCTACAATTGAACGTGCATTCAAGACTTCCATCGCAGTTGCATTTGAAGCATCATCAACACAGAACACACACTCGAACGCAAATAAAATTAAGATAACCTCCAAGGGTTTGGTCTGACAGGTAATCAATCTAAAGTGGGGGCTTTGACAATGAAAGCTTGTCTACAGCTGATGGCTTTACCATCGGCTAGTGTATTAAACCATTGCTGGGAAGTTACCCAATTTTTGCTAAAAAGAAAAAAAAAAAAAAGACACGGTATATTTGCCAGAGTGAATGAGACACATTTGAAAGGGGAAAAAAAATGGTTTGTCTAAGATTCATGACAGCACGCGTAAATGTTAAGGGGGCGAGAGGTATCCTTCAATTGCAAGCAGCAGATAAAAACTTAGACAAGTTTGTGTTTAAAGTACAACGCGATGTTCAGCGTTTTTGTTGCTTTTTTTTTGTTCTTTTTTCTGCTATTCTTTCTGTCCATTTCCTTACGTCCTTGTTTTGTGTGTGTGTGTGTGTGTGTGTGTGTGTGTGTGTGTGTGTGTGTGTGTGTGTGTCTTTTCTTGTTTCTTTTCTTTCTGTCGTTCTTTCTCTCTTTCTTTCTGTGTTCTCAGTCTTCTGCTGTAGTTTTTTTTTTTTTTTGGTTTTCCTTCTGTCTTTCTGTCTGTTATTTTTTCCCTAAATGTGTGCCTGCCTCTTTTGTCTTTTTCCTTTCTGTCTTTCTTTCTGCCTTTCTTTCTATCGCTCTTGCTTTCTGTCTTTGGGGGGTTTTTTTTGTTGTTTTTTTTTTTGTTTGTTTTGTTTATTTTTTTGTTCATTTTCCTCGTTCCTTTTTCTGTCTGTCTTCATTGCTATTTGCTATTTGTGTCCGTTTATCAGTCTGCATGTCTTTTTTTTTTCTCTCTCTGCCAGTCTGTCCATCTATCTTTTGTTGTTTGTGTCTGTTTTTCTTTCTTTCCACACAGCCAGTATATAAACACATTTACGCTGAATCCACTGTGGAATAGTCTTA
>JADBJO010001156.1:277500-292500 GCA_016801955.1 Conus betulinus | reverse complement strand
AGAGGAGAGAGAGACAGAGAGAGAGAGAGAGAGACAGACAGACAGACAGACAGACAGAGAGACAGAGAGAGAGAGACAGGACAGACAGACAGACAGAGACAGAGACAGAGAGAGAGACAGACAGAGAAGAGAGAGAGAGGAGAGAGAGAGAGAGAGAGAGAGAGAGAGAGTTCATCACAAGATGATCTTAGACCTTTAAACTGCAATATACATTCCATTGTACTATCAGCACCTTCCCCCACCCTTCACAATAGTTTTGCAACTGGGGACTGAGCAATAACCAAAGCAATATCAAAAAAGCAAGGGTTATTTACCACACTATCAACATTGTCAGAATTGTTTATAAAAATATTCTTCTCCTTATAAGCTGGGGTTAGTATAGGGCATTCAAATAAAAGATGACGAATTGAGATATTCTCCTGACATATACACGCTATGCCTCGTGAAATATTTTGTATTCCATGTATTTAACCGTAATTTATGAATTAATCTGGCTAGATACCTTGGACATGATGGCAGAACGAATAATTCTCATTAAGATGTTTCTTCCGCATATTCTTTTCCAATCGCTGGATCAATTCATGCGGAGAAAAAATTTACGACTTTGTTGAAGGGTGTTTCAGAAATTGTACAAGCTCCCTGCTTTGCCAATTTGTCTGCTAATAATTCATTCCCTTTTAGCCACAATGTGAAGGAACCCAGCAAAAATCAACTGCTATACCTCGGGAAAGTAAACAATGTAACAGATGCTTAATTTCAAAAAGAATATCAGTTCTAATTTTAGATTTCCAGTGCTTTAATGATTGTAAAAAACTGATTTTGAATCAACACAAAATAGCACACTATAAAATGATACTGGCGTGTCATATAAGATAAATTCAGAGCTTTCATAATTGCATATAGCTCTCTGATGTATAAATTGAAAATTCTCTGCCTAGATAGAAAGACTTTTGCACATTTAAGGATGGTATAGTAAAATCCAGCACCACTGTCAGACGTTTCCATTACTGAACCATCTGTAAATATTTTTAAATGATTTGGATAAGTCTTTTCGAGATGTTCTCGAACTTCATTTACTAGAATATTTACATTGTCATCTTTCTTCAAAGTAGTATATCATCATCAATTTTTGCGTTGAGATGCTCCCATGGGGGCATTTGAGGAACAATAGGAACCTCCGAAATTGCATCAATATCATACTACATTCGGACATAAGCTCACAAGTGAAATTTCTAATTGGCTGTATGTATGATATATTTTTAGACCTTTTGGGGTATTCCTTGTTGGAATCCATAAGAATTTCATCAGTAACAGAGTTTTTTTTTACAGATAGGCCTCTTACAACGTATTTGGACACATCCAACGTTCGTTGTTCATTAAGAGGTAAAATGTTTGTCTCCTTATAGCATTTCATGTGTTTGTGTGTGCACTGGAACACCCAAAGCTAATTTTAAAGCTTTACTATCTAAGCTTTGCAGTTTCTTTAAAAGGTAGTTAGATGCAGAGAAGTATATTTCCTGTCCATATATTAATTTTGATCGAACTAACGATGTATATAAATGTAAAAGTGTGGTACAGTCTTGACCCCATGGTTGACAACATATAATTTTGAGCAAATTTAATCTTTTCCTAGCTTTATCTATCAAATTTCCAATATGCTTTTTCCAGTTCAGCTTCGGTGTTAAAAACACTCCTAAGAACTTGACTGTTTGCTTATTGTAGAACATTGTCATCAAGAATAAGGTTGGGCAGAGCCTTTGGGTTTTCGCCATTATTAAAAAGCATTAAACAAGTTTTCTCACCAGATAATTCGAGACCGTTCTCTTTCATGTAAGCAGACAGACTGTCCAATTCTCCTTGATACATTGTCTCTGTACAAATTTTACTGCCCTTTTATTCGAGTGCTTCCTTAATGAAGTATTAATCCAAAATGGCAATATCATCTGCATACTGCACTACATTGGTGGTTTTTGACAATGCCTTTGGGAGATCATGTATAAGGATCGTAAATAATAAAGGTGCAATAACAGAACCCTGAGGAATGCCCATATCTATTTTCCTGAATGATGAATATATTTTTCCAATTCGTGTACATATATTTCTTCCTTCTAGAAAGTTTTTTATATAATCATACATATTCCCAGAAATACCAATATTTTTCAGTTTATACAATAATCGAGCATGCCAAACACGGTCGTATGCTTTCTTTACATCAAAGAATGTAGCTAGTGTACTTTTCTGCGTGAAAATTGCTTTTTTATATGAGAAGTTAGTTTTACTAAATGATCAGTTGTGCAACGCCCTTTTCTGAATCCAGCTTGCTGGACTGGAATAATGTCATTTTTTTCACAATAATATAATAAACGCGTTTGTACAATTTTTTCAAGAAGTTTACCAACATGGGATTAAAGCAATGGGTCTATAGCTATTTACAGATGTTCTCGTTTTACCTTCTTTTGGTACTGGTACTACCACTGAACTTTTCCAGATTGTAGGAATAGTGCCGTACGTCCAACATTTTTGGAACAACGAATGTAGTAATATTTTCCACGAAGAAGGCAAGTGACGAAGAAGCTCATAAGAAATACCATCTAGGCCCACTGCTGAATCATAAGATGTAATGGATTCTATCGCTTCAAGAAGTTCTGATGATTGTAATGGAGAATTTAAGTAGTTATTATTGTCTGGTATGGGACTCTTATATTGTTCTTTTTGTTCCTCTTTATGTCTATGGTACTTGATTTCTGCTGGAAGATTTACAGTTTGACTATTTTCGAAAAGAAATGAGAGAAAGCTTCCGCCTTATCCATTGTGCTTGGAAATTCTTTTGTTAATTTTACAGGGTAAGCTTGTGTTTTGTAACAATTTTTCATTTGTTTTACTTTTTTCCAAACTTTAAACATATCCTTCGATTCTTTTACTTCGGTCTCACAAAATTCTGCCCAGTATTTCTTTTTTGCTTGAGCAATAATTTTATTACATTTGTTCTTTTCTTGCTTCATAAAGACAAAAATTTTCTTCTGTCTTATTTCGTAACCAAGCCTTGTAACTTTTTCGCTTTGATTTAACAGCTAGTCTACATTCTTCCGTCCACCATACATTACCCACATATTTACCAATCTTTTTAAATTTACATTTAGGGATAGAATGCTCGGCTGCTAACAGTATGACTTTGCTAAAATTAGAATAAAATAAATTAACATCACATCATCGTTCTCAATAAATGTTGTGTTATATACGATGCAAGAAAAATCTGGTAGGCATCCCAGTTGGCAAGTTTATAATTAAACTTTGGAATTTTGTCTTCGATGTCTGTTACATCATTATTTATGTCATCATCAAAGATTATAGTAATGGGGAGGTGATCACTTCCCAAACAATCTTCTCCTATAGACCAATTACAGTTTACTGCAATGCTAGCTGAAACTAAGGATAAATCTATCGCGCTAGGTTTGTGAGTTGAAACATCTGGAATTCTTGTGATTCGACCATCATTTAATAAAACTAAAGAGGAATCAGTAATATTTTCAAGGAATCTGTTGGATGAAACTTTAGAACACCCAGAATCCCAAAATGGTGCATGGGCATTAAAGTCGCCAACAATGATCCATTTCTTACTTGTTAAATTTGTATTCTTCAGCCAGTCTGTGTTATCCTCTTGGGGTCCATTAGGATAATATACAGAAAGTACATTGTAAACCGAGTCTTTGTTCACTTTGATTACAGCACCTGTAGCAAATACACCTTCATCTTCCTCGGCACCGGAAATGGAACGATCCTAGTAAATTCCAGGTCCCGTCTGATGTAAAGAGCAGTCTGGACTTTTTTGTTTGATTCACTGACTGTGTAAAGTGGAGGGTAGAAATAATTTTCCAAATTAGGTAGTCTGTGCTTTTCCACATTCAGAGACTGAAGTGCTAGCACAGAGTGGTTTCCCTCCAAAACATGATTTTCAAAAGCTAATAAATTACTGGGAAGTGATCTGGCATTCCATTGAAAAATTTTTGAAACAATCCTTTTGCTTAGCTTTCATGGCAAACTGTAAGTTGTAACATAACTGCTGTTATGCAAATGTTGTCATCTTCAACCGACATTGTATCATATGTCAGACTATTTGCAAAAGCTTCCCAATTGGCTAATTTATAATTATAACTTGGGATTTTGTCTTCAACATCTGATATGTCAGTGCTAAACTTTATCATTCAAATTTATGGTGATTGGAAGGTGTTCACTTCCAAGGCAGTCTTCTCCAGTGGACCAATCGCAATCAATTGCTAGATTTGGAGATACCAGCGACAAGTCTATAGCAGCTGGTTGTGTGTTGATACATCCGGGATTCGAGTAACTCGTCCATCATTTAACAAGATTAGACTGGAATCAACAATATTTTCTAGAAATCTGTTAGAAGACACTTTTGAACATTCTGTATCCCAAAAAGGAGCATGAGCATTAAAATCGCGAGAGAATTATCCATTTCTTAGAAGTGAAATCGATGTTTTTCAGCCAGTCCGTATTATCATCTTTGGGGCCGTGGGGATAATACACTGAAATGACATTATAAACTGAGGTGTCATTAACTTTTATCGCAGCCCCTACAGAAAAACAGTCTTCAGAATCTTGTAGTCCTGGGCATAGAAAACTTGTGAAAAATTGTAAATCACATCTAACATAAATAGCGCACTGCACCTTTTCATTTGAAATATTTACGTTAGTTAGTGGTGGACTGTAGAAATTCTTAATATTTGGAAGCTTTGATATTTCACATTTAGCGATTGAAGCGCTAACACACTATAATTTCCTTGTTGTACGTAATTTTCAAAGGGCAGAAAATTTGCAGAGATTGATCTGGCATTCCACTGTAATATTTTCAAATTGTTGTATACTTGTTTCTTCATAGTTGTCTATAAGTCAATATGTCACTGTGTGAAAAGAAGGGAAAAAAACTTATCACTAGTCAGGACCAGGATATTTTCCGACGATGCCTATGGTCTGTGACGGAATGCCGCGGGAGGAGGTAGACAATACATTCCTGGCGGTGGTAAGGATCCGTGGGGTCTGGAAGGCCAGTGACTGCAGTTGAATCCCCGGTGCCGCTGAATCTTCCACCTCTTGTCTGCGTCGTGGTCGATCCCAGAAGAGGCGATGTAGATGACGGCCAAGGTTCTTGCCAGTAGCCTTGCTCCTTCGCCATTTGGGTGGAGATCATCTTGAAGGTGATAAGACTTCTTGATGTTGTCGTAACCCACATGAGAAACGTTTTTGGTATTTTTTCCAATTAATTCAGAGTAGGTGTGCGCATTATATATCACCCGTTTTGCTTCAAGATGTTGCGATTTGACAGGGATTGACTTGCTGCATACAACATGGGACTGGGGAAAGATTTGCTGGACAGATTTCACAGCAGATGCCATGTCTTTTCCGCACACAGCGGCGGCGTCTTTTCCTTTAGGTCGTTGAATCCTGTGTGCAGAACCACACAATCTGGAGCAGGATGCAGCGATTGACTGCTTCTTCAGCAACCTTCTTGATGTCGTCAATGGTGAACGCTTTCCTTGCAGCCACTTGTAGTCCATAAGCCGTTCCCAGGCGTGTAGGATTGACTCGGTTCATCGTAGAGTCATGAAGAATAAGGACACGGGGAGTATCTGAGGGAATCGTATTTTTTTGCCTGCATTGATATGGGGTTGACTTCTGCGTTCTATTTGGTGTCACTTTATCTACGTAATTGGTAGTGACGTCATTTTCAGTACTGTTCTTTTGGCTACTTCTTTTGTTTTGTTTTTGGTTTTTGACTTTTCTATCGTAGTCCACCGGCCCTGCAGATCTTTCTGTTGTTGTCTTGGATGTAGGGACCGGTGGGACTACCTTAACAGCGTCCGCATAGGAGCGATAACCAGAGGTAGGTGTTACGTCCGTCTGGGTTTGAGTGTTACAAACGCTGTTTTCGGAACAGGCCTGCTCAGTTTTTCGATCGCTTCTTTTTGCTCACTGATGGTTATTTCGAGCCGCGAAATTCTGTCACACAGCCTTCCAATTACATTCGACAATGCTTCAAGTTCACTCACCATGTCAGCCTGATTTGTTTTGAGTGTTTCACCTTCACGCTGATGAGGTCCCTCTTCGGCAGTTTGCACATTTTCTAGCAGCGCTCGCTCCAATACTTTTTTTTTTATCTTGGTGGTTTTGTTTACTTTCTTCGGCCACCATATCACTAATTGAAGATGACACGGAGTTTACGCGACTCCGTAAACTTCTGGATCTAAGCCGCACCATGATTTTCAAACACAATCACTAGAGATGCTGTCAGCAAGTAGTAGTCGTTTCCGCCATCTTGGATTACGCTCTCTCTCTCTCTCTCTCTCTCTCCTCTCTCTCTCTCTCTCTCTCTCTCTCTCTCTCTGTGCATGTGTGTGTGTGTGGTGTGTGTGTGTGTGGTGTGTGTGTGTGTGGTGGGATGGATGTGTGTGTGTATGTGTGTGGCGGGAGGGGGACGGATGGGCGGGGAGGGGGGGGGGGGGGGGGGGGGGGGGGGGGGGAGCTGGCTGTAAGTGACTTGAAAGTTACTGCGGAAAGACATCTATACAGAAAGGGGTTGGAGTGAGAAAGAAGGGAAGAAAAAAATATATGAACGAAACGAGAGAGAGAGAGAGAGAGAGAGAGAGAGAGAGAGAGAGAGAGAGAGAGACGGGGGTGGGAGAGAGAGGGAGGGCAGGGGAAGAAGAGGAGAGGAGAGGGAGAGAGAGAGAGAGAGAGAGAGAGAGAGAGAGAGAGAGAGAGAGAGAGAGAGGGACAGGCAGCAGGCAGACACAGACAGACAAATAGACAGACAGACAGACAGACAGACAGAGAAAGATGAGAGACAGGGAGACAGAGAAGGAATGGAACAGAGAAAGATAAATTGGTTTCATGATGATCATTTTGCTACGTCAAAATGTTCTAGCACATAATACTTTTTTTTTTTAATTTACATCTTGAAATATGTTAAGTGCCTGATACATAATTTTCGGTTTATTGTCACCACAGCCTAAAATTACTCTGATGATCAAAAGTAAAGTCACTCAGTGCTACAATACACATTCGCGTGTTGCAAAATTTGTAGCGGAGTATATAAAAGAAAGAAAATGTTCTGTACAAGAAGAGGCGTAGCTGGGAAAAAAAAAATAGAAGGATATGGTCCGTTGCTCATCTCCAATGGGGATGATCCATCACTGTTATCACTGCGTGGACATTGCGCTAATATGATTATGACTATACGCTGATATAATTATGACTATACGCTGATATGATTATGGTTATACGCTAATATATAATCGTGACTACACGCTAATATGATTATGACTATACGCTAATATGATTATGACCATACGCTGATATGATTCTGATTATACGTTAATATAATCATGACTCTACGCTGATATGATTATGACTATACGCTGATATATGATTATGACTATAAGCTGATATAATTATGACTATACGCTGATATGATTCTGTTATACGCTAATATAATCATGACTGTACGCTAATATGATTATGACTTTACGCTGATATGATTATGACTATACGCTGATATAATTATGACTATACGCTAATATGATTATGACTATACGCTAATATGAATATGACTATACGCTAATATGATTATGACTATACGCGAACATGATTATGTCTTTACGCTTATGATTATGGCTATACGCTAATATGATTATGGTTATACGCCAATATGATTATAGCTGTACGCTAATATGATTATGGCTATACGCTAATATGATTATGGCTATACGCTAATGTGATTATGTACCGTGTGGTGGCCTGTGGTGGACTAGCTCATTCAATTTACCTTAAGATGGCTTCTAGCCCAGCCGACGGCAAAGAGCTTTCACCTAGTCCACATAACTCTCTTGCATAAACACACACACACGCGCGCGCGCGCACGCACACACACACACACACACACACACACAACAACACACGCACGCGTGCACGCACGCACGCACACTACACATACACAGACACACACACACACACACACACACACACTCTCTCTCTCTCTCTCTCTCTCTCTCTCTCTCTCTCTCTCTGTCTGCCTGCCTCTTCTTTCTCTCTCTCTCACTCACACACACACACACACACACACACACACACACGCGCGCGCACGCACGGACGCACGCACACCCCGCACTTACACACACACACACTCTCTCTCTCTCTCTCTCTCTCTCTCTCTCTCTCTCTCTCTCTCTCTCATCACATACACACGCGCGCACTCGCGCAGGCACGCACGCACGCACGCACTCACTCACACACACACACACACACACACACACACACACACACACACACACACACACACACACACACAAACACACACACACACACACACAAACGTGCGCGCGCGCGCGTGCACTCCTTATGAAAGCAGATTTTCTCAAAACACGCTAAGATCGCCTGAAAACCTTTCTTCTGTAAAATCTTAAACAAGATGAAAAATGCGTTAATCTCTCTTTCAGGAACTAAGAATCACATCAGGTGGATCATCTCTAAACAACGTGTTCTTGGAGCCTGCTGTAATTATCGTTTTAGATCTAACATATTGTAAGTCCTCACATCTCTCTAAGAACATGTCTTAATGTGACTGGTATATCAGAGAGAATCCCCCACAGAGTTTCCTCACCATTGCATAGATACGAGTGGCGTGTACAAGGAGTGGCCTAGGCGCAATCGACACACAACCATTTCTTCTGTACGGCCATCAACGGCACGTGGTAAAAACGTCAGAATTCGGATGGATTTGACCAAGTTTGTTATACACACATGATGATGAGCTGAAGTTGACTGTTCCTTGTGAAATTACACCACTGGTCTTTCCACAGGACAAAGCTGAACTGGAGAGCGCGTGGGGTAGTGGAATGACCACTGCGAGAGCAAGGACGATAAGAGAGTAGCTGCCCTCCCCTTCCACCCACCAACCCTCCCTCCCTCCTTCCCTCCCCCCCCCCCCCCCCCCCCCCCCCCCACATACACACACACATACATATGCTCTTTTGCATGTTCATTTTGGTTTATGTACAACACAACAACCGCAGGGGTGGGGGTGGGGGGTGGGGGAGGGGAGGCAAATGGGGACCGTTGCTATGTCAAAATTGATTCCATGCGTCTGCCGATTTTACTTTTAGCTGAAATTAATCAGGAATCTTCTTATCTTTGGGTGGATAAACAGGGTTTTTAAGAAAGGGATTCGAATCCACATATTTCAGTTCTGCGGTTCAACTCGCTAACTCTTTGAATACTGGTCAACTATGGGTTTTTGGGGGGTTTTTTTAAAAAATTTTTTTGGTTTTGTTTTGTTGGGGGTTGTTTGTTCATGTTTAAGCTGACCATTGTTTTTCATGAGTGTAGTATGAAAATGGGGCACGAATAATGTACTACACAAACTGACAGAAAAATCATCTTGATAGATAAATTTATGTACCACACAAACTGAGAAAAGGATAGATAAATAAACAGGTAGACAGACGGATATGAAGACAGACAAATAGACACATAAAGAGATAGATGGCTAAATAGATGGAGAGATAGGTAGGTAGATAGAAAAACAGACAGACAGGTGGGTAGATAGAGAGAGAGAGAAATAGAGTGATAGATAAATAGATTGGTGGAGAGAGAGAGAGAGAGAGAGAGAGAGAGAGAGAGATACAAACAGAGACAGATTGAAATCGAAAGAGAGAGAGAGAGAGAGAGAGAGAGAGAGAGAGAGAGAGAGAGAGAACGACAGACAGACAGACAGACAAATAGACAGATAGAAGTTTTATTCCCATTTTTGCTGGTCATTCGACTCATCCGAATCCGGACAATTTCAGCTGAGAACAAGGGGCAGTTTCAGAGAAAAGGGAAATAAATACTGGGGAAAGGAAATCAGCAGATGCTAACATACAGTGAACAAGATTTAAGAGAGCATGCTACCAGGAGCTTTCTCTAGTGTATTGCATTCTTTAACTCAAAGAAGGAGAAACCGACTGCCCTATCTTAACACATATGCAGACATAGTTTTCAGCTTTAGAAGCTGATGGATTTCTTTGTGAACTTTCAAAAGAACAGGCCAAGTTTGTGAAAGCTGACGGAAATTTTTGCAAAGGGAATCGGCTGTATGCGATATCTTAGAGGAAGAATGTCGGACGCTGAATAGATTCCCATGCAAATATCATGCATGAAGTTTGTTTCCGAAAAGAATATTGATTGGGGGGGGGGGGGGGGGGGGGGGGGGGGGGGGGGGGGGGGGGGGGGGTATTAACATACAAAAGACTGCTTGCGTGCACGTACGCGAATGTACAATGCACGTAACTAGAGGTTATGCACCAAATACACTTCAAATGTTGCAAGATGACTCTGCATTATAGATTGTATCGTATCGTATCGTATCGTATCAGATCGGATGGGATGGAATGATATTGTTTCGTAACGTATCGTATCGTATTGTATTGTATTGTATTGTATTGTATTGTATTGTATCATTTTGTATCGTATAGTTTTGTTTCTTATCGACTCGACTGGATTGTTTTGAGTCACGTCGTATTGTGTTGTGTTGTATCGTACCGCATCGTATTGCATCGTTATCGTATCGTCTCATATTGTATTGTATTTAATAGATTTCTCGCCACTGCACCTCTGGGTAAAATTGGGATTGACCTGTCGGGGAATACACGTTGCCTTTGTTTGGCGCTATTGTTTCCCTTTTATTTATTTATTCATTTATTTATTTATCGATTTTATTAGTTATTTATTTCTGTATTTATCTGTTTAATAATTCACTCATTTATTTCTTTATTTGTTTATAAATTTGTCTATTTATCTATTTTGTTTGTTTTATCTGTTTTCAATTCCCGTAGGAATACCCGGGGCTCTTCCTTCACAAACGTCTTCCTCGCCTTGTGGTAGATTTGTGCCAGCATTTTCCTCTGTCTCTTACTATCGTTTACTTTGCCTTAAAAACGGGGTTTTTTTCCCTCTTTCTTTGATGTTTGCTACTGTTTTTCTATCTATATAGAACATTCTCCTGTCTTTCTTGTGGGACCTCTTTCAACCTTTTTTTCCTTTTTTTTGGTTGTTGTTGCAAATATGATAGCAATTTATGACAGCTTTTTGTTGTAATCTGGCAATTAGGTAGTGAAAATTGTCTACACTGTCCGAAACAGACACCATTCTGCAATGGTTGTTTACCCATATGACTTTTTATGTGTGGGATTTTATTCAACTTTTTTTTTTTTTACCTAGAACCGAAACATTAAGGGGGGATAATTTACGCTATCCGCAGAACCTGATTTCATTTGCCAGAAAATGTCACTGATCTAGCTACCGTGTCATAAAGAATTTTCATTGTTTCTTTTTCCATATCTTTTTCCCAATGATCTGACCTTCCATGATGTAACGTTTTTCTCCGTGTGCATTTGACAGTCCTAACAGAAAAGGATCTGTGACATCGGGAGGGCTATGACTAGCAAAACCTGGAGGTTTGTGGATTTATCTCACAGAATTGTTTCAAGGATATCTTTTTGTCTTCGTTGTAAAGGTCTTTTAAGTGCGCTTAATGCATTCTGTATTCGAAGAATGAAGCCGATTGTGTGATCCAATAGAGGTAACACACAGACCACCACTGTAGGTGCAGCAGACAAAGTGAAAGAAAGCAAGAAAGAAAGAAACAAACAACGCCTCAGTGTCAGACTCAAACCGTAAACTTGGATCTCATTTGCTCTACCAACGAGCGTGTTACACACTAGTCCACACCACAGATACGCATCAAAGTGTAGTAAGTTCGTTCCTGAGCTACATTACATCTTGCCACCAACAGCTGTCCTGGCGTAGTGGTTACTGTCGCTGACTCCCGGCTGGGAGGTCATGAATTCAATTCCCCTTTGAGCCATTTATTTGTAGGGTTTTTTCAGCATCCATCGGCTTGCACTCAGTGTTTAGTCTGCAATGAGCTGAAATGGGAAGAACTAAAACTACACAGTCGAGTTTCATTAATGAAATGCACGCGTCTCTGAAAGCGTTGCTCAAATTTCCTGACCAAATACTGCAGGTGTCTGTATCTCTCAGGCCTGGTTAACGCCGGGATATATTATGAAAGCAAGCGCAGAGTACAGCCCTGTCATGCAGTCTCAGACCGAACTCCACAGCATCACATTCATCGATCAGCATTGAATATGATATGATGATCTAACCCTTCATGCCCTGCCCTCATGGTGACCTTATTTTCAATATCCTCTCCATGTCTATGCCCTTGAAGAGTTCGGGTCGAGGGTCGCAGGTACGGGTAAATTCATGGAGACCGTCGTTTGACGAACGCAGTAGCGACCTCCGATGGGGTCGGTCTCTCACAATGGCTTTGCGATTGAGCAGTCATTGCCGCCAGTAGGCGGCTTAGTAGGTGATACTCTGCATATGCAGCAGTGCGGTGAATCCTCTGGTGGGTGTCCTCACGACGACTTTACCTTCACTGCCCACTGTGGATTGCCGATGCCGGACCAGCCAGGGTGTGGCTGTGGACGGGGAGTCGGAATGCGCGGTGTGTAAGGGTTATGCCACAGAAGTGGTAAAGAAGATGCGACAGAAGAAGAAACGGTTTAGGAATGCTTTCATAATTTTGTGGTAAACAAAAACCAGTCAAATGTACCGGTTTGGATGAAAACTTCACCGCAATGGAAGCATGGAAGTAAGCTCTCTACTCGGGTCCTTGGTTTACAAGATATGTTGGTTGTCCATCGGATCCGATGATGACATTTACGTTCTGCAGCTCATCGATGCACGCGAAGGGTGGCTCTGCAGTCCTAGCCTGGAGGCGCAGAGTCTTGAACAGTGGGGGCATTGGAAGTCCGTTGTTGTGATCACTGCTGATGCAGCCCTGTGTCGCTTTTCTCTGGCATCAGTGAGCTTCTGGCGTCGTGCTTCTTCGTAGTTTGCAGCAGCTTTGTTGACTGAGACTCTCCATTTTGGTCTGTCCATAGCACTCTCCTCCAGTTCTCTCGGCTTGACGTGACACCACTGGATGTTTGCTTTCACGGTGTCTTTGTATCGCAGCTTTGGGCGGCCTTGGTTTCTCTTGCCGAGCTGTAGCTCACCATACATCAGGCGTCTTGGCATCCTAAACTCCTCCATACGGATGACATGCCCCACCCATCGAAGTTGGGCCTTGATGAGCATGGACTCAATGCTGGTGGAGTTGGCACGTTACAGAACCTCCAGGTTGGTGATGTGGTCCTGCCAGCTGATTCCGAGTATGGAACGGAGAGTTCGCATGTGAAAGTATTCCAGTTTTTTGACGTGTCTGCGATACAGTGTCCATGTTACACAACCGTAGAGAAGGGAGGGGAGTACCACCGCATTGTAGACCTTCAGTTCGTTGACAGTCGGATACTGTGTTGGTTGAGCACTCGGGTGCGGAGTCTGCCCCATTGCCTGGCTAGCCTTGCCGATTCTAGAGACGATTTCTTTATCCAGGGAGCCATCACAGGAGATGGTGCTTCCCAGGTACTTGAAATGTTCGACATTGGCAAGTGGTGTGTCGTCGATGATAATGCTGGGTGCAGGTGGGTGGGTGTTTGATGCAGGTTGGTGAAGCACCTCCGTCTTGCCGAGACTGACAGTCAGGCCAAAGAGCTTTGAGGCCTCAGAGAAGCGATCTAGCATCATCTGCAGGTCGGATTCTGCATGGGCCACAAGGGCGCAGTCATCGGCAAAGAGGACTTCTTGGAGGAGGGTTTGCATGCTCTTTGTCTTGGCAGTGAGACGACACAGGTCGAAGAGGAGCCATCCAAACGAGCGAATGTAGACCCCTTTCTCCAGGTCGCGGACGGCATGGAACAGCATACAGGTGAAGAACACATTAAATAGGATTGGAGCTAGAACACAGCCCTGTTTCACACCGTTGCTGATTGCAAAGGCTTCTTCCGTCACATTCCCGCCAGAGAGGACCTGGCCAGTCATGCCGTCGTGAAAAAGCCTGATCATCGATATAAACTTTGGCGGGCATCCGATGCGCTCTAGACTGTCCAGAGGGCCTCTCTATTGACCGTGTCAAAAGCCTTGGTCAGATCTATGAAAACAGAGAATAGGGGCATGTTTTGTTCAATGCACTTCTCTTGAAGTTGTCGGATGGCAAAGATCATATCAGTAGTACTTCTGCCAGGCCTGAAGCCGCATTGTGCGTCCGGGAGGTTTTGCTCCGATACTATGATAAGTCTGTTGAGTATAACTCTGGCAAAGATCTTCCCTGCAATAAAGAGGAGAGAGATGCCCCTGTAGTTCCCACAGTCAGATTTGCTTCCCTTGTTCTTGTAGAGGGAGACAATCAGAGCATCACGGAGATCATCAGGCATCTCCTCCTCTTCCCAGATACCCAGCAGGACATCATGAAAGGCTTCGAGGGCGTTGGGGGCCTGCCGCCTTGTAAATCTCGGCAGGAATGCCGTCCTTTCCCGACGCTCTGCCTGAGTTCGTCTGTCGGATCGCCTTCTTAATTTCGTCTATGGTCGGGGGTTCTGCGAGCGAGTCTTGCATTGGCTGCTGGGGAATCTGCTTCAGTGCGTCTGCGTCGACCGATGAGGGTTGATTAAGCAGGTTACTGAAGTGCTCTTGCCAGCGCTTATTCAAGCCCTCTTGGTCTTTGATCAGGGTCGAACCGTCCGAGGACAACAACGGGGAGCAGCCCTATATAGAGGGGCTAAAGACTGTCCTCAGAGCGCTAAAGAATTTTTTGGAATTGTGGGTATCCGCGTAATGCTGGACTTCGGCCGCTTTATCTTGCCACCACTGGTCCTGCATCAGTCGAAGGTCGGACTGGACTTCTGCCTGTAGAGGTTTAAATCTTTCACGCTTGGAGACGGAGGACGGGTCATTCTGCCACTCGATATAAGCCTTGTTCTTAGTAAGGAGGGCTTCTCTGATCTTGTCATCGTTTTCGTCGAACCAGTCTTCATGTGTTCTAGTTTTGGCACCAAGCACTTT
>JADBJO010001156.1:267500-272500 GCA_016801955.1 Conus betulinus | reverse complement strand
TTAGTCCCTGAATCACCTTCAAATCCAATTCATCTTTACTGTAAGTAGTATAAAACATTATCTCTGAGAGACAGGGATCAAAGACGAATATTTTCTAATCACATACGTCGTTTTTTTTTTTTTTTTTTTTTTTTTTTTTGTTTTTTTTTGTTTTGTTTTGTTTTTGATTTTCTTTTCCCGTGGTATTATTAATAATACCGTCCTCTGGTTAAAAGAAAAAAAACCGCCTTTGTATGTCTCCAGCGTCGAAGAGTGAGATCCAAACCCAAAGCTCAGGCTCACGGGGCCTGTCGCCAATATCTTCACAAATGAGGAAGATGTTTGACAGTCGCTCGCGGGTCTTTTCTTGTGCATCGTCAGTTTTAGATTTAGGGAACTCAAGATTTGATCAGGTGTACACAGTTACTCTATTATACAAAGAGCGTGTGTAAATTTGACGTTCTGTGGCGGTTCTTTTTTTTAAAGAAATGTTGCAGGGAGACAGACAAATGGACAAACATACAGACAAAACAATACCCTGTTCATTATCATACCCACTGCCTAAACGGCTCTGAGAGAGAGAGAGAGAGAGAGAGAGAGAGAGAGAGAGAGAGAGAGAGGGGGGGGGGGGGGGGGGTTTGGTCGTCAACAGAAATCACCACCAACATTCACAAGGTACAACACGTTTAGCTGCAAAACACTTGACGTCAAAATAATTTAAAAAGTTGATTGCTGCGTCTTTCGACTTCAAAATCGATGTAAGCGCGACAAAACAAAACAAAAGAAAAGAAAACATTTGTCACGTGTGGTAGGGAGAAGGTATTCTGTACTGCTGCAGAGTGTGTTTTTGAAACGTTGGCGTCCCTAAGTACATACTATCCTCTACTTATGTACTGTGGATGAGAGACGCAGAGCACGGGAACACAGGGGAGGGGAAGGAGGAGAATGGGCAAAGACAGCAACAACGTCATCGTCAGCGACCAGACTAATTCCAGCCGGCTCCACGACAGTACCACCTCCGTTCCAGACAACCCCGGAGCCCGACCTCTCCCGACCTTGACCCAGAATGACATAGTGTCAACACACAATGCCATGCACGAGGGCAGCGCTGGGCCATAGAGGTCGTCACTGGTAATCCAAGTGTCACCTCACCCCGCTCTTCAGAGATTGGAGAACTGGTGCCTGAAGACGTTAAGAACAACCCTTTCTTGACGCGTGATGATTGATGAAACAGGATCCCCATGTTGTCGGCGGATCGCCCTTAGTGTGGGAGATTTCGAACAGAATCATACCCGACCCCCCCCCCCCCCCCCCCTCCCACCTATCACCCCCTTATCAGTTCTTGAGGATGACATGGGGCCTAATCGTCTCAGCGGGTTCGAACAATACGTTCTTTGAATCCAAAGGTTCTTGGTTCAATTCCGGCTCGAGACCCGTCAAGCATTTTTCTTGTCAGAGAAGACATTTCAAAGTACTGTCTTCTCAGAGCAGACATTCAGGGCATCGTCTCGTCAGAATAGACACTTCAGGCATTCTCTGGTCAGAACAGACACTTTCACAGACTTTTTCGCCCTCCAAGTCCTTCGGTGGTGATGCTGAAAACAAAGTGCCCTGGGCACATTAAGAGAAAAATGAAGAAAATCAACAAACGAATAAGCACCACCACCACCACCACCACCACCACAACCACCCAAAAACAAAAACAAAAACAAAAAACAAAAAACAAAAAAAAAAACAAACAAAAAAAGAAAATTCTTGCATATATCTTAAATCCATTTCATTCTCCATAGAAAAGCAGGCCATGGCGTATCGCCTGGACAGATAGCAGGAGGAAAGAAGAGCTAAAAAAAAAACAAACAAACCCTAAAAAAAAACTAAAAAAAAAAAACCCAAAACAAAACAAACAAAACCTGAATGACTGCGCCGCCAAACAAAATCAAATAACAAACAAACAAAACCACGATGTATTTTGACCTATGTGGTCTGCTTCAAGCAAGATATATTGCATTCAAAACTATGGAGGACGGAAAGACAGTCCTTCTGGGTGACAAATTAACACCCAGACCGCAGAGATGTAAAAGACAGTCTGTTCGTCCCAAGTTGTCATTGTCACCAATATTTTTTGTCTTGCCAAAGGAAGACCATGTAGGTCGAATTGCATCGTGGTTGCTCTGTAATTTGCTTTTTTTTTTTTCCCCCTTCGTTTTCGTCTGTTTTTGCTTTAGTTTTAGTTTCTGTCTACTGTCACCCCACTTTTAGAAGAAAGAAAAAAAAAGGAACTGTTGTCATGCATAAACATTATCTCTCACAACGAAATGTGCCTGTTAAATGATGATAGCAATGGTCATATGTGCCAAAAATCCTGCCGACTATGAATACCGACGCTCTCTCCGGGGAACAAACAGGAAAGCAAAGGGGAAGACGTTGAAAGAAGGTAGCGGTTTCCACCAGGGCCTCCAGCTGTATGGACAACATAACCATTTGGTTGTACAGTTATAACAACTCATCATTCCGCCTTATTCTCAAGGCTTTGGCCTGGGAGTTTTCCGAGGCGTGAAAAGACTGGACGGATGTTGCTGTTGTGTGTACCGATAGTGTACATAGCTAGGCCTGTGGTCCTGTCACTCGTGAGTTCCAACCACTCCTGGGGTTGGAGTGTACAGTTTTTGAAAACCCTCTCTGTCTGGGGATGGATGCCGTCTCCTGTCATACTACGCCGTTCTAATGGTGACTCTCTCTATACGAAGCGCGGACAGTCTCTTGTCTTGGGGACCAACTTTGCAACCAGGTCAAAGGCACATTTAATTAAGTATCCGTTCGTCCTTCGCTTTCATTGTCATGAATGGTATTTGTTTTATGTCTGAAGAAGATCAGGTAGGTCGAAACGCATGTGTGTGTGTGTGTGTGTGTGTGTGTGTGTGTGTGTGTGTGTGTGTGTGTGTGTGTGTGTGTGTGTCCTTTCATTCAGCGGCACAGCAATTCTGTTTGCGTACCTATTTCAATAAACGCCTGCTGTTACCCCCCTTGAAGAAGAAAAAAAAACACGTGGCACCGATGTCATGTAAAGACGTCATCTCTAAACACGAGTGTGTCTACTTTAAGAAAAGACTGATTGTCACGTGTGCAAAAAAAAATACGCTGGTGATGAAGTCGAAGCTGTACAAGGAACAAACACGAAAGAAAGAGGAAGACAACAAGAAAAAAAAGGTAGCGGTTTCCACCAAGTTTCTCCTATTGTACAGACAACATGCCACTTGGCTGTACAGTTATGGCAGTAATCTTTTCACCTTATTCTGAAGCTTTGGCCTTAGAGGTTTGTTGCTGGCACGAAAAGTCTGGAAGCAAACTGCAGCTGCGTTCACCATTAGTGTACGTGGCAACGGCTACGGAGCAGACGGACGTGAGTTCCAAGCACTCATGAGGTCGGATTTGATGGCTTATAACCCCTGTCTATTAGACACCCTGCTGTCATTATTTTCTTTAGAATTCTCCGTTTTAATTGACAAGAAAACTTGTTGTACTGTTTTGCATACAAATTCTTCTTTCTACTTTTTCCACAGAATGTATTAGATATATATTCTTCAAAACTGCATCAACGGTCCTCACTGACTAAACGAAAATGTGTTTTTTTTTTTTTTTAATTTCAGGGTTCGCACGCACAACGCCACATACAGAAAATAATCGTGTTCGTAAATAAAGTCTCTGGTCCTCATAGACCTGTTAATCATTCTTTCACAATTTCCAGTCTTTGTGACTTTTTGGGTTTTTTTTTTTTTTTCCCGTTTTTTGTTTTTAGTCATACTTTTTTTTATTTCGAAACTTACCAAGGCATGACAAATAAAGAGTACAAAAACGCATTCATAGCACGGTAAGACAAACAACAACAACAAAAAACACTAACCACGAAACAGCCAGCTGCGCACAGAGTATCTGATTCAGATCAGACAATGGAAAAAAAGAGAGGGGTGAGTTCCACCTTGTGTAATGCCGCGCTCTGGGCACGATGAACCTTTTGCATTTCACTGCCTCTGTGGCCAAAGAACTTTGACTTTTGACCTTTGAACACCTGCTTCTAAAAGGTGTCGGTATCTTGGCTCTGAGCCAGAGAACAGAAAGGTGAGAATAGCATTCTGACGAACACCAAATAGCAGTTTCTGATTCCCCTGTTGGCTGCTGAGTGTTTACAAAAAAAAAAAAAAAAAAAAAAAAAAAAAAAAAGAAACTGTGTGTTTGTTATTGACGGGGAATCTAAGATGGTTCGATATTTGAGAGTTCTTTTTTTATTGATTGATTTTTTTTTTAACTTTCTTTTACAAAGGAGAATATTTTCCGTCACATCAGTTATAAAGCCAGCTCAGACAGGTGGCATAAATGCTACTCTGCGCAATGCGCACAAGAGATCATAAATGTTGCATTAAAACTTCATAACTAGCACCCGCATGAATATCACAGGTAATGGAATAAACTATGTCTAAACTACCCACATACAGCATCACAAATGATGCAATAAAATATTGACTCACATATTTCAGTATTTCATGCATTGAAACTCTTACACAATTGAAACATCACATCATAGCTATTCTGCCATTCACGTAACACATTACAAACCATGCATTAAAACAGCTCCACCAGGTGCCATAACACATCACAAGTGATGCCTTAGCATTACTACATACAAAAACCGTGACAAACATGCATCAAAATCGCTATTCGTCTTTACATAGGATATCACTATTCTAATCCATGCATAAAAACGCCACAAATATTCATTAAAACTATTCCGTGACATTCACAAAACATCACGAATGGTTCACTAGGGCCATCCTACAGCATTCACAAAACATCACAAATGATGCTGTGGCGTTACTACCTGCTTATCAGTGATAGTTCTGGATATGTTTGGGATGAACCTTCACTGAACAGACATGATTCAAAAATTGTTCTTTATAAAGCAATGAAAACGTGAAAAAAGAAGAAGATCGTTATCGAGAAGAAAGGCTAGGGTAGCTAGCGTGTGT
>JADBJO010001156.1:240000-245000 GCA_016801955.1 Conus betulinus | reverse complement strand
ACTGTCTCAGATTCAGTATGTCCGAGGTTCACTATGTCCAGATTTCAATAAGTGCCAGTTTCAATATGTCACAGACTCGAGGCGTCCCAAGCTCTACGTTACAGGTACTAAAAGCAGGACTAGGGTTAGAAGTTCGGTCAAGGCTAGAGATGGGTGTCGGTAAGAGATCGTTTGAAAAAAGGATAGATTTGGAGCTTTAAAAACCTCAGACGTATTAGACCTGAATGTGAGGTAAGTCTCAGAAGAAGGGCAGATGCTAATGTATAGGTCAAAGCAAAAATGTCTGAGATGTTGTAGGCTAGGCTAATGGTTATGACGAGGTTAGTGTTAGGATTCACAACCCGGTAAGCATAGGACCTGTGCGAATGGTGATGTACCCGGGCAAGTATAGGACCTGGGCGAATGATGATGTACCCGGGCAATGCACATCATCTTTCTAGGCGTCTGAAAGTGGAGGCAGTATAAAGAAAAAAAAAAACCTACCATACACCGTACAACCATGTCTTGACCACATCACTTTGAAGATGTTTTAGGTACGTTCAGCGAACGACCATGAACGGTGTTTAGACTGACATGAATAAAAACCCTTGGAGAAGTAAGACGTTTGGAGAGGGACCCGAGATAGCGTTTCGCTACACACACTCTCACAAACACTATCAACTTCATAAACTTTTATTTTTTTTTTCTTTTCCATCGCTTCCTTTATGAATGTATACCCACTCCGATTTTCCCTACTTGCCAGTGCATAGCCACATTCAGTTCGTCCCGCAGCAATCCCAGTGACAGCACAGTAAGCTTTAAACGCCAGGTCGTCATGAAGTCTGGCATGCTGCCAATTCGGAGAGATCTGCGTTGCTGCTTAATCGCTTCAGTGGTGTTCATGGTGTTGCCATGTTCTAATTCAATGTTTGCTGGATAACGTATGCTATTCCTCTCGCCCTCCCTGACTGTGACATGTAATTATGTTCGACTGCGTGGCATGAATGAGTGAGTGTTTCTACCTCCTCCCCACCCCTTTGTTACCCTCTTTCTCTCTCCTCCCTCCTCTCTCCTCTCTCTCTCTCTCTCTCTCTCTCTCTCTCTCTCTCACAGACACACACACACACACACACACACACATACTCATATACACACGCACACACACACGCGCACGCACACACACACACACACACACACACACACACACACACACACACACACACACACACACACGCACACACACACACACACACACACCACACACACACACATTCACACACACACTCATATACACACGCACACACACACACACACACACACACACACACACACACACACACACACACACACACACACACACACACACACACACACACACACACGCCACACACACACGCACGCACGCACGCACACACACACACACACACACACACACACACACACACACACACACACACTCACACACACCATTTTTTCTTCGTACGTGTCCTTGCGGCCACCGCCCTGCTGTCCTCTCGGTGACAACACCCCCACGGTCCTCCATCAACCGTTCTTCATCTTGTCATTCTGACCGCGCCCCCTTCTCCCCCCCCCCGCCCTTCCCTTCCCATGAGTGGGGAACTCTTCACCACCATTCAATCTCTCCTCCCTGCCCCCCACTCCCAAGTCCCGTCCCCCCCCCCCCCACCCAATCAACCAGCCCTCTTGAAAAAAGGGTCCCAAAGCATCCGACAGCATCGAAAACCTGACCACAGACTCAAAACAGGCGTACATTTAAAGGGGAAGGAGAGAGATGAAAAGGGCGGAGGGGGAGAGTTAAAACGTTGGTCATCACGAGAAGAAGAAACTTGCGGTATTTTGTCATGGAAATCGAAACTTGTATCTTTGACTGTAGTCTAGCTGAACTTCAGTTTTCGGGGCTGTCGAAACTCATGCGTGGGAATAAAATCATGAAAGATCGTGAAAAAAAAAAAAAACTTGTACCCGCTGAAAGAGATGAATATCGTCAAAGCAATTAATGACATCGTAACTGGACTACCGACATCCTCAGGGGTGATAAGACTAAGTCGTGGTGAGAACTCCAGGCAATCCGGTTGATTTCTCACCAACGGATTGAAAAGAGATCATGAAAAGCATTTGCCGGAAATAGAAAAATATACAAAAGTGAACATGGGCAAACAGCATTACAGAAATCGACAGTTTGTGTCAACCACGTGTCACTACCTGGACGGTCAGAGTGTAGAAAAGAAAAGAGGGCATATTATAACATCGTGACCACAACCAAGTGTGAAAAAGTTCCAGAGCCATGCCAGGGGAATGGTGGTCTACAAAGGGAAGATAAAGCAGCAGAAGACAGTGCAATCACCAGAAAAAAAGACAAGGTAGAGTCGAAAAGAGTGACAGGAAAGATGAAATTACAAACACAGAATATCTTAGATGGTGGGCGAGCTGTTCACACTGAAAGAGATTCCCCCTGCACCCCCCACCCAGGTATCCTAACGAGTGAAGGACAATAAGGCAATAAGGATAATAACTATGGAGTGCCAATGGGAGTCATTTTTTTTGTCTGAGATTACATTTAAAAAAAATACTACACAGTCCTTTCTTTCATGACCTCCCAGAATCAACCAGGCCCGAGAAATTCAGACACCTGCAGATTTGGTCAGGAGTTTTGTTTAAAACTCGCAGAAACGCATTCTCTTTAAGAACCTAACTCAAAACCAGTCAGGTAGCTCACGGGGGAATGGAACCCCTTACCTATACATTCCTGAAACAACTCCAAATTCTACTGTCAGTCTCTGGCAGAGTGCCAGGGGCGATGTGTAGTACACGAGAGAGCTGATTGTTACCTGGCGGTGAGCCTACCTAAATGGAATCCCTCCTCTGATCGAGAAAATACGGCGAAGTTCGAAAGCACTTAGCTCGTCTCCAGGGCTTCTAATCAAAGACCAGACGCGTTAATCGGCGAGAGATTGCACTTCTACAGAGGTCGGGTGAAGGTGTATATCCATCGTCTGTTCGCGGCGAAGTAGGACGGCTGGCTAGTCCCGCTGCCCAGTAGGGTTTCAATAGATCGTGTTGTTTCAGCGTAGAAAGGCAAAGAAAGTCAATTTCGAGATTTTATCGCTTTCTTTTTCTTTTCTTTTTCTTTACTTTCTTTTCCTTTCCTTTCTTTTTTCTTTTCTTTTCTTTTTTCTTTCTTTCTTTTTTTTCTTTTCTTTTCTTTTTTTTTTTCTTTCTGTCTGTCTTTTTTCTTTTTCTTTCTTTTTTTCTTTCTTTCTTTCTTTTTCTTTCTTTCTCTATTTCTTCTTCTTTCTTTCTTTTTTTTTCTTTCTTCTTTCTTTCTTTCTTTCCTTTCCTTTCTTTCTTTCTTCTTTTCTTTCTTTTCCTTTCTCTTTTGTGTCAAACCAACAAAATCAGCATCGTCATCGTCTTCTGTAAAGCCAAAAATCCTTTCTCGTTCAATTTTATCATATTGTTTTTCATTTTTCTATTGGGCGAGAAAATCTTTCATCATCATTAGCATGATCATCTTCTACTACTTCTCCTGTAGAACGACCGACATCGAGGAATATATCAAGGGGAGATAGTAGGCCAGGTTTCTGGACCCCCCCCCCCCCCCCCCCCTTCTGACTAACAATCTGTTCATGATCTAACATTCCATCCTGCACCCCCGCTGGAAGAGGACCCTGGACCCCCTTTGATGATCCTCCGTCTCTCATATAACTGACTAGTCCATGAAAAGTGTGGATTAGCGGACGGCACTCCGATGAGTAGTGCGCGCGCGCGCGCGCGTGTGTGTGTGTGTGTGTGTGTGTGTGTGTTGCCTGAAGAGGAACTTCTGAAGAGGACGTATTTATCAAAACTCGCTTGCTTGTTTTCAAATAAGTATAAACTAAATGCAACAATACATTCTATTTTGTGTTCAGTTATAGTCTTTGGGTTTTTTTTTTTTCTGTCGCTACAGTCTCTTTTAGTGTCATAGCAGCTTAATGTCTGGATTTTATGAAACAGCAAAAAAGACGATGGAGAATCCCACATCCGGTGTTGGCTGTTGGACATCCGGGGCAGTTGAATGATGACGTAATTTCCTGCTAGCGTCTCTACGGACACAGACACTGTAGCACACTCACCCGCAGTTTGTGGATCAGAGCCTTAAGAGAAGAATCACGACGATGTCCCAGGAAGGCATGCAGACAAGCATGAGAGAGGGCACGTGGAAGTCTGTAGTCTTTCATTACGCTCGCGTCTCGATCGATGGTCTCCCCATCAATTTGCCGGGTGTTCCTCTGCAGGCCACAGAGTGATCTTTGTGCTATGATGTCATTGTCTGTTGAGAAGCTATATGTCTCTGGATATGTCCATCATTATTCAGTGTGTGTGTGTGTGTGTGTGTGTGTGTGTGTGTGTGTGTGTGTGTGTGTTACTGTGTGTGTGTGTGTGTGTGTGTGTGTGTGTGTGTGTGTGTGTGTGTGTGTGTGTGTGTGTGTGTGTGTGTGTGTGTGTGTGAGCACGCGCGCGCGCGCACGCGCGCTTTCTTGTGTGTATCTGAGTGTCTGTGTTGCGTGTGTGTGTGTGTGTACTGCTAGTGTGTGAGTGTGTGGGGGGAGGTATGTGTTTGTGTGTGGTGGATAGTTGAGTGAGTGGGCGAGCGCGCTCGCGCCTGCACACGCGTTTATATGTATACGTATGCTTGCTTGCACGTGCAGTTGTGTATAGATATGTGTGTATGTATTCTGTGTGCGCACGCTTTTCACCTGTCCAGCATCAAGCGCCTTTGAGTTCCTTTGGCTGCAGTTTTCGCGGGTTTGCCCGATAAGCACCGTTCCAATTCCAAGAAATGAAGTGTCTTTGTGTATTGTTCGTTATTAATTCCGGAATGAATTGCTGAAATGTGCATGCGTACGTGCATGTGTGTATGTGTGCGTGCGTGCGTGCGTGCGTGCGTGCGTGCGTGTGTGTGTGTGTGTGTGTGTGTGTGTGTGTGTGTGTGTGTGTGTGTGTGTGAGTGAGAGAGGAAG
>JADBJO010001156.1:225000-227500 GCA_016801955.1 Conus betulinus | reverse complement strand
AGGAAGTTTAAGCTTTTCCTTGCTTGTTTAGAATGTAATCAATGTGAGCATTCCACGTAAGTTTGCTACTTACTATGACTCCTAGAAATTTAACGTTTTTACATAGTTTAAAATTATACCATCCAATGTAAATTTTGGTAGCTTTTCTGGATCATAACCAGAGTTGAAGAGCATCATATGAGTTTTTTCTGTTGAAAGAGAAAGCCCATTTTCATGTAGGAATTGTTTATTTTATTGAGCTCATGCTGGTATTTGATTTTGATGTAATTCAGAGATCGAAGAGAAGTATGGCGTTTCATAGTTACTTTTACCCATATAACATATGTCGTCAGCAAACTGAGCTAATTCTGTATCTTTTGAGAGACCTTTTGGTAGATCATAAATCAGAATGTTGAATAACATTGGTGAAATTACAGAACCTTGGGGTAGACCCATCTGTAAAGGCCTAGGGATTGAATAAGTATTTCCTATTCGTGTTTGAATAGACCGGCAATGAAGGAACTCTTGAATATAATTAAACATATTACCATTAATACCAATATTCTTAATTTTATACAGCAAACGCTTGTGCCATACATGTTCGTAGGCCTTACGAATGTCCAAAAATGTGGCTAATATGTTCTTGCGACGTGCAAATTGATGTTTTACCTGGGTAGAAAGTTTAACCAGTGTTCAATTGTGGATCTACCTGTTTGAAATCCAGCTTGATTGATAGGAATTATGTTATGTTTATTGCAATGGTGAACTAATCTTTTTAATATAATTTTTTTCCATTAATTTACATGTGTTTGATGTTAAAGCATTGGGGCGATAACTACTTATATGTTTCATAGGTTTTCCCTTCTTATGAATTGGAACAATAATAGATTGTTTCCAATCATAGGCATTTTTCCATTTTCCCAACATTTCTGAAAAAAAAAAAACGAGAGGAGAAAAATGTATTACATTTTGTGGAAGATGATTAAGGATTTCATTAGATATGCCATCTAAACCCACTGATGTCTTACTTTTTAAATTACTTATACATTCTTTAACCTCTTGAATTGTTATTGGAGTATTTAGGTAATGATCTTCAATAGGATTTGGTTTATTATAAATGTCCATTTTCTCGATAATTTTCTTCATTTTCTCGATAATTTTTATTTTCAGTTGATAGATTTTCTTTGCTGCTATTTTTAGCAAACAAATCAGCAAATGCCTCAGCTTTATCAAAAAATTAGATGGAAATTCAGAATTGGTAAGATGAACAGGACAATTTGGTAGATTAATTCCACTTTTCATTGTTTTTAATTTTGTCCAAACGTTTTTGAATATCTTTAAAGTTTGATACATTATTTTCACAAAAGGATGACCAATTTTGTCGTTTTTTCTCGAGCATTTATTCTGTTTTGTAGATTCTTACTCTTTTTCTCTCCAAATTCTTTATGACCTTTTCTTTTGGATCTTTTTCACGTTTATATTCTTTCGATTTCGCAATTTTCTCATCTTTTGCACGTTGACAAGTGTCGTTCCACCAGATATTACCCAGATGTTTTTTAGATTTTACAGATTTTACTGTTGGGATGGATTCACGAGCAGCTAAATGTATGGTCTTTTGAAATCTGTCATATAGTGTATCAACATCTTGATTATTAATGGTATCTATATCAATGTTGAATGAACTTAATAAGACAGAAAATTTGTTCCAATTTGCAAATTTGTAACAATATTTTGGAACTTTGTCATGTGTTGCATCATTTGTTTTACATTGCATGTTTTCTAATGTAATAATAATTGGAAAGTGGTCACTATTCAATGAGTCATCAAGGGTTTGCCAGTCACAAAACACTGCTAAATCAGGAGATATCAATGACAAGTCAATGGCGCTAGGATTGTGTTTTTGGATTGTCTGGGATGCGAGTAATACAACCATTGTTTAAAAGATAAAGAGATGAATCTACAATATTTTTCTATAAAGCGATTGTTCGTTACTTTTTGACACCCCTTTTCCCCAGAAAGGTGAATGGGCATTAAAATCCCCAGTGATAAGATATTTATTAGAATTGTCTGACTGGAGTAATCGTAACCATTCCGTATTAATATCATTGGGTCCTTGTGGTAAATAAACAGATATAATTGTTAATACACTTGAATTTGTTTGTACCCTGACTGCACAGGCATGCAACCCAGCAATATCTGATGGAATAGGACTTGCACATGGCGTATACTTCTCATCCTGATGTACATATATAGCTGCATTAACTTTTTCATTTTCATCACGTTTTGGATAAATAGGTGGAAAGTAATAGTTTGGTAACTTAGGTAGTTTGTCCTTCCGAATATTTAGTGATTGCAAAGCTAATATGTTATATTTTTCTTCAGCTAACTGCTGTATAAGTTGATCCTTACCAGTTAGAATGGATCGACAGTTCCACTGAAAAACTTTAAAATCTTTGTCCAACATTCAATTTTCAAACAGGAAGAAATAGTAATAAAAAAAAAAAAAAAACGAAACAAAAAA
>JADBJO010001156.1:187500-215000 GCA_016801955.1 Conus betulinus | reverse complement strand
TGAACTACCACGTTTGTCCGGGGAGGAGCAGGACTCCTTGGAAGGCGAAATTTTCATTGACAGAAGCTGGGTTTGCACTCAAAAACATGAAAAAATAATAAAAGTCCAGGAAGCGATGGATTCACAGTGGAATTTTTCAAATGTTTTTTGGCGTTATCTTGGGTTTTGTTTGTAAGGTCACTAAATGAAGGGTTTAGAAAAGGGGAATTGTCTTCCACACAAAAAGAAGGGGTAATAATCTGTATTCCTAAGGGAGAAACCGCGTCAGTTTATTGGAAACTGGAGACCGATCTCTTTGCTTAATGTTGTTTATAAGATAGGCTCTGCATGTATTGCAAATAGGCTGAAATTAATTCTTCCATCAATTATAGATGGAGACCAGACTGGATTCATTAAAACAGATATATTGGAGATAACATACGTTAATATATGATCTGATTGATTATCTTCAGACAAGCAAAAGACCTGGTCTATTAATTTCTCTAGATTTTGAGAAGGCTTTTGATTCGCTCAGTTGGTCGTTCATGTGGAAAGTATGTATGAATTTGGCTTCGGTCCTGATTTTTGTCAATGGATAAAAACTTTTTACAAAAGATATCAAATCGACTGTTACAGTAAATGGAAGATTAACACCATGGTTCCATGTGCAAAGGGGATGTAGACAGGGAGACCCAATCTCACCTTATCTGTTCATAATCTGTGTTGAAATTCTAGCTGCCATGATAAGAAAGAATGATATTATCAAAGGTGTAAAGGTAAATACTGGAGGAGTTGAAATTAAGATATCCCAATACGCTGACGATACTGAATTAATACAAGAGGGTGATAGGGAATCATTTGAAGAATCAATGAGAATTGTTGATGTTTTTGGAAGTGTGTCCGGGTTAAAGCTGAACTGTAAAAAAAGCATCGCAGTTTGGCTCGGTTGTAGAAAAAAAATTCACAGGTAAAATACATGCCCCATTTGCACATGGAATGGAATCCATTGCGATTCAAAATACTTGGTATTTGGTTCACCAATGATTTAAAAGAATGTGTAAGAATAACTTCGAACACAGATTTAAGGAAATTAAAATATTGTATGAGGTATGGCTTAAAAGACAGTTGACACCACTTGGACGAATAGCTATTCTTAAATCTCTCATTTTGTCTAAAATAGTTTTTCTTTGGATGCTCTTGCCAAATCCACCAGACAAAATTTTGAACGTGATACAACAGAGCATTTATCGATTTGTTTGGAATGAGAAGAATGACAAGATAAGTAGAAAGATATCGTATAAAAGTACTGATCAAGGTGGTATTGGAATCCCAAATGTTCGAAATTATGTAAATGCATTAAAAGTTGCTTGGATCAGAAGATTGCACACTAGTAAGCACAAATGGGCATGTATCGTGAAACAATTATATGCACAAAACAGGTTTATAGATAAGATAGGTACTAATATTATAAATTCCAGAAATACGAATGCCTTTTGTTTAAGCGTCTATAAATCCTATGAAGAAATAGGGAAATGTGTATTGAAATTGAAAATCCTGAAGAATTGATTTCTGAACCCATCTTTTGTAATTCCAGTATCCTGATAGCCAGAGAGTCTCCATTTCATCAGAACTGGATTGAAAAAGGGGTATATCAAGTTGCTAATTTATTAGATGAAAATGGAGGATTTCTGTCTTTTGATACGTTTGTGTCAAAATATAATATTCAAACTAACTTTATTGTTTATAGGGGAATGGTTAATGCTGTTAGAGCATATATTCAAAGTAGTGGATTAGCCATGCCAAATAATAATCTTTTAAATCATGACTCGAGTAAAGCTTTCAGGATAATACAGTCTATTCCAAAAGGTGCAAGACCATTTTATGATCTACTGGGGAAAAACAACACATTGCCAAACTGTTGTGAAAAGTGGGATAGAAGGATATACCGAAGCATACAATGGAGCACCATTTTCAAGAAAATCAGGAAGATAAAGGACATCAAATTAAAGTGGTTGCAGATAAGGATAGTGCACAGAATTCTAGGAACTAACAGTATACTGTTCAACATGAACATAAATAGGAATGATAGGTGCTCATTTTGCAACCTAGAAAAAGAAAATATTCAACACATTTTTTGGCATTGTCATTTTGTACACTCGTTCTGGAGGGATTTCCAAACCACTCTTGTTCAAAAATGTTTCTTGGCTCACTCATTTCGCTTTAGCGAACATCTGGTTATTTTTGGATGTGAAAGAGATGTTAAAACTGACCATGTTTTAGATTTGATTATTCTATTAGCAAAACTGTATATATACCACTGTAAGATGGCAAGTGTAGTGCCAACCGTCCGTGTCTTTTGTGGATACCTCAAAAAACGATATGAAATTGAAAAGTATATTTCAACAATTGAGTTGCATTATGAAAAATTCTTGCTTTCTTGGGTAGCCTATGTCCCTCTTTTTGATTGAAGTATCTGCACAACCTGAGTTTATCTCAAGTCTGTTCTACATTTAGCAGTCTGCGCGTATCTTTGTTTGTCTTATCTTGTCTATCTGTCTGTCTATCTCTCTCTCTCTCTCTCTCTCTCTGCTACATGTGTAGTTTTGTTTGCTTGTTTGTTTTTTTGTTATTCATGTTAAAAAAAAAACCTTGATGAATACATTTGAAAAAAGTATGATGTATGAAACTTCTTGTAGATACTATTCAATTTTCTTTCTGGAAATTCTAATGGAAAGAGGCGGGATAATATCTGGGTTTTTCCTGGAATAAGTGAACGTCTCTTTCGCCGTTTCCACAGTCATTGTCATCACATCAGTCCGCAAACGTGTGTGTTTGTGTGTGTGTGTGTGTGTCTGTGTGTCTGTGTCTGTGTGTCTGTGTGCTGTGAACGCTGCCTTCTCCTCAGTATCCTTTTTATGGCCATAGAGAATTGGGATTAGAGAAATCATCATCAACGACGGATGAAGTTCATATTTTGCAATCAGACCGAACATTCATCAGTGCTATGCGGAACTAGTGGTACAAGTCCATGTCTTTGCCTGACATATTGTGCGGTGTGACCCACTAATGTTGTGGATTACACTATGCTGTGGAGAACTGAGACCTGTGCTTTGCAGACAAATAGTCCATGAACAAAAGTGTATGAGCAGATATTCGCAAATAAAAAAAAAAGAAAGAAATGCAAAATATTCAAGTTTAAACCGGTGGAGAAGATTGTGCGCTTCCAAAAAAGCTGAAAAGCATTGCTGGCAAAACAAGAAGTGATAATGAAGATGTCTCGATCGAGACCGTTTAACCATCTTAGGGAATATGTTCAGACCGTTCAGACAAATGAGCGTTCACGTTTTGTCTTTTGTTGATTTTACTTGATGTTACTATTTGAGGTCCATCCAGAACAAATATGAAGCAAATTCACTGAACCGGTTTGCTGCCCAGCTGCTCTGATAGCAGTGTGATCACCCTGAATCACTACCAAACACTATTTGTAGAAGCATTTATTCTTTTGGGTAACAGAGGTGTAGGAATCTTCTTGATGTCGTTGTTTGTCTTGTTTCATTTTGGTTCGTTCTGTTCATTTCGATCAAATGTTTTAAGCACAATGCCTGCAAAGGCAAGGAAAGAAAAGAAGAAAAAAAAAAATGAAGAGCATAACTTTTAAAAGACACACCTAAGACTTCGGAGACGTTTGATCAGTGTACTGTTTTCTGCACTGCAGTGTATAACTCGTAGATTAGATTTGTGGTTGTATAAATTTGTGCCAGGTATGTATAAGACATTCGCGCACATATCCCATCTCCCCTCGTAAACAGTAAGCTCTGTGTGTGTGCGTGCGCGCGCGCGCGCGTGTGTGTGTGTGTGTGTGTGTGTGTGTGTGACGGCAGAGACGGCGTGTTGATTGAATCGTCGATTCAACTGTAGGAGCGCAGATGACAGTCTCTTCCAGGACAGACCGAATCAACGGGTAGGATTCCCAGCCTGTCAATGGTGATCGTTCACAGGGTTCCCATCATTCAGGCTCAGACTGGAATCGGAGTTTACATGGGTAGGATTCCAGCCTGTCAATGGTGATCGTTCACAGGGTTCCCATCATTCAGGCTCAGACTGGAATCGGAGTTTACATGGGTAGGATTCCCAGCCTGTCAATGGTCATCATTCACAGGGTTCCCATCATTCAGGCTCAGACTGGAATCGGAGTTTACATGGGTAGGATTCCCAGCCTGTCAATGGTCATCATTCACAGGGTTCCCATCATTCAGGCTCAGACTGGAATCGGAGTTTACATGGGTAGGATTCCCAGCCTGTCAATGGTCATCATTCACAGGGTTCCCATCATTCAGGCTCAGACAGGAAATCCGGTGAACAAACCAATCTGAACATTGCCCTGCTAGTCCAGCGAAATTTTGAGCCGTTTGATGCAAGTAGGGTTAAAATCCGCAGGGTTTTTTCCACTGTACGCGTGAGCCTTCCGTCGTGACGTGCATTGAGCCACAGCTGCCTTGTCTAGGTTAGCTTTATCCTCGTTTGGCAAGGAAATGAAGTTCGTAGAGGGATAATTCTGTATCATTTTCTTTAGTAGAGTGGGCGATGGTCGGCATTTTGGAAGGCCCAGGTTTTTTCCCAGCTTTGCGAGTTCATAGCGTGGAGGAGTGGTTGACATACGCAGGCAGCAAAAAGGGATCTCGTTCGGATTGGTCAAATGCCATTTCCATCACATTTGAGATCATCTTAGCGATTTTCGCTCCGTGCTCTGTACTTAGGTACGTCGGCAGGTGATGCCATGGCAATGTGCAGGAGTTGATTGAGTTAAACAGAAGAAACGCCAGTACTCCAGTCGATCTGAAAAATGCTGAGGTTCAGTGATCAGACATGGAAAATTTGGAATCAGTTGTCAGACATAGAAATTTGGAAATCAATCGTCAGACATGGAAATTTGGAAATCAAATTTGGAAATCAGTTATCGGACATGGAAATTTGGAAATCAGCTGTGAGACATGGAAAGTTAGGAATCATTTGTCAGATCAGGAAAGTTTGTGAATTGGTTATCAGATCTAGAAAATTTGGGAATCAGTCATTAGATCTGGGAAATTTTGGAATCCGTTACCAGATCTGGTGATCAGTCCAGTCTGTGGCACCAGTGACATTCCTGATCCAGCTTTCTGCCGGAACTGTCACAGACTGCACCCAAAGGTGACCATGCAACACACAGAGTTTAGCCGTTTAGCCTTGTTTTCAGATTCAGTGAGAAAGATCATTTATCAGACAAAATATATTAATGATTCTTAATCTCGCGCTATCATTCCACGTAAAATAATTATAAAACGAGGATACCATGGAAAGCACAGCATAAAGAATGACAGGTGACTCGTCCATACTTGTGTATTCTGCAGTGTTCGGGAGGTTTTCCCTTAAAAAGCGTGTACGTTTATTTTGAGGAAGGTTTTCCCTTAAATGTACGTTCACTTATGACACATTATGTGGACAGCCACGAAGCTTTAATGAATGTTTTTTCATGTACGTGCACTAGTGGCACATTATTTGGACAGTCATGAAGCTTTAATGAATGTTATTTCCTCAAGATCCTAAAGATCCCGAGTTCTAAGTTGCTCAGTTAGGTAAAATGCACATTTCACTTATCAGCAAGATCTACCTTGAAACTTCTATTTCTGTCCATGTGTGCACACTGTACATAAACTGACTTCAATTCCCATGTTTGTAGACTGTATGTAAAGTGACTTCAGTTTCCGTCCATGTGTGTATATTGTATGTAAAGTGATTTTAATTTCCATCCGTGTGTGCAGACTGTATGTAAAGTGACTTCAGTTCCCGTCCATGAGTAGTTTACACTGTATGTAAAGTGATTTGAATTACCATCCATGTATGTAGACTGTATGTAAAATGACTTCAGTTTCCATCTGTGTGTGTAGACTGTATGTAAATTGACTTCAATTCCCGTCCATGTGTGTAGACTGTATGTAAAGTGAGTTCAATTTCCATCCATGTGTACAGACTGTATGTAAAGTGCCATTTTCAAAATGTTGCTCACCCAAAGCATAGCATCGACGTCTTTTCTGTTGTTAAGTTCGTTTCGTGAACAAAAGTTCCAGTTGTTTGTACAAGGCTGTATGTCTTCCAAGGGCTGTCTACCTGCAGTCTGTTGGCTGCCACAAGACAGACTCCTTTAAAGGCATCACCACCTTTCTCTCTTCTGCCACTGAAGCTTGCAATCGATTTTTGGTAAGTGTTTCGGGATACGCAGAACGCATCATTCGTCGTCGAATCAGATTCCTCCATGACCTGCCGAAGAAGACTGGAGACTCCTGCCTTTGGGTTGTATTACTGATCTGAGTTTTAGTTTGCAGAATGGCCTGATGACACATTGAAGTAAATACAACTGACTTGCTATACTGACAATCATCATCTACCGTGAAGTGGTTTGATCGATGACCGTAACAACAAAGGCTGTCGCATTTTGAGTCTTCTTATTTCCGCAGTCTGTTTTTAATTCGAGGTCTGACCAGCTTGTTGGGCTAATGTGTACGTCACATATCTGCTGGGTCGTAGCCACGAGACCTTCTTCTTCAATTCTGTCATCTTAGTCATTTACTCATTTATCCATCAGTTTTAATTCATGTACTGTGTGGTCTTAGAACTCAGTGATGTGGTGTAGAGTATATGGACTAGTCCGCCCGCAGTGATACCCCCTTGATGAACCTGAAAATAGAAACTAGGACAGCAAGATCAACAGAAACATTGAGGATCTTGCCAATAGAATTTCCGACGTGCCTCAGTCTACCATGGTTGAAAGTGTGATCGGTGTTACTGTCAGTGAAACCGGCGATTCTACCAGAACGTCGTGCTCTGTCAATTGTGTTGTACAATCCCCCCCCGGATTGTGATTGTGATCTTCGCCGAAATTGTGCAGTTGCATGGGTATGTGTCGCTGACTTTTGCTCTGTTATATCCGATGTTGGTTTACGCTTTGTAAGAATATGCTGCTTTTGAGGAAAAGAGTCTTTCTCAGAAATAGGAAGGGGCTGTTTATGTTACAGGTAGCCTCTGTATGGATTATCCGATGATTGATTTTGGATTTTCGTAGTTTTAATGATTTATTTGTAATGGGGCTCACAGTCTCAAACTAGAGCGGTACCACAAATCCATTGGCAATGACAGTTAATACCAAACGAACACTAATCAGATTTTCTGAAACGAAGTGAACCAAATCAGCGAGTCAGTGCGGTTGAAAAGTTTTCATATCACTGTGTTGAATTGGGTGATTGCAGGTTCCTTACTATTCACTTGAAAGGCAGCTTCATACTTTTCTTTGTTTTGTTTTGTTGTATCAGATTTGTGCCATTTTAGTGTAAGATAGCCTGTTGAGCCTCTGATTTGGTTCTAGGATTCGCAGAAGATGGCATACAATATTGAAAATCGGCACCCAGTTTAGCGTCCATCAGTTTAAGCTGATCTGAAACCATTAACAAGATTCTGTTCAACTTTGTACCTGTTCCTAGGTTCCCCACAAAATGTAGCTGATGTGTCAGTGATTTGAAGCACAAAAAAGTGCAGTTCAAGACTGCTGCAGTGCATTCACCAAAATGAAGAAAAAAAAAGATAGTTGCCGCAGATGAAATGGCAAGTGCAGTCGTATTTGGCTGTGATGGCGACGTGTGTTGACCACCTGCACGAAGCATATGTTCTGCAGTTCGTGCTGCCCCCTTCGCCCCCTTCTCCCTTAGCTAGTCTGGCAGGTACTTTTTTTTTTTCCTTTTCCTTTTTTTTTTTTCAGTCAGTGGTTTTTCTTTTTCCGGCGTGAACTGACGTTGTGGGGAAACTATTGTGCGGATATCCATCGTAATCGTAATCATCGACCTTCACTACAGCCTACACCGGGTAGATGGACACAGCGTAGTGAATTCCACGCCAGGCCGTCTGGCAGAGACTGGAGTTGTGTAGAGTTCTGTTGTTTTGTTTGTTGCAAGTCTTTACAGTTGCTCTGTTCAATTTTCCCTTTGTGTGTTATTTATTTGATTATTTTGATGTTATGCTGTTTTAGGAGTTTGTTAGATGTGAGTTTGCAGGCTTACAATCATATGGATTTATCGTTGTTCATGCCGTATGGGCTGGTTGCAAATGCCTGGCCCCACCAATGACTTGGGGCTTTTGCCCACACGATCTTTACTTGAACTTTTTCTTTTGAAAAAAAAAAAAAAAAAAAAAAAAAAATAACTCATGGTCATCAGCAGGTCAAATGACTCGTATGCATCTTTGTTCAGGAAGTTTAGGACCACCACCAGCCCCCCCCCCCCCCCCCCCCCCCCCCCCCCCCCCTTTCCCGTTCCCCGCCCCTCCCTTCCAATGAACCGGTGTATCCTTGTTTTTTATACATCTCAATCATGTTGGTTGCACAGAAATTCCACCACTGCAGTGTACTAAAATTTGGAAAAGAGACACACTGCACACACAACACACACACACACACACACACACACACACACACACACAAACTCTGAGAAAGAGAGAGAGAGAGAGAGAGACAGGACAGACAGACAGACAGCTAGACACACACACACAGAGAGAGAGGAGAGAGAGAGAGAGAGAGAGGAGAGAGAGAGAGAGAGAGAGAGAGAGAGAGAGGATGAGAGGGTTGTCTAAAAGGAAGGCTGGTGGGAAGCATACATATTAGGAACAGACTTCGGCTTGTAGTGATTATGGTGGACATTTCTGGTTATTTGGTGAAAAAAACACAGCTGTTCAAAAGATTTGTTTGTAAGAGAGGGATAGATAGAAAATGTGACAAGCCACGCGAAACACGCCCAAGAGGTAACGACATGCCAGGGAGCTGTGCCCTGATTTTTCCGATCTCTCTCTAGACTGTGTTTTTTTGTTTGTCATCTCGTCATGCTCTCGCTCTCTCTCTCTCCTCTCTCTCTCTATCTCTCTCTCTCTCTCTCTCTCTCTCTCTCTCTTTCACGCACACACACACACACACACACACACACACACACACACACACACACACACACACACACACACACATACACAGAGGAGAAAGAGACTTAGCGAGTGAGAGAGAAAAAAAAGAGGGGTGGTGGATAATTAAAGATTAAGACAGAGAGATTGTGTGTGTGTGTGTGTGTGTGTGTGTGTGTGTTGTGTGTGTGTGTGTGTGTGTGTGTTCTCGTGTCTGTGTGTCTGTGTCTGTGTGTCTGTCTGTGTGTGTGTGTGTGTGTGTGTGTGTGTGTGTGTGTGTGTGTGTGTGTCGTGTGTCTGTCTGTCTGTCTGTCTGTGGCGCTGGCATACACATGTGTGTTTGCGTGTGTGTGTGAGTGTGTGTATGTGTGGGTGTGTGTGTGTGTGTGTGGTGTGTGTGTGTGTGTGTGTTGTGTGTGTGTGTGTGTGTGTGTGACAGAGGGCGAGAGAGAGAGAGAGAGAGAGAGAGAGAGAGAGAGAGAGAGAGAGGAGAGAGGGAGAGAGAGAGAGGGCGTTAACCTTTACTTCATTTATTACGCAGTTCTGCATAGGTCATTGATTACACACACCCCTTACACATTTACTACAATCCAACTACAGCTGCGATTTCCCAACGATATTATCAAACAAAAAGCATGGGAAAAGATTGTATAGAGGCAATGGAGTTTTTTTTCTAAAGAAAGAAATCACTGCTGAACTATGGCAGCAGGTATCAAATGACCCATCTACGTTTTCCCCTTACACACACGTCTTTCATCATAGCTATCAATGGGGAAGGAAATGTTTCTTGGTTTTCGCTAATTAGCGTTCCATACCGTATGATGAAGGCATTCACATTCCCTGATGATCTGACTGGCTCTCTGTTTTGCCTGCTCTTCACGGGTAGGCTATCTGTTAACTACGCTTTGGAGCTGATACCGTCTGTCTGTCAAGTTTGAAAGCACACAGACATATGCTTCTTGCACGTGCGTAAAGTCTACGTGCAGGCAGGCAGGACGCCCGCCCTCGCTAAATAGGAGACAATAACAGACAGGTATTGTGGTTACCTGAAAGGGCAGCCCAGCCAACTGAACGAGTTTTCATGTGCGCAGTCGCGCTGTGGTGCCCGAAGACGTGTGGTCTGCGTGAGCGAAACGTGATTCCAGCCAAGGGTACTAGTTGCTGCCACACCAAAACTTAATGTGCCAAGGCCTTGCTTAAGGATCGAGTATTTATATAGACTGGCTCAATTCGATTGCTTTGAGAATTTTTATTGTGTCTGAAAATGGATTCTTCTCGTTTTCTTTCCTATGGCTATCAAGGTACAAGCCAGGTGGTTCCAAGCAGACAGATTAGATAAAATCAAATGAACGGGACTATTTGGGGCTACCACCTGGCGCAAAGATAGGGTTACGGGAGAGCGCAAAGGAAATGTGAAATGTGACGTCAGTTAAGGGGAAGGGTCATGCATTCGAAGATTGTATGTGCTGTCATAGGTGGAAAGCCTCCAAAACAAGGGAAATAATCGGGGTGGCGAGTCGTTCGCTTGATCAGTTATCAGTTTTTGAACGTTAAATGCTGGCTCAAACTTGTGGTAGGGCCTCAAAACGCTTACAGGGACTTTCCAATGATTTAGTGCGCGTGTGGCCAGTAGGAAAGCAGGGCAGAGATGTTATCCTCTGCTTTCCATGTCCTTGCTTTTTATTCCAGAAGTGTTTGGAGGACGCCCCTACATCCACCCACACACCCCACCCCTACCCTTTGCCCTCATTCCACCTCTATCCGACTCCTCGTGGAGGGAAAAAGGCGTATCCCTGTTGTATGCCAGTGCCCCAGTCCTGAAGTGTTCGAGGAGAAACAAAATGCATGACAGTGTCAACAAAAGATCGGGAACGCAGACAGACAGAGAGAGGGGGGGGGGGGGGAGGAGGTAGAGGAGGGAGAGGGAGGAGGAGGAGAGCCGAGAGAGTACGGAGAGGAGGTTGAGATGAGAGAGAGAGAGAGAGAGGGACGAGAGAGAATTCGAGCAGAGGACAGAGACTGACGAGAGTTCAAAGACAGACAGACAGCCGACAGACGCCTCGTTTCCGAGAGATGAGAGAGAGACGGAGGAGAGAGAAGGGGAGGTGGAGAGGGGAAAGAGCTGAGAGCCGTTATGGAGAGAGAGAGACAGCTGTGGAGACGAGACAGACAGGACAGGAAAGCGAGATGGACAGAGCAGACAGGGTCTGCAGACACCGGACAGATCAGCTGACGCAAAGTCCGGAAATGAATTCGGCCGATGGCCCGTTATGTGGATTATTTTCTCTGCTGACAATGATGGCGAAATACAGATGCAACAAAGTCTCGTGTTGCAGACGTTTAGGCAATGGGCAGGAATCCGATACCGAGCACATGGAAACCGCATCTTGAGGACCAAATGATGTGCAGGCTCTCGAAACTCCAGTCTCTTGCCTACTTCCCGTTCGCTCCACGTTCCTAGTCCGCCCGTTCGTCTAGTTGTGGCTCTGTTCCCCTGTCTGTCTGTCTGTCTGTCTCTCTTCTTTCTTTGTATGTCTGTCTGTCTGTCTATCTCTCTGTCTGCTCCTCTCTCTCTCTGCCATCCCTCTCTCTCTCTCTCTCTCTCCCTCCTCTTTTTCTGTCTGTCTGCCTGTTCTCCATTCTCCATCCTCTCGTCTCTCTCTCTCCTCTCTCGTCTCTCTCTCTCTCTCTCTCTCTCTCTCTCCCTCGCCCATCACTGAAAAAATATTTCACACCATCGAAGGAATGAACATACTGTGTCTGTGATATAGCCAAAAACAACAATTTAAAAAAAAAAAAAAACAGAACCTCAGAAATTTAATAGGAAATTTTTTGAGCATTTTGTATTCTAAAAATACGATATCTTTTGATTCAATCATATCATGGGCATTGCGTGGGCACAAAGTGTAATCAATTTGTTACCAACTTAAACTCAAACTCGTATATTAAGGTCTTGAGGATTTTGATGGGAAAATCTTTCCACTAGTCTACCCCAGAAACTGGCAAAAACATTTACTTATGTGTATTATCAATACATAGCAAAAAGAATAATTTTTCCCCGAAAGCGTCTGAAATTGCCAAAGTAATACCAGTTCATAAAACAGGATATCGTTGATCCCTGAGACTACTGACTCATTCCTAGTTTATCCAGTCTCTCGAGAGAAACATATGAAAATCAAAAATAGCAAACACCAATCATAATCCTCTTAATTCTTTCGGGTTCTTTTTTTATCCAAACCAGTCTAGATTCAAGACCAACCATTCTCACCAAATTGTATCAGCAAATCTTTTCTCACTCTGTGTATCGTCATCATCATCATGATCATCATCATGATCAGTCATCATGATCCTGATCTGATGATCATCATCATTATCATCATCATCATCATCATCATCATGATTATCATGATTATCATCATCATCATCATCATCATCATCATCATCATCATATCAATCATCATCATCCATCATCAGTAGTAGTAGTAGTAGTAGTAGTAGTAGTCAGTAGTAGTAGTAGTAGTCTGATACCAGTAGATTCTGGTACATCGATTCGTACCCCTAGTCCCGAACAGAAGGAACCAACCGGGAAAAAAGACAAGTATCAGAAAGAAGAGCAAGCATTGTGACGAGATGGGGGGGTGAAAAAGACAAGACTGTGCGACAGATATGATTAGGCAATATTGAGGATAAAGGATTTCAAAATTATTTATATAGCAGAGAGATGCCACTTTGGTAGGCAGAGTCTTCGCTGTACAGCGAGCCAGGGGAGCCGAGGGACCAAATAGAATGGCGTTAATATGGAGAAAAAAAAAAAAAAGGGGGAAAGGGGGGGGTGGGTTGGTAGGGGGGGGGGGGGGGGGGGGGGGGGGGGGGGGGGGGGGGGGGGGGGGGGGGGGGGGGGTTGGGGGGCTTGGGGGGGGGGGGGGGTGGGGGGGGGCAGCACTCGGGCACCATCACGATTCAATCAAAGGGCTCTTAAATTTTACTGAGACATCTAGGTGGAACTAGACAAAAGAGGCATTGAAGAATATAACGGGGGGGGGGGGGGGGGGGGGGGTGGGATACGCAGGACAAGATCTTGGATGAATTCTCAGAATAGGACTGGTGAATTATCGGGTGGGTGAAGGGGGGGCAACCAAAGCGCGGAAACGGAGACTTTTGGGGGAAAAACAGCTACCCAGACACGATCATTGGGATAATTTCTTATATTTCCTAGCTGTAGTGAAAAGAAAGGCATTTGAATAACGGATTACGCATACAAGGATGGAATGCTTCTCAACCAACGGTTGCCCGAGCACGTATTTTGGGAAAACAAACCCGAGACATTAGCGATATGCTTGTGAAAAGAACGATGCGTTTGAATCACCATACATCAACCAAGCATTGCGAGCAGAAGAGAAAACAGCGTGTGCGTCAGTGACATTTACAAGAAGATGGAAGAAGGAAAAAAAATGCTTCGAATACCTTTTGTGAAACGATCATCAGCAGAAGATTCAGTTTTGTCCTTCGTCCCACTTATTTTGTCTTGTCATTAAGTTTTAAAGTCGGCCACACAGTACTGAATGCTTCCAATCTTTTTCAGAAGATCACAGAGAGGTCCTGACACTGTACAGCTGAATTGTTATCACGGAAAGCCCTGGTGATGTGAAACGAGAAACGCCCGAGTTACGATAGCGGACGACAGGATAGTGTATAAAATGAAAAAGTGCAGGTTCTAGAACTGAGCCCTGACGCAGACCATACAGATACGGAGTTTGGCTTGGAAGTAGAACCAATGACAGGAACAAACTGGATGACGGTCGGTGATGTAAGAATGAAACCACCTTAGGACTGGATCAGATTATAAAAAAGAGACAAGGAAAATATATGGTCGATGATGTCAAAGGCGGCAGAGAGGTCCAGTAGAGGAGAAGTGACACGTTTTTTGTCGTTGAGTGCAGTCGGTTGCAGTAGGAGGGTCAGTATTTTAGACCTAGTGGCCCAGATTTTAGGAAGAAGAGTAGTGTTTAGACCTATGGTGCGGTAGCGGTTCTGCAGGCATTTTAAGAAGGGGTAGGACATGGGGGAGGGGGGTGAAGGGGTAGGCAGACTGAAGTAGGGGGGGAGGGGGGGGGGGGGGGGGGGGGGGGGGGGGGGGGGGGGGGGTGGGTGAGGGGAGGGGAGAAGTAAACAAGACTGTTAGAATGAATATTCGAGGAACAACGATTTACAATGGTTTGGGCAAAGAAAGGTAGATTCAAAACAGGTCTGAAATTCCTTGAAATTGCAGGTCAGCAGTAGAGAACACCTTTTTTTAAAAAAGTGATTTTTGGCACAAAAAAGGTAGATTCGAAACAGGTCGACAAATCATGAAAATATCAGGGTCAACAGCAGTCTTTTCTTGAAAGAGGATGGAATAGGATCAGTGGACAGCAAGCTATCGAAGATGGCGGTGATATGAAGCAGTAGTTTAGCAAGGCAATAGCTGCGAAAATAAAAAAGCTGAAAGTGGATCGAATTCACAAGATTTTAATACCGGAGTTCATGATGGTATTTCTGTCAAAGGTTTCGGATACAAAATGAACAGACGTGAGAGGGATTCTGCAGAATGGGGATCAGGAAATAACACGCGCATATATCTGTTTACATTCTAGATTATAGTTTGCTCTATAATTTCATACTTGTCGTGTTTCATTTTACTTTTGACATTCACGTCTGATAACTACTCACGATATTGCTTTTTTCATATCGAGTTACAGATTTTCATCACAATTAGATGGTCATTGCACATCTATGTGAATCAGATTTTTTATTCACATTTTGTGATTACGCTTCGTACTCTTTTGTAATGGCTGTTTTCAGACAACGAGACACATAAATGGTTAGCACGTTAATATCATTGTGATGCACGTGTTGTATGAAATCAAAAACAGAAAAGAGACATTCATGGGGTCTTTATAGACTTATCTTTTTCTTCATTAAAATAATGCTCTCTCTCTCTCTCTCTCTCTCTCTCTCTCTCTCTCTCTCTCTCTCTCTACACACAGTTCTCATTCACACACACATACGCACATACACACACATATACACTCACACGCACGCACGCGCGTGCGCGCGCGCGCACACACACACACACACACACACACACACACACACACACACATGCTTGCTCACTTACTCACTCGTTTCCTTCTGTCATACGCACGCTTGCGCACTCACGCTCACAGAGTGAGTAAATGTTGTTGTTGTTGTTGTCGTTATTGTTGTCTTTGTTATTATTGTTGTGTTGTTCCTGCTCCTGCTGCTGTTGCGTCTTCTTCTTCTTCTTCTTCTTCTTCTTCTTTCTGCTGCTGCTGCTGCTGCTGCTGCTGCTAAGGTCACGAGAGTTTGAATGGGCCCGATTGAGCTGAGCGGAATCTTTCTTGTTCTGACAAGTGATGGAATGATTGAGTGGACTGAATGTCTGAAGGATGTGCCGGACTCAGAGACCCAGTGAGTCAGGAGTCAAAAACGGATAGGTGCACAGCAGTATAAATCAAACTGGCAGCGCCAAGGGGGGGGAAGAGTTGGCCATAGAAGGGCATCTGGGAGTCATGACCTGGATGCGGCCCGGGCCCCTTAGAGTGTAAAGAGTTCAGGGCTAAAACACTTGTCTGAAGGGGGTCTTCTTTTCTGAAGACTTTCTGCTGTCCAGCTTTCCATATATTCTTTACCAAGTCAAATCATGTTGTTTTATCTCCCAGCCGATCTCGAAGACCATACCAGAGAGGTGACAGCATTTTCGAACCAGAGTTATGAACAAAAAGGGAATCCATGATGTATGGTCCATCTATGGACTGATGTCTGTAAATAGACGAATAGATGGATCGACGCAGTGACAAACTGACCGGCAGCCTGACTGACTAAACAGCTGACTGACGTACTGATTGACTGACTGACCTTCCATTCACTGTGTGATGTTGTTTCTTCTTCACAGAATCCAGTGGCCGTCACACTCGAGGAGCAGAGCCGGCGAATCCGCGAAGAGTGGAAGCTCTGCCAGCAGCTGATTGCCCAGGAACCCAGCTGGGAGGAACAAGGTGAGTCAGAGAGTGGGTGGTCAGGGATCGGGTGAGTCACTGAGCGGGTGGGTGAATGAGCGAAATGATTGATCCATGGAGTGAACCTGTTCTTTCTAGCAAAAGGTGAGATTATTGTTCTATCTTGAGGCTCCTAGGGACAAGCAGTTCTTTCTTCCCAGAGGTCAAAACGCGTCGTGTTCTGTCTGTGCTTTGTGTGTCCTTTTTAACTGGTGGAGTTATTTTCTTTTTAAATTCCTTTTAAAGATTGTTTCAATTTTTGCCTGCAGTCACCTCACTTTACAACTAAGCGGTTCTTCCCAGATCAAAATCTATGCAGGGTCATTTCCCTTACATCAAGACATCTGGGGTCATTCACAAGTATTAAAGGTTCAAGGTTGACATCTCAACATTCGAATCATTGGAATTTATTATTTATGGGTCCGAAGAACAGAGAACTGTTATACACGTTCTCAATGTCTTGACCTACTTTGGTTTAAATGACGATGAACAGTTACAATTTTGATCTGATGTCGAAAGCTTGTTCGTATCTACAGTTGTGCTATCTTCATCTGTCAGAGGAACAGCAACGAGTGAAGCTGCGAGATGCACAATGCAGTTGCTTGACGGTAGCATGTTTTACCATGTAGGCTCTGCAGTCATGAAACAGGGGCTGGTCCATCCAGCTCTCGCTGAGGTTCTGTCGTGTCACATCCAGTGGCCGTTACACAATGGCATCTGCTAGGGAACAGTTACGTCCCTTGGCGTCTTAGTGGAATGCCCTGTGCGTGCCTGCACCCTTTATCAACACAGCGCAGGCTTCCAAGGGTGGTGCAAGATTGCTCCCAGCCGGTTTGCTCGGCAGTTGAGGACAGTACTTTTCTTGGTCTCACCCGCACCTTCGGGTGTATTTGTTTGTTTTTCTCCTTTCTATGACTATACGGATAGAGAACTGTTAGAAGTTCTTCTCGTCTTTGTCTTTCGTCACAGCATCGTTGAGGGCGGGGCCCAACCCATTCATTCCACTGCCTTGCCTTCCCTGAATCAGGTACCCATTTCCTGCTGGGCGGACAGAAACGATTCTTCGATTCTCATAAGTGATTCCAACTCACATCTAAACGGCGATGATGATACGCGCGCAGAGAATAAACGATGCCAGACCACTAGGGTGTACAATTACGGAGCGGGAGGATTGTACGTTTCCGGATGCCGCCCCTCACCACGTAGATTATAACTTTCGCTGGAGAAGAGTGACTATGAAAGTCAGTGATATACTAAGCGGTTGAGCGAGTCAGTGAGTGAATGAGACAGTGAGTGTGTGGATGAGTGATTGGGTTCAGTGGACAGTGGTGGATAGTCAGATCAAAAAGTAGAACGATGTGGTAGAAAGAAACGCAAACAAAAAAACGAAGAATGAAAGATACGTCTACGCCACAAGTTCCCCTTTAAACACATACACATGTACACTCCGACGTACGTACATTTGCGTGCACGCACGCCGGCACACTCCTTCTCCCTTTTCCCTCCACACGGACGCACGCACGCACGCACGCGAAACGTACACTCACACACGCACGTGCGCGCGAGTGCATAAATAACATGCATACCAGCACTCCACACAAAAACACACAAACGTGTGCGCACACACTCAGGCACTCTCTCTCTCTCTCTCTCTCCTCTCTCTCCCAAGTCATGAACTGTTATCTCCCTCTCTCTGTCTCTCTCCTCTGCCACTCTCTATCGGTTCTCCTCTCGATCTGAAGTCGACAGCATTCCCGTATCCTCCACTCGCTCCTCCTTCCTCTGTCAGGAGGAACCGCCGAGTCCCCTCTCCCTCCCTTCAGTGGCATTGACTCTCTCCTCCCTGTCGCCCTCTCTCTCTCTCTCTCTCCTCTCTCGCTGAGGTTCCTCTATCGTCTCACATCCATCTCCCTCTCCTGTCATCTCCCTCTCCTCTCTCGTCTCTCTCTCTCGCTCTCTCCCCTTCTCGTCCTGCACTCCTCCATCACGTTCTCCCAGCCACAATTCTCACACCTCACCCCTCTCCTCACCCACCTCCACCTCTCCCGTGTATTCGCTCCATCCTCCTCCTTTCTTCTCTATACGGCATAGAGGCGCTCTTAGCGCTCCTCTTTCGTCACAGCTCGTACCTCATCGGAGTCCAACCCTTCATCTCCACTAGCCACTCCAAAATCAACAGAACCCAAACTGCTGGCACAAACTCTCCGCTCGATACCTCTCTCTCCTCTCTCACTCTCATCTCCCCCTCCCCTCTCATACGCGCGAGAATAACTATCCATACCTCCCACCATTCTCTCTCGTCGCTTCTGTACGTCTCCGGATCCACCCACACACACACACGTGCACCACACACACACACACCACACAACCATCACACACACACCACACACACAACACACACACACCATACACACACACATGCTCTCCTCTACTCCACAAAGTTCACCTTATTGTCTCACACACACACACCTCTCGTACTGCGTATCGCCGGCACACTCCTCTCCCTCTCCTCTCCCACACACACACGCACGCACACACGCACCTCGAACTACACTCTCACCACTTCGCGTCTCACTTAACTACCTCTCACTCTCACACTCTCTCAAACGTCTCTCGCTCTCTCCCTCTCTCTCCTCTCTCTCGTCTCTCTCCTCTCTCCCATCTCACACCTCTCTCTCACACACCACACACACACACACACCACAACTTCACACACACGCACACGCGCGCGCGCGCGCGCGCGCGCACGCACAACGCACGTACGCACACGCCACACACACCACACCAACACACACACACACACACACACACACACACATACACACACACTGACTGACTAACTGACTGACTGAAACCAGTTTATTGTTAGATTACTCATTGTTGTACAGACGCACGCATACACGCATACACACACACACACACACACACACACACACACCACACACACACACACACCACCCACACACACACACACACACACACAACAAATACACACACGCCGGCGGACACACACACACACACCACACACACACACACACACACACACACACACACACACACAAACAAACAAGCACACACACGCACACCACGATCGAGCGGTGGGCATACACCTATTGCATACTCTCTCTCTCTCTCTCTCTCTCTCTCTCTCTCCTCTCTCTCTCTCTCTCTCTCTCACACACACACACACACACGCGCGCGCGCGCGCACGCGCGCACGCACACGCGCGCACATTTCCACACGCACATTTACCACGACCGCGCGGGGGGCATTACACATGTTGCATACTCTCTCTCTCTCCTCTCTCTCTCTCTCTCTAGTATTGCCAGACTAATAAGGACTAGACTGTCTGACATAAAAGAAACCCTGGCTACGTCACACAGCTGACCAACTTTCGTCGACGGGCTCAGATTTATCGAATGTCAATCTGAAACTCCAGCTCTGATGATATACGAGCTTTGTAAATTAGGCACGTCTGTTGGGCGATTACCCCATGAAATTCTGTCTGTGGCCACCAATTCGCGAAATCTCAATTGTCAGGATTCTGCTATGTAGCCTTAGTAAAAAGGACCCACTTAGAATATTCTGGAATAATTGTTGTTACGAGCGACACATGAAATAATCTTTGTTACGACCAAAGCGTGAAATAATTATTGTTGCGACCAATGCGTGAAATATATATTGAAAGAATTGTTATTACGTCCACCACTTGACATAATCATTGTTATGACCAACGGTTGAAATTATTAGTATTAAGACCAAAGCATGAAATGATTATTGTTACGATTAACGCAAGAAATTATCAGTGCTATAACCAACAAGAGATTTCCTTATTGCTATATGCCAGCCGCGCGGTCGTGGTGTGTGTGTGTGTGTGTGTGTGTGTGTGTGTGTGTGTGTGTGTGTGTGTGTGTGTGTGTGTGAGAGAGAGAGAGAGAGAGAGAGAGAGAGAGAGAGAGAGAGAGAGAGAGAGAGAGAGAGAGAGAGAAAGAGTTTCTTGGGCGGAAAACGACGGTTATGTGTTCATTCATAGTTCGAATCTTCCTGATGGCGAAAAAGGAGAGAAACCTATCCTTTAGGACCACGACGTATCAAGTGAGTGCTAAAGGCTCAGTCAGCTGAAGTTACTTAGAAACCAGACCGAGTACATCACACTAAAGAACAGGCGTTTCTTGCTTGGTTCAGTTGGTATTGTTGTAGGGCACCGTGTTGATGCTTTGTCAGGCTGGATGCGTGGACGACGTTGTCGCAGCTTTCTATAGGACAATTACCGTGTGAAGGTGGCCCCCGAAGTCGTCGGGAGTTTTCGATGTCCATTTGGTGCGAAATTGTCGTTTACTAATCTGTTGTGTAGAGAAGTGTGACAATGCTGATGTGTGGAAGACTGCCGCCAGGGGAATATCATTCTGGATGTAAACAAGGTGGCAGAGAAACAACCTGGACAAAGGTATGGCCGAGTTAGGTTATTAATTCCATCGCTGTATAAGCTGAACGGAGAACGACAGAAGAAGAACACGACACCACGAAGAAGAACACGATACCAGAGAAAAGTGAGCAGGACAGATTGGGTCGAAAGAAAACGTGGTCTGGGTGACAGAAGTGAAGCAAGCTCTTTAACGCAGGCCTTTGGTGTCAAAGACAAGCTGGGAAAAGAAAGACTGATATCGAAACCCAAACGCGGGTGAAAAAGAAAAAAGAAGATTATCTACGTCAAAGAGAAGCCCCAGAGACGACCACGGAGACCAAGACCAGAAACTGTTGCCAGACAACCAAGACGTCACCATTACCCGTTCCTGAAGCAGATTTCCAGCGACTTGTCTCAGAACTGTGTGGTGTGGTGTGCAAGTGTATATGTGTGTGTGTGTGTGTGTGTGTGTGTGTTGAAACCTGGCCAGGTAGCAAGCCTTTTTAGTATTAAACTCGGGATTAGGAAGAATTGATCTCTTATGTTTTTTTGATTATATTCTTTTTGTGTATTTGGATTTTTCAGGTGTAATTTATAAGTAGAGTAGAGCTGCGTTTCTAGTTCTCAGACGTGTGAGGAGAGAAAATAAATGGTCGCTGGGTGCATGAGTGCGCATGTGCGTGTATGAATGCAGAATTATCATTGGAGTGCTAAGCCTATTACATCAGTGCAGTTCACTTAAGCAGTGACCATCACGATTTCCCCCGTCCTGGGCACACTGTAGCAGCCATTGAAAAAGGAAAGAAATCCTCAGGAGCAAACTAAGGATCAGTGAAACCGACGTATGTGCTACGTATGATAAAATTCTTGCGTCTTTTATAAGGGACGCGATAGTTGACCACATGCAACCGTGAATGACTATTTTATTATGCACCAGTATGACTTTGGAACCCAATATACTTCCGTGACACAGCTACCAGAGGTGATGGAGGACTTTACACAAATGTTGTACGACAGAGAATCTTTTTATGTTTGTATACATGGACTTTCGGAAAGCCTTTGACAATGTCCACATAAACGACTCTTTGTAAAGATTCAAGTTTCCTTAGAAATGGAACTCAAAGTGTTAGAGCTGACAATGCATATTCCTCAGAAACTGAACTTTGAAATAAGCAGGTTTTCTCAGGGGAATGTGTTTGGCCACATTATGTTAGATCTAGTTAAAGTAGACTACAGGCGGAAATCTAAACAAAACTCTTAAATAAATGTCAGCGAATGCCCAGAGAAACGTGGACAAACGAGTCACAAGACAAAACACAACGCGTTTCGAATCTTAGGCCTAAGAGGTCGAAACGCGTTGTTTTTGTCTTGTGACTCGGAATCTGGGCGGTTCGCTGACATTTATTTAAATTTGTTCACATTATGTTAATAATTCTTATTAATGATTTACCTGCTGTTGTCCTTACTCCTTGTAAAACTCTTTGCCGAAGACTCAAAAAGCACAATTTTAGCTTCCAAAATGACATGATGCCGTCAGATAAGGGCATGTGGACAGGTACACGAAATCTAATTGTAGATAGGTGCAAAACACATTTGGGCAAAAACAATCCACGCGAGGACTACACGATGATGTCATTTGATACAGAAACGGTTTGTAGCAAATAGTTCAGACGAGAAAGACCATGATGCTATGTTTGAAAAGGGCTTGAAATTTGACTTTTTTTTTTATAATGCAGCTGCAATGACAAACAGAGTGCTTTGACTAAAAAAAAAAAAAAAAGGGGGGGGGGGGGTATTTTCATACATGACAGTGATACATTGTTTAGCTTATGCAAAACATTAACAAAACCATATCTTGTACGGAAAAATGATTTAAACATCCATTATGTATAAAGCAGTCTGTCTTTGTTGAAAGCGTTCAAAGAAGGGCAACAAAGTTTGTTAAGCAGTATGCAGTACAGAACACACAAAGAGAGACTGAAAACACTGGAAGAACTATTTCCAAAATTTCAGAGGGTAAAAGCTGACTTAACACAAACTGATGAAACGGTTAATTAAATAGACAACTTGGATCCAGAATGTTTGTTCACAAAACTCTTTTCTGACATAATAAGGCCACCTACAAACCATTCATAAGCTGTTTAAGGACTGTTCGTGAAATTGATTTAGCAACATAACTGCACCTTATTGGAAATACTACCCACGCATGTTAAAAGAGCTACCAATATCAACATATTCGAAAAGTTCTTCGAAGAGGAAAAAAATATTAATGAACTAACATTTTATGTAGACACGATTGTATATTGTTCATTCATTCATATTTCCTGTCGTTAGATCTTGACCAAAAGATGCGCAACTCCGTGACGTGCGACATTTGACCCATTTTTACTGGGACATTAAAAAGCCATGAGGCATGACTTTGACCACAGAACTGTAGTGAACTGAAGTGAAATAAAATGAACAGAACTGAGATGACAAATACAACGAACAAACAATTGAATTAAAACAACAAATACATACATACAGTGTCCCTGTCTCTGTTTGTGTTTTCTTCTTCTTCTTCCCGAACACTCTAGATGGGAACGCCAGCTCCCCTGACGAATGCTGCCGTGCGCTGTAGGTCCCCAAGGGCACCGTAGAGCTTCCTCTCCACTGATGTCTGCTCCGTCCATATCTGTTGTCTCAGACCTTCATGCAACGGGCAATCCTGCAGTAGATTTGCTGCTTGTCATACTGCCGGTCTGGCATGGGCTGTCTGACTGACCGATCCTGAACTTGGTAAAGAGGTGATAGTTCAGGCGGTTGTGGCCTGTTCGCAGCCTGAAGATGGCCACCTGCTCTGATCTTGTTAGTTGGACGTCTGGCTTTGATGATTGTCTTGGCTTCTCTGAGGGTTGTGGACCTATCTTCCTGTTTCTTTGTTGGTCCCTCTTTAGCCAGATTGTCTGCAATCTTGTTGCCAAGTACGTTGCAGTGGATGTATTTAAAGATTGACTCATCGGTGTCACTTATGAATCAAATTCGATTAAGGCAACCCTTAATCCATTGATACACTTTCATGAGCTGGTCGTAAAAGAGTGGACTTGATAAGATGCTTGCATCAGACAGAACGTCTGCAGCTAGTTGTAACAATTAGGATTTCATTGGTTTGTTGCAACAGTGAGGATCTGTATGGAGAGTCATAATACTGAAGATTTCATGGGTTGGTCTTCACAGGGAAGATTTCTATTATTATTACCCTCAGTGAAGATTTCATGGTTTTAACATTTCAGTAATAACTTAACATTGGTCAGTCGTGGCAGTAGGAATCTGAACAATAGTCTCAACCGTTTCGTCATTGTAACGTGGATTTTCATAGGTTTGCCGGAACAGTTACGATTTCATAGGCTGGTTGTTATAGCGACGATTTCACAATTAGTCGTGTCATTAACATGTCATGGCTTAGTCGTGCCAGTGAGCATTTCATGGGTTAGTCGAGACTGTGAGAATAAAGTGGGTTAGTCGTTGAGAATTCTATAGGTTAGTCGTAGCGATGAGGATTTCACGGTTTAATCATTATAGGAATGGTTTCGTGGGTTAAAGGTAACAGTATGCATTTCATGGCAAGGTTGTAGCACTTCGTTGTAGCACTTCAGTCTTTGGTCTTTAGAGTTGGTATTTCAAAGGTAAATCGCAACAGTAATGATTTCAAGGATTACTTAGGATCAGTTGGTGAGTCGTAACAGTAAAGATTCATGGGTCAGTTGTAACAGTGATAGTCGCAGTGGTAAGGATTTCATGGCTGAGTCACTCACCACTTGTTTCTTCTTCATGTCTTTAACTCTATCTTTGACCTGAACGTGCGGAACGTCTTTGCTCTTGCACGCTCCCTAAAGTAGGAATAAGTCAAACGTCGGACTTTTCTTCACATCACTCTCTTTCCCTTTATGGACAGTCTCTGCCGATTAAAATAGGGACACACAGAATATTTTTTTTCTGCAGTGCCTGCGTTTAATCTCATACCTATTCATATCGCCTACGCACGGTTTTTGAATATGGTTCAATGGATTCCACGACAAATATCCCGCCCACAATTCCCCATGGGTCCATTTTCTTGTTGCCCGGCAGACTTCAATCCATTTCGGGTATCTTAGGGACGGTGTTATGGATTGGAACGATACAAAACCGCAGTCAGCGATCACTTCATTGCAACATGTAGAGAAGTGGCAGTGAAGTGGCAGTGAAGAAAATCTATTTAAAAGCCGTCATCTTGTGGTCTGTATAACCAATCCGTGCCTTGTTTCTTCTTAACAGAAAACCATAACGAAAAAAAAACGCATTTAAGAGACGAAAAAAACGCATTTAAGAGATGAATAAACACACACACGCGCGCGCGCGCGCACACACACTAACACACACACACACACACACGCACGCACGCACGCACGCACGCACGCACGCGCGCACGCACGCACGCACACACACACACACACACACACACACACACACACACACACACACACACACACACACACACACCACACACACACACACACAAATGCGCCCCTCAAGAAGACGAAGAAGAAGAAGAAGAAGAAGAAGAGAGAAGAAGAAGAAGAAGAGCAACGACAAAAAAACAACAAATAATAATGGCAACGACATCAAGGAGAACAAGAGCAACAGTAAACACAACAGCAAGATGATGAAGAAAAAGAGCAGTTCCACGATAAAGAAGGAGGACTACAAGAATAACAACGAAATCAAAATGAAGAAGAAGAGTACAACAACAACAACGACAGAACACCAAAATGGAGACTAACAGCAACAGCGTCAAAACAACAACAGGAGAAGCAGCGGAAGCTGCTGTGGCACCAAGATCAAGAACAGGAGCAACAACCAAAACGTGAAGAAGAACAACAGCAAAAACAATGAGACCATGGAGAAGATTCCTTAACAACGACAACATGAGGAAGACGAACGCACGCGCACGCACACATCACACACACACACACACACACACGCGCGCGCGCGCGCGCGCGCGCGCAAGAGTAAGAGAGAGAGAGAGAGAGAGAGAGAGAGACAGAGACAGAGAGAGACAGAGAGAGACAGAGGGAGAATTGCATTAACACCATGATGAAATTGTCAAAGAACAACAGCAACGACAACATTCAGAGAAAGTAGAAGAATTGCAAAGACATTCAGACGAAGAAGAAGAACAACAACACCACCACCAAAATGAAGACGTAGAGGAACTCAGGAAGAGGAAGAAGAAGAAGAAGAACAACAACAACAACAACAACAACAACTACAAGAACAACAACAATACAACAATACAGCAATAACAATAACAACAAGAACAACAGCAGCAATAACAGCCGAAGCAGCAACAGCAACAACAACAAGAGACGATAACAGTGCGCTATGATAAAAAAGGGCAATAACTCCAACACCAAGATGAAGAAGAAGAACGACAGCAATAGCAGCAGCACAAAGAAACGAAGATTGAAATTAGATAGTAACATTGGTAATGATAAAACTTTAGCACTTCAAAAATTTGTAGTATTAATAAAGGATCACGTGCTTATTACGATATTATGGTGGAAGCCAATGAGGTTCTTAACATTAGTGCATTTATCAAGTGGGAGCAATGTCTTAATATACCAGTTGATTGGGTAGAGGTACTGAAAAGGATTAGAAAATTAAAGAAACAAAACTGAAACGGCTCCAAATTAAGATATGCCACAGAATTCTGGTAACAAATAGTGTGCTGAAAAGTATGCAAATTATTGATAGCGACAAATGTAATTTCTGCATTAGAGAGAAAGACTCAATTAATCACTATCTGTGAGAATGTGAGTTTACCCGTATTTTCTGGAAAGACCTGGAAAGGGTTCTGCAAGTTAACTGTTCACACTGTGTAAGATTATCCCTTAACGTGGAGATTATATTGTTTGGTACGGATGAGAAAACAAAAACCGACGATATGCTAGACCTGATAATTTTAATGGGAAAATATTTCTTTATAAATGTAGAATTAACAAGACAAAACCTAATATAAACATATTTTTGAAGGAGCTGGACTATAGACATAAGATGGAGAAATATATGTCCTTAATGGAGATGAATTATGCAACGTACTTAACAAAATGGTCACCTTATATCAAAATACTAGGGAACTAATGGTATGTATCATATGAAGGTATGCGCAAGGGTGTGTGTGTGTGGGTATGTGAGTGTATTATGTTAAAAAGTACTGTATACTCTTTTTTTTCCTATTTAATCTCGGCCACAACCTGGGTACACAGGATTAATGCCAGTTATTAGAATTTATTTGGCATGTGTGCCCGTGTCAAAAAAAAAAAATGCAAAATGCACGTACATTGTATGCGTTAAATATGTGTAACTATGGATCAATGTATTGATTTATGTATGTTAGTTGTCATTGTATATTTGGTCAATTAGAAAAAGTTTGAATGCAAAAGAAAAAAAAAAAGATTAAAACACAGTAACAGCAGCACCAAAATGAAGAAAATGAACAAGTAGAGCACCACGATGACGAAGCAGAACAATAACAACAACAGCGACAAGATAAAGACGAACAACAACGACGATAAGAACAAGACGAAGAAGAACAACTACAATAGATGTAATAAGATGAAGCAGAATAACAACAGCAGCAACCAGAACGGCGACATGAACCTGAAACACAGAGGAAAATAAAACAGACAGAGAAAACGAAAAAAAAATTAGACTTTGATGAGAAAGATTTCTCTTAATCCTTCCCGTCCATCCCCCACCAGTTCCCACCTTTCCCTCATCCCTACATACACACTCGCGCGCACGCACGCACGCATACGCACGCATACGCACACATGCACACAGCACGCACGCACGCACGTACGCACTCGAAACATACAAAAGCTTCTTTCTGTCAAATGTCATTGATTGACATCTCACAGTATTGTTCTCTCTCTCTCTCTCTCTCTCTCTCTCTCTCTCTCTCTCTCTCTCTCTCTCTCTCTCTCTCTCTCTCTCTCTCTCTTCTTTTTTCCTTCTTTTCTTCATTTTTTTTCATTTTTTTCTTTTTTACATTTTCTTTTAGCATTTTC
>JADBJO010001156.1:160000-185000 GCA_016801955.1 Conus betulinus | reverse complement strand
CGACATAAACCCACCCTCACCACATCCCAACCCCACTCCCTCCCACCACTACCACCATCACGACTACCTCCTCCACCTCCCCGTTAACCAAAGCCAGAGCTTCCTTTCGCCAACAGACTGAGCCTCATCGGCGAAAGCCCGAACGACCTTGACCAGCAAGAAAGACACTGGCATAGGGCTATTGCCAGCAGCGCAGACCGGGTTGTGTGGTAATGTAGACGGGATGGTAACCTCCGCTTCATTATTCAGAGAAAAAGTTTCAGTCCTTGTCCGTTGGTCTGTCTGTCCGCTAAATGGCGCAAAAACTGCAGAACCAATTTTGATCAAGTTTTGTTGAAAGACAAATTGGTACCTAGGGACGTGCTTGCACCTGAATTGAAGACTAGCGCGCGAGAATCCATTCAAGATAACGGAAGAACGCTGTGGGTTATTGTCAAAGCATTCACTTGGATGCAAGCATTCGTCGAGCAAAACGGAACAACACTGTAAAGTCACTCTTATTGAAGTACATCTATGAAGTAAACGTAGTCACGGCTCATTAAAAGTTTCTAGCTTGGTAAACCTAGACATATTGTATTTTCCGTAACTCGTTTTTCAAAACAGTATGGGGAGTAACTCTTTCGATCGACACGAACTATTACTTCTCCTGGCCAGGAAAAAACAAGTTATATTTACATATGTTCTGACCTGTTCACGGACCCTTAAAAGTCAGCAGCTTACCAGTTAACTCAGAGAGAAAATGCCAAAACATAGCTTTGACAGAGACCGCCTATAATGTAGACAGTAGATATACTTGTCGTTATCATGGCGTGCGCTTCAAATCAAAGATTTGACTCTCTGAATTTGTCTGTTTGACCCACAAACTGGAAAGGCATACGTTATCTCTAAGGTTTTGTTTTTGTTTTCGTGTTTGTTTTTGTTTCGTTTTTGTGGACAGGTTTGTTACCCTCGACCATTCCGGATTTTACGATTCCTTGCCCTTCTTTCCCCCTCCCCATTCCAACCACCCCCTGCCTCTACCCCCTCCGGTCCCTCAGCGTAGTCTTGTCTATGGGGAGGAAGAAAATAGTAAGTGTTTGTCCACAGATGTAATTATATAGAGAGATTTTGAAGACTTTTATCCGGAGGGCCAATTATAAGTATCACCAATTGTAGCCTTTGCACCCTGCTGAGAGAGAGAGAGAAGGGAAGAGCGAAAAAGCACAAATGTAAAGGAGAGGGTGGGGAGGGGGGAGGAGGGGGATCGAGGGAACGCAGGAGCGAAGGAAGAAAAAGGAGGCGATGGACAGGGTGGGAAGGTGTGTGTGTGTGTGTGTGGGGGGGTACCGTAAAAATGTAAACAAACAAAACAAAACACGCAAAACATAATAAAACACAAGAAAGCACAACAACAAAAAACAAAAACAAAAAGTTCATTGCGAAAGCCCTGCGGTTGAAAGAAAATGGCGTTAAGGACGTCGGGTGTGGACAGCTAATAACTTCAACTTAATTATGTGTATGTTCTAGGCGAATTGGTGCCGGAAGCTGTGTTAGCTTGAGGTTGTGGGCGTGTAACTGAATCATCTTGGAAGCAAAAGCTGCTGCCAGTGTTGTATTCTGATATAACTGGGTTTTAGACGTCCTTTGGAGTTAAGGGAGGCATAGAGAATTAGAAAATAGAAAAAAAAAAATTGGACAATCCTGTCACACACATTCTTGTTTTTCCACGTGAGTTTTGTTTTGTGGTTGTTTACTTTGTTGTTATTATCGTCGATTATTTTGTTCTGGTTTTTGGAGTTTAGGGAGGCATAGAGAATTAGAAAATAGCAAAAAAAAAATTGGACAATCCGTGTCACACACATTCTTGTTTTTTTCCACGTGAGGTTTTTGTTTTGTGGTTTGTTTACTGTTTATTGTTTATTATACGTCGATTATTTTGTTCCTGTTATTTTGTTCTTAACATTCATGACTTTCTTCTTCTTTTCAATGAGCGTTAGATAGAGTTATCTATGTGTGTATGTATTATGTGGGGTGTTGCTGTTGTTATTTATTTTGTTTGTGGTGTTTGTTTCGTTCCAGTGAATCTTGTCTTTGACAATGTTGTTGTGTACCTTGTTCAGGTACTTTCCTTTTTTTGATTAATGCTGATCGATGAGAATGAGGATGATTAAGATGATGCTACGATTTCCATTTCGGTCTGAGACTACATGACACAGGGTTGTACTCTACGCTTCCTTTCATAATATATCCCGGCGTCAACCAGCCCGCCCCGAGAGATACCAGGCACCCTGCATGTTTGGTCATGAAATTTTTAGCAACACTCTCAGAAACGCATCCATTAAGTGGATGAAACTCGACTGTGTGGTCCCAGTCTTCCCAACTGAGTCCGCAGCAAATCAACTCTGGGTATGAGCCCGGTCGGGGCAGAAAAACCCCACATGACTTCTGATGGGATTCGAACCCACGACCTCCCAGCCGGAGTTGAGTCCCGCGACGCTAACCACTTCGCCACGGCGGGCTGGTTGTTCAGGTACTTTCTGTTTTTGACAGTTGTTTTTTAGTTATTTTTTTTAGACACTGTTGCTAATTAGTTTTGTTCTTCTGGTTTGATTTATGACACTGACATGCTTTTTCTTGTCTTTCTCTCTTGTCCAGTTTCTGCTATTGTCTGGATTTCTGTCAAGAGTCTCTCTCTCTCTCTCTCTCCCAGCTCTCTCCCCATCCACTCTCTCCTCAGCTCTCTCCCCTCTCTCTCTCTCTCTCTCTCTCTCTCTCTCCTCTCTGTGTGATTCATGAGTCTTTTTCATATTCTATTCTCATTCCATTCCCCCCTCTCCCTCCCCATCACCTCCCCCCCCCCCTCCTCCCTCCACCTCTCTCTCTCTCTCTCATCTGACTCGGTCAGTACTTTCGCAAAAATGTTTATTCAAGGTAAATGTATCGAGCTATTAGAAGTATGTATCACGTTGTTAAAGTTAGGAGTTCGATATCAAACATTTCAGCGTTAACAGATGCCTTTATGTGTCCTCGCGGATTAAATGTTTCCCGCGGCTTAAAACGGGAGACAACTGCAGCCCTGTCCTTTTTCTTTGTTTATAAATGAGCTTGCCAATGACATCGTTTCATCTGGTAACTGGAATAACATGGGAATAAGCTTATCACCCGATTTAACACAAATTCTTATCTTATTATTTGCTTGATGATTGTTGTTTCTTCTTTCCCACTCTGTAGTAGGTCTTCAAACACCAATTAAACATATTATGTGACACTGCTAACAGACTTCAGCTAACTGTCAATAATGAAAAATCTAAAATAAAAATATTCAGAATATTCATGGGGGGTTACATTGCAGCTCGAGAAAAATGGTTTTTATAATGGTGCTCAGTTAGATGTTGTGAATGAATACAAATACCTTGGAGTTATTTTATCTACAGGATTAACTTTTTCATACTCCTTGGAGGAAATGGCTCTGAAAGCTAAGAGATGTGTTTTCAGTATCTTAAAATTTCTATGGTCACTTGGGGAACCAAAGAAAATAATCTAAAACTTTTCTTCAAAATTTTTGATTGCCAGATTCAACCTATATTTTAACATACGGGCGCCGAAGTTTTGGGGTCTGACAGCTGACCATACTGTTATTGAACGAGTCCATCTCTTAGACCATTAAACGCCTATTAAAATGTTTAGTGTACAGACCAGGCCAATGCTCAGCTTGTTTATTTGCGAAAACTGGCAGATATCCACTGTACATTCAGACATTTACTAAATGTTGTGAAATACTGGTTAAAACTTACTCGAATGGAAGAAAGTCGGATCCCCCCCGAAAAGCTTATAAAATGCTATATGTCTTGTTTTGTAATAATAAAAAGAATTGGGTAAGTAGCTTATGCTATACTTTTGTACAGATACGGCTTTCATGTTATGTGTGGAAAACCAGGGGTCGTCGAAGATATTAAATCCTTTGTGTCAGTCTTAAACAGAGAGACTATTTGATTGTCATCTACAAGATCTAGATTCTTCAATCATGTCAAAAGAAAGATTCAAGCTGTATTCTTCTTTTAGACAGTTATGTGATGTTCCAAAATATTTATATGTTATCAAAAATCCTATTCTCAGAAAGCACTTGACAAGATTCAGACTAGGTGTTTCACAGCTGAAACCTCACCGCTTTAGATATTCCCAAAGATCAGAAACTAATAACTGTCCTTTTTGCCCAAATACAGAAGAATCAGAATTACACTTTCTATTGGTCTGCTCTCAATATAAAGATATACGTGAAATGTACATCCCTCCTAATATCATTACCACCCAAATGCGTTTTTAAATTAACCCTGTTGCTCTCTGACACGAGAATGTGTAACCCCTCGCCTGTATTTATCAAAGGCATTTACCTTCAGAAATCAATACCTATAGGATGTCTGAGATGTTTTGTCTATGTGTTATGTTTGACATTTTGATTATTATGAACGCATGAGTTATATTCCTTCCCCCTAGCCACCCCACCCCCCGCCCACCTGTGTCTCCTATATCCTCCTCCCTCCCACACCCAATCCATCCCTACAACCCTTCTATGACTGTGCTTGACAGATGTCTAATTCACACTTGAATGGCTGAATGTTTTTTTTTTTTTTTTTGTTTTGTTTTGTTTTATTTTTCCTGTATGTCACGACTTTCTCTCGCTGATTGTGCTGATTATCCTTGTTGTTCTTATGACATGCAGCATTTTCATGTGACTTCCTTTTGTGAACCCCTCCCCCTGACATGGGCAGAAGGCCTAGTTCAGTAAAGCTTTGTCATTGTCATTGTCCTCTGACTCGGTGGGTGGGTGGTGGGTGGTATATATGTCTGTGTGTGTGATAGTGAATGTTTCATAGTCTTTTCTTTTCTTCCTCTCTCTCTCTCTCTCTCTCTCTCTCTCTCTCTCTCTCTGTGTGTGTGTTGTGTTGTGTGTGTGTGTGTGTGTGTGTGTGTGTGGTGCGCGCGCGCGCGCGCGCGCGCGCGATTTATTCACGCATCCGTTCACTGCTCGCTCATTCATTTGCTAATGGATCGTCCATTACACAACTGATGGATTCCCTAACCTCTCTGCTGCCTACTCCCAGGATCCATACTGCAACAGAACATGGGACGGAATCATGTGGCAGTGACACGTGGCCCCGCACTCGGCCCGGCCTGTTGTCTGGAGGCTGCCGTGAATCTTGGTTTGCTCGTCTGGCCACGCTCTACGGTGGTGCAGCATGTGTGTCCTGCCTGTCGTCCTACGTCTCCATCGCTTCTTGCCCTCAGGTCAGTGAAGTGGGCAGCGACTGTCGTGTGCCTGCTTGTGCCCTTGTCACGTATAGGCTGGACTGGACTGTGGTTTACACTAACTCGTGTTGTTGTCTGTTGGGGCCGGCTGCCTTGAATTTCTCTGGTTTGGCTCGTCTGCTCCCTTTTTCCTCTACCTGTTTGTGTCTGTCTGTGTGTCTGTGTGTCCGACTCTTTCTCTGTCAGTCTGTCTGTCTGCTTGTCTGCCTGCCTTCCAGCCTCTCTCTCTCATTCTCTGCTGTCTGTCCGTCTGTCGTCTGTCTGTCTCCTCTGTCTGTCTGTCTGTCTGCCTGTCTTGTCTCTTGTCCGTCTCTGTTTGTCTCTCTTCTTCTCTGTCTGTCTTCTGTCTGTCCTCTCTCTCCTCTCTCTCTCTCTCTCTCTCTCTTGAACTGATTGTCCTGACTCCACCACTGCTGTCTGTCTGTCACTGTCCTCACTCGTTGTCTCACATCCATCTGTCTGTCCGTTTCTCCTGTCTCTCTGTCGGTCTGTCTCTCTCGTTCTTTCTCCTCTCCTCTCATCTCTCTCTCTCTCTCTCATCCTCTCTCTCTCTCTCTCTCTCTCTCTCACTCCTCACACACACAAGACACACACACACACACACACCACACACACACATACACAACACACATACCACACCACACACACCACACACATACACACACACGGCGCGCGCGCGCGCGCAGCACACACACCACACACACACACACACACACACACCACACACACACACGTCTGTCTGTCTGGTCTCTGTCTGTCTCTGTCTTTCTGTCTGTCTCCCTGTCTGTCTGAGAGTCTCTTCTCTCTCTTCTCTCTCTCTCTTTCTCTCTCTCCCTCTCCTCTCTCTCGCTCGCTCTCTCGCTCTCTCACTCTCCTCCCACACACACACACACACACACACACACACACACACACCACACACAACACACACACACACACACACACACACACACACACACACACACATCCATCCAATCTGTCTGTCTGTCACGTCTCTCTCTGTCTCTGTCTCTGTCTCCGTCTGTCTGTCTCTGTCTGTCTGTCTCCCTCTCTCTTTCTCTCTGTCTCTCCTCTCTCTCCTCCTCTCGCTCTCTCTCTCCTCTCTCTCTCCCCACCACTGTCACACTCTCCACCCACACACCTCTGTCTCAGTCTGTCTCTCTTTCTGCCTACCTGTCTGTCCTCTGTCTCTCTCTCTCTCTCTCCCTCCTCCGTCTCTCTCTCCTCTCCTCTCTTCTCTCTCACTACTCCCTCTCACACTCACACTCTCCACACACTCCTTCTCATCTCTCGTGTCACCCTGTCAGTAACTTCCCTCTCATCTCCTCTTCTCCTCACTCTCCTCCCTCTCTCCTCCTCTCGAACTGTCTGCTGTCCTCTCTCTCTCTCCCTCTCCCCGTCTCTCCTCTCTCTCTCCTCTCTCTACTCCTCTCTCTCCTCTCTCTCTCTCTCCTCTCCTCCTCTCTCTCGTCTCTCTACTCTCCTGTCTCTCCCTTTCTGCTCCTCCTCTCTCATCGCCCTCCTCTGTCTCTCCTCTCCTCCTCCCTCCTCCACCTCTCTCTCTCCTCTCTCTCCTCCCTCTCTCTCTCCTCCTCTCTCGTCTCTCTCTCTCTCTCTCTCTCTCCCACCTCTCTCTCTCTCTGTCTGTCTCAGATACGTGTGTTGATAGATGTTTCAAATCATCCTGTTGTCCTGGCAAAGCTTCGACTGTTTCTTTTTCCATTTCCAAGCAACATAGCCTCCACGTAATCCAAAGGCCCGATCCCATGTGTTTTTTTTGTTTGTTTGTTTTCTGATTAAAGACGATTGAAACGTAATAACTGAAACGTAGTTTGTGTTCTGTATCTTTCCATTTTTGTTGTTTCGACACATTTATTTGCGCCTTACGGTGGTAACCTTATCCCACACAGAGAGAGAGAGAGAGGGAGGGAGGGAGGGAGGAGAGGGAGAGAGAAAGAGAGAGGGGGGTATGAGGATTGAGACCATGAAAGATTAGTAGAGAATCAGAGAGAGAGAGATTGAGGTCAACAAATCCAATCCAGAAAAAGATGAGGGGAAAAAAGAAAAAAAAAACATCATGCATAGCTTCATGGCACGTCCTTTCCTCTTGGGCGTGTTGCACATGCATTTCACATGTTCTGCTCATCCAACTCCAGCAAAACAAGTCTTTCATAGCCCTCGGACGACAGTCACAGAGAAGAACAATCGACAGAAGCGAGCTCCGCACATTGCAGCAGTCGATGCCCAACAAACCGGGACGGACGAGCTAATAAGCCCTGCCTTAGGTTGTGCTGTGCATCTGGACTGTCAAAAGAATGGTATCTGCGCTGCTGTATATACATCGTGACCGTCTCGGATGGGTCATCAATGATGCCATATATATACTGACTGTATGAGCCGAGTCATCAGTGAAGATATATATATATATATATATATATATATATATATATATATATATATGTAGATAGATAGTTTATATATATATATATATATATATATATATATATATATGTATGTATGTAGATAGATAGTTTATATATATAATATATATATATATATGTGTGTGTGTGTGTGTGTGTGTGTGTGTGTGTGTGTGTGTGTGTGTGTGTGTGTGTGTGTGTCTTAAGTGTGTCTTATCTTTTTATATTTTCTACTTTTCACAAGAAAATGTAGCTTGTTTTTTGCTCTTTATGACTTTCTTTTGCTTCTTAGGTGACACCTTTGGTTGTTTTTTTGAAAACTCAACAAACACACTACGGTATTGCGCACCAGCCTTTTTGTGGGATAGCATTCATTCTTCTTAAAACCGAAAAGGCAGAGGAGTCAAATTACCACTTTCCGCGGTCACTGAGGAGAAACAATCAGGTTTCGAAATACCGGTAACTGACCAGGAGTTATATGTTAGTGAGCTTCCTCCCCATTGGAGTTTGTCTCTCCCTTTGGAGACTATAAGCTTGCTGAAGATTCATTTTGAGAAGCATTTATTATTCCCCATTCACCCACTCAAGCACATACTGTTGGTTAGGCAGAATGATCTACCACTACAGGTATGAATGCTTATCGCCCCCTATTTCTACAATCTAAGACATAAGAGCAAGCTTTGTTTATATATATATATATATATATATATATATATATATATATATATATATATATATTTTTTAAAATAGTATGGTAAAAGGAAGTTTTACCATACTATTTTAACAGAAGTTGCTCCCCAAGGGGTTGAGCACTTTAAAAATTTTATTAGGCGTTTTAGTACTATTCTTTATATATATATATATATATATTCACTGTCAACATATTTTCATGTCACCCTTGCACCCTTATGTTATATGCATCCTGACTGTCACCGTGGTGTCATCAAAATGCTACATATACATCCTGAATATCACAGTGGTAAACATCCTTATAGCTATACAGATTATCCCGACCGTCATAGTGGTATTCAGTATTACAATGCGTATATCCTGACTCTTACAGTGGTGTTAACAGTAATGCTATATATACATCCTGACTGTCACAGTGGTGTCAACAGTATGCTATGCTATATATATATATAATATATATATATATATATGTATATATATATATATATATATATATATATAATTCCTGACTGTCACAGTGGTGTCAACAGTTATGCTATGGATACATCCTGCCAGTCACATTGGTGTCAACGTAATGTTAATACAAATACATCCTGGCTGTCACAGTGGTGTCAACAGTAATGCTATACATATACATCCTGGCTGTCACGTTGGTGTTAACAGTAATGCTATGCATATACCTCCTGACTGTCACACATGGTGTCAACAGTAATACTTTACATATACATCCTGACTGTCATGTTGGTGTTAACAGCAATGCTATACATATATATCCTGACTGTCACAGTGTTGTCAACAGTAATGCTATACATACATACATCCTGGCTGTCACAGTGTTATCAACAGTAATGCTATACATACATACATCCTGACTGACACAGTGTTATCAACAGTAATGCTATACATACATACATCCTGACTGACACAGTGTTATCAACAGTAATGCTATACATACATACATCCTGACTGACACAGTGTTATCAACAGTAATGCTATACATACATACATCCTGACTGACACAGTGTTATCAACATAATGCTATACATACATACATCCTGACTGACACAGTGTTGTCAACAGTAATGCTATACATACATACATCCTGACTGACACAGTGTTGTCAACAGTAATGCTATACATACATACATCCTGACTGACACAGTGTTGTCAACAGTAATGCTATACATACATACATCCTGACTGTCACAGTGGTGTCAACAGTAATGCTATGGATATATATCCTGGCTGTCACAGTGGTGTCAACAGTAATGCTATACATATACATCCTGACTGTCACAGTGGTGTTCAACAGTAATGCTATACATATACATCCTGGCTGTCACATTGCTGTTAACAGTAATGCTGTACATATACCTCCTTGCTGTCACATTGCTGTCAACAGTAATGCTATGCATATACCTCCTGATTGTCACAGTGGTGTCAGCAGTAATGCTATGCATATACATCCTGACTGTCACAATGATGTAATCATCAACGCTATATTCATTCTGATCCACAAACGTGATCATCACAATTTCTACGTATGTACTGATTTGTCTCTGCCTGGTAGTTATTAAAGCTTCAAGCCCTCCTCTTCCGCCGAGAAAAATGACTGGAAAGATAACGAATAGGTATTGATTGACAAACATCCTTTTCTTTGTCTGTGCCTCGTTAGCCAGCATCCATTAGGGAAGACGAAGAGACCAAATGACAGGGATATGTGCGATCTGGAAATGTAGTGGGGGTCTGGGAGGTATCGATGTTAGTTTGTCGGTTGAAGTTGACAGGTTTTGTTGTTTGTTTGTTTGTTTTTGTTTGTTTTGTTTTGTTTTGTTTTTCTTTGGGGGTTGTGGTGCTGTTGGTTTTGCTTTTGTATGTTGTCGTAGGTACGTATATAAAAACACACACACACACACACACACACACACACACACACACACACACACACACACACACACACACACACACACACACACACACATACGCACATGCGCTCACACGTACGTACGAACGCATGCACGCATGCACGCACGCACGCACGCACACACACACACACACACACAACACACACACACACACACACACACACACACACACACACACACACACACACACGCACGCTGGAAGAATGGGTCGTTTAAAAAAAACTGACAATGTTGCAACGTAAGCAAACACATTCACTCTTTTTTGCCTTTTAAACGAAAATATCCAATGTCAAATAATCGAACATTAAATTTGAGCATCTTCGTGACCTCTCTCGTATACACTGATAGCCTATCATTCTTTGCAAAAAACGTCCAGCAGCTGTTTTGTTTTCTGTTTTGTTTGCTATAGAAGCACGAGAAAACAGAGAGAGAGAGAGAGAGAGAGAGAGAGAGAGAGAGAGAGAGTGGTAGGAAGGGAGGGAGGGAGAGACAGACAGACAGACAGACAGACAGACTGACAGAGACAGAGGGACAAAGAGACATAGACATAGAGACAGACAGACAGAGACAGAGACAGACAGACAGACAGACAGAGAGAGGGAAGGAGGGCGGGAAGGAAGAGGTGAGAGAAACAGAGAATTAAGCAGAGAGAGAGAGAGCTAGGGACAGACACAGAGAGGCATAGAAAGAAAGGAACAAACTATGTAAGGATGCTTCACTTTATATCCCTCCGGGCTCACAAGGACATAACGCTGACATCTACAAATGTTAACTGGTTCGGAGAAAATTCCATTTTCTGTCAAAACGGATACCAAAACACATTTATCTGGTGTCACAAGGGAACAAATTGAAATGTTTTCTACTGTGGGGAAAAAAATAAGTCGTCCGTTTTCTTTTTCTTCCGGGGTGAGGGTAGGTAGAAGTTGAAGGCCTGGACCAGGAGAAATGAAGCAGGGGGTGTCAGCGAGTGATGAATGGAAAGAGGTCTAGAATAAGGAAGAGAGAAAGAGGTCAGAAGACCATGAAGAGAAAGAGGTCAGAGGGGTAATGAAGGGGAAAGAGGCCATGACATAATGAAGGTAAGGAGGTCAGAGATAATGGAATGCTTAGAAGTCTGGGGCAAATGGGAGCATATAGGTCATGGAGAGATAGAAGAAAGAGGTCAGGAAGGGGGGGGGGGGGGGGAGGTGAGAGAGAGAGAGACATGAAGAGTAAGAAATCAGTGAGTGATGAAAGGAAAAGAGGTCCGCGAGAAATGAAAAAGAGAGTTGAGAATTAATTAAGGCAAACTTGTCAGGGAGAATGGAACACGTAAAAGTCAAGGAGGAATGTAGGCACAAAGAATCAGGGAGGAGTAAAGAGAAAGAGGTCGGCGAGAAATGAAAGAAAAAGAGATGAAGAAGGAACGAAGTGGGAAAGATCAGAGAGTAATGAAGGGAAATAAGTGAGAGAGAAATGAGAAAAAGAGGTCAGGGAACAGTAAAAGAAAAGAGGTCATGTGGCAGTGACAGGAAAGAGGTCAGGGAGACATGAAGGAAAGGAGGTCAAGGGAAGATGAAAGTATAGAGCTCAATGAGAAATGAGCGAAACTGCTCATGTAAGGAGAAAAGGAAACAGGTCAAAAAGAAATGAAGAAAAAAGAACAAAAAAAAAAAACCAAAAACAAACGTAGAAGGAAAAGAGGTCAGAGGACAATGAAAGAAAAGAAATGAAAAAGGCCGATGAGACTTGAAGGGAAGGTGGAGAAAGGCGCGGGGGGGGGGGGGGGGGGGGGGGGGGGGGGGGGGGGGAGGGGGGGGGGGGGGGGGAGAGGAAGGAGGTGAAAGAAGGCCGCAAGAAATGAAGGGAAAAAACCAGGGAATCACGAAGTAGATGACAGTGAGCAATGAAAAGAAACAAATAAATAAGTAGAAATAAATGGGAAAAGGCGAAGGATTGTAACATGCAAATTACAGAGCATTGCGTGTATAGTATACCTAAAGAAATGTGTGTGTCTTCGATGTTAATCTGGAGCCCCTGTGCCTTGATCTCTGACATTTTCTTTGTATTGTGGACAGCAATTAACCATGTCATTTATCTTTCCAGTTTTATATTTTGCTGGAACAGCTCGCATTGATGTTTCGCTAATCACCACTTTAAAGAGACGTTTGATATTTTCCTAGTTTTGATATTTGTATCTAGAATTCTCGTTTTTTTTCATTACAAATAGTATTTGCGACTTAAGCCTTGTCGTTTTGCTTTCTCATGTACGATTTGATAGCGCGTAATGATCCCGAGAAATGAAAAAAAAAACCGCGCTGAACATATACTTTATGTCGAATTCGTTAATATTTTGAAAAGACGCTTTTTCTTTCTATATTTAATGAGTCTGTGAAGAATGTCGCTTTGAAATAAGATCCATGACACTATCTTCCAGGTACTTATTTCAGTCACATATATCTGACAAGCTTCAATTCTGTGTTTGTGTTCCAAATACTAGTTTCTTTAGCATTCTTGAATCTGACGTCTGTGTCAAATACGTTTTTGGGAATTGTCTTCCAATATTGTACCCTATCACAGCTTTTTGTCTCACAGCTCCGAAACGAACCGAATTAGGCATAATACAAGGGGCATCGATTCCCCCAACATTTAGTTGAATGGGTCGTTTGCTTCTTTCTATTGTCTCCTTCTCTGTCCAACAAAACGTCAATGTACATCTTTCAAGTTGCAATTTGTACATATTTGTATAGTAGAATCAGACACCGTTTCAATTTCCATGGAGTGTTTGCATATTCAATTTTTAGACGGATTTAAAATTGTTAAAAATTAAATGTGCATATTACAATAACTATCATACATGACGAAAAGTCAATGATAGGTAAAGATTTTGCTTTTATTCTCCTACATGCACTCTTTCCTTTACATTCATGTATAGCTAACTGTTTCCTTTTTTTTCGAAACACGATTAACAAATTATAAGAAAACCAGGAGCAAAATAGCTCTCATGTAAGAGACGTTTAGAGTGAGTTATTTGTACTACATTAATATTCACAAATGTTCATCATTATCATCGTCATCATCATCGTCGTCATAATTTTGCTGTAGTAATGGCTCAGTCATCGCCATGTCATTCACTGTACTGTTATTGTCACTGTAAGCCTCGCTGTTTGTGGTCGTGGGTGTGGGCGTGGAGAGCTCTTGAAGATTTTGTTAATATTGACATCCGCTGTTCTGCCCTGCACACGTTTGGGAGTGTTTTCAAACAGGTGTTTTGTTGGCATTTCCGACCTCTTTCTCTTTCTCCCAGACTCACAAACTTTTTCCATCTCCCTTTTTTTCTGCTCTTCCCCTTTACCCACTCTTCTCCTCCCTCTTGCTCCCATTTCTCCCTGTCCACAATATCTGTTTTTTAGAGAAAGGCTTTCGATCAGAACTGATTGACTGATTATACTGTGCCATACGATTGCCGAATGGAGAAAGTTAAAATATCCACTAGACAGAACTACGTTAGTCTTTGTTGCCTGGGAGAATCTGATTTCCATGACAAAGTCCTCACGTTACATGCTGGGGCAAGGAGAAATATAAGTATATAAGCCTGTGATCTCAAGAAACAACTCAGATTCTGTGGAGAAGATACCCAGAGCCACAAAGCAGTGTCAAAATCTGTTGAGAAGAATTCCAGCCGGACCCAGTCGAGGAAGACCAAACGTGCATATCACGAGGCTTTAAATTCTTAACTAAGAGCACGTGATCGATAACCAGTCGGTTATGACATCTGCTACAAGGGAACTTAGCTTTAACATACACGGGTTCAAATATGCGATAGCTGAAAACTATCTGTGAGCCATGATCTGGATGCAGCTTGGCCCCCTGAGAGTCTAAAGGATATAAAGATCTGAACATTTGCAATAGGGAGACTTCTTCACTGAAGACTGCCTGATGGTCAGTCGTCCCAAGGATTCTTCACACTACGTACATCGTTTTAAATTCTGGAGCACTTCCTGAAACGTTTTCAATCCTCCCACTGCGCGGTTTTGTATATTGTTGTTGTTGTTGTTGTCGTTGTTGTTGTTGTTGTTGCTGCTGCTGCTGTTGTTGTTGTCGTCGTCGTCGTCGTCGTTGTTGTTGTTGTTGTTTTTTCTGACGGAATAGTAGGGCGGTTAACACGAACATGTGAGAAGTTCTTATCTCGTATAATGTCCTGTTGAAGTTTCATAATCATGCAAACAGTATCTGTCAAGCACTCGACCAGCTTTATTTCCCTTTTCTAATATGCGTCACAAACATTTTTGTGTGAGATGCTAATACCTTGGGAGATGATCTTCTGTCGGAATGCGAGTATTCCTACACGTGTCTTTACGACCAGACTGAGGTATTCATTCCTTCCCTTTGAAAAAAGATGGTTTATTTATGATTTGGGATTCCTTCTCGCCTGTGTGCATTAGTTTATGTTTTAAAATTCAAATTTCATATTCTCGACAATTCGTTTTAAAAACGAGAAAAAAAGAAAGAAAGCAAAATTGACATTTCTAGGTGATATGTAAAACCAACTTAGCAAGGACAGTCATAAATAACGAATAGATCAATAAAGTGGAAAGACTGGATGAACGGAAGAATGAATGCATAAAACGATGAATGAATGAATGAACGAACAAGGTGATAAATGAAAGAATCAATGAATCAATTAAAAAATGAATGAATGAATGAATGAATGAATGCTGAGTGTCTGCAAAACAAAACAAAAATACAGGAGAACAGTCGTTCTACATGTTTATGTACCCACGCTCGCTCCCCTTCCCTAATCCCTTGCATCACACACACACACACACACACACACACACACACACACACACACACACACACACACACACACACACACACACACACACACACACACGTACACACACGTACACACACACACACACACACACACACACACACACACACACACACGCTACAACACAACAACAACACAACACAACACAACACAACACAACACAACACAACACAGCACAGCACAGCACAGCACAGCAGCAGCACAGCACAGCACAACGCACGCACGCACGCACGCACGCACATACACACGCGCGCGCGCGCGTGCACACACACACACACACACACACACACACACACACACACACACACACACACACACACACACACACACCGCTAAGGTTAACATATGGAAACATAATGCAATGAGAAAATCTTGTGGGTGCTTCTTATATTCAAGTAGTGTAACATGCTAATGTGCCGACATAAAAAGAAGTTCGACAGGCGAATATGTAGTTTCAAACAGTTTGACACATCAACGAGCAGTTCCTAAAGGGGGTTCGACATTTAAATATGCAGTTCTTAAAGTGATAAGATAATTGTGATGATGATTATGATGATGATGATGATGATGATGATGATGATGGTGGGTGGTGGTGGTGGTGGTGATAATGATGATGATGATGATGATGATGATGATGATGATGATGATGCTGTTGGCGAAAACCATCAGAATGAGGCTTTTAAGTAAAACTAGAAAAAAAAAAAAAAAAAAAAAAAAAAAAAAAACTATGAAGATCAAGGCATAGAAAGTATTCACAGAGAGACAAGTACTTTTCACGCATCTCTAAGCCTTAGTACCTTAGTAGGTATAATTATCAAATCTCACATCAAAATCAAGCGGCTCTGTAAGTCGCTGGAATGGTGCTCGGTTACTCATCCTTGGAATTTATGAGTTTATTGTAATTCAGTCCCTTGTGGATTCATTCCAAGAACTGGCCTCAGCGCTTGTGTCTTAAGAGGTTATCTTTTTATATTTTCTACTTTTCACCAGAAAATGTAGCTTGTTTTGCTCTTTCATGATTTTCTTTTGCTTCTTAGGTGGCACCTTTGGTTGGTTTTGTTGAAAACTCAACAAACATACTAGGTATTGCACGCCAGTCTGTTTCTGGGATAGTATTCTTTTTAAAATCGAAAAGACAGAAGTATGAAGTTACCACTTTCCGCGGTCACCGAGGACAAGCAAGCAGGTCTCGAAATATCGATATCTGACCAGGAGTTATATGGTAGTGAGTTTTCATTCCATTGGGATTGTCTCCCCATTTGTCTTCCTTTAATAGTCATGTAAATCTCAACCCTCTATTTCTCTCCAGGGGAAAATGACTGGAAAAATAGCGAATAGGTATTGATTGACAAACATCCTTTTCTTTGTCTATGTCTCGTTAGCTAGCATCAATTAGGGGGAAACGGAGAGACCAAAAACGACAGGGATGTGTGCGATCTGGAGATGTAGTAGAGGTCTGGGAGGAATTAATGTTGGTTGAGGTCGTTTGGAGTTTCTTGGTGATACTGTTGGTCTTTCCTCAGCTTGTCTTTTTTGTCATATGTACATGAATAAACATATAACTACACAAATGTGCGCGCGCGCGTACACACACATGCACGCACGAACTCGCGTACGCAAGGAAAAATAGGTCGGTTTAAAAAGCCCACTATTTTGCAAGTAAGCAAACCAACCTGTTTTGCTGTTCAAAAAAAAAAAAAAAAAACATCCAATGTCAGATACTTGAACAAGTTTTGCATCTTCGTGAGCTCTCTCGTACACTCTGACAGCCCAATATCCTGTACGAAAACGTCCGCAGCTTTTATTTTGCTTGTTATAGAAACAACATTAAAGCACGATAGACTGACAGACAGACAGACAGAGATTGGGGGAGACAGAAAGAGAGACGGACGGAGAGAGAGAGAGAGACAGACAGACGGGGAGAAGGAATGGAGGACGTTAAAGAAGAAGAAGAAGAAGAGAGAGGCAGACAGAAAGAAGAAGAAAGAGAGAGAGAGAGACGGTACAATATAAGTAAGGATGCGTCGCTTGAAACCCCTACGGAGTCACGAGGACATAACTCTGACATCTACAAATGTTAACTGGTTCGGCGAAAATTCTATTTCCTGTCAAAGACGACACGGAACACATTTACCTGGCGGGGCAAGGGAGCAAATTCACACGTCTTTCTATTCTGGGCGGAAAAAATAGGTCGTCGGTCGTCCGTTTTTTTTTTTTTTTTTTTTTTTCAGGGATGAGGGAAGGAGTAAGGTCTGAGTCCAGGGAGAAATGAAGTAGGAGGTGTCAGCGAGTAATGAATTAATGAATGGAAAGAGGTCTAGAGAGTTATAGCTCAGTGGTAGAGCGCCGGACTTGCTATCTTGGTGATCCTGGGGTTGCTGGTTCGAACCTCTGCTGCTGGCCGTTTCGGTACAGAGGGACTTTTTCGCTCGGAGTCAATAACATTGGTTCTGACACCATTTCCCAAACAGTCCTTCGAATGAGACTATAAACCGAGGTTCCGTGTGTGAAACGTATCATCTTGCACACACGTGAAATCCCATCACCAACTTTCGGAAGAGAAGGCCAGTTTGGCCGTTGGTATGGATGACACGTTACAGATAGCATGCATCTTGCGTGAGAAATGGAAAGAGTGAAGAATGTAAGGAAATTGAGTTAACGATATTGAACGATATTGACTGGATGACATGGGAAACGACTGAATGAAGCGCCAGCTGGCAGTTCTTCAGTCGGCACTACCCAGGTAGGCAGAAGTTATGTAAACGAGTGTGGGTTGTAAAGCGCTTAGAGCTTGGTCTCTAGTCGAGGATAGGCGCTATTTAAGTTTTCATAATAATGATAATAATAATACTAGTAATAAAGTGAAAGAGGTCAGAAGATACTGAAGGGAAAGAGGTCATAAAATAATGATGAAAGTAAAGAGGTCAGGGAAAATGGATTGTACAGAAGTCGGGGAGAGAAAAAGAAGAAGAGGTCAGGGAGACGTGAAGGGTAAAAGATCACTGAGCAATAAAAGGGAAGAGGTCAGAGAGAAACGCGGAAAAGAATTAAGAGATTCATGAAGGTAATAAAGAGGTCAGAGAGAATGGAATGCAAAGAAGTCTGAGGGAAACGTAGGCACAGAGATCGGGGAGAAATAAAGAGAAAGAGGTCAGGGAGAAATGAAGGGAAAGGAGGAAGGTGAGGAAGAAGATAGGCCTTATACAGGGGGCATTGATTCCTCCAATATTCAGTTGAAATGGGTCACATGCCTGTCTTTCTTTCGTCTCTTTTTCTCTTATCCAACATGATATCAATGCATATTTTGTGTATTTTTGTGGTGGAGTCAGACACCGTTCTGTTTTTCATGAGACTGTTTACATGTTGATTTTTTAGACGAATTTGAGAACTGTTTGAAACGAAAATGTGTACACTGTGATAGACTATCATACATGACGAAAAATCAAAGACAGACGAACATGGCTTTTTTCCTCCTACATGCAGTCAGTAAAACCAACATTTTTAACTTTTCGTTTTAGACGATTAACATATTATAAGATAATCAGGCGCAACAATTTCTTGCCAGCACTTTCAGAATGAATTATTTGTATTATATAGTGGCATGCAATGTGCATATGTATCACCGTCGTCAGTTTTTATCTTCATCAATCTGCCTTGGTGACTGCTCAACCATCACCCTTTCATTCATTGTACTGTTATTGTCACTGTTGCCTTGCTTGTATGTGGTCGTGGGCGTGGTGGCAGTGCGGTGGCAGAGATTTCGGTGATTTTGTTTATTTTGACCCCTTCTGTTCGTTCTGCACGTGTTCATGAGTATTTCAAACATATGCATGTAGCAATCCTGACCTCGTTCTCTTCCTTTCTCTAAGACTCACAAATTTTTCCATCTCCCTCTCTCCTGAACTTCCCCTTTACCCACCCTTCTCCTTCCTCTTGCTCCCATTTCTCCCTGCCACAATATCTGTTTTATTAGAGAAAGGCTTTCGAACAGAACTGATTGACTGTGTATGTATACTATCAATTTACATTGTTCTTCATCAGATATCATTTCGTTCAGATTTTTTTATACCCATATTGAATATACTGTGCCTTACGAGTTCCTAATGGATGAAGTTAAAACATCCACAAGACTGAGAATTATGTCATTCATTGCAGCCTGGGAAAATCTGACTTCCAAGACAAGACGAAATATCACTTTCTATGATGAAGCCAGGAGAGTTGTGTAAGTATACCTGCCTACTATGTCATGGAACAGACCTCAGATCTTGTGAAGAAGAGAACCAGAGCCCAAAAGGCAGTACCAGAAACCGTTGAAAGAATTTCAGCTGGACCTGGTCGAGGAAGAGCAAGCGTACATATCATGAGGCTTGAATTTTCCAACTTAGAGCATGTGATCGATAACTAGTCGGTTACGACATCTGATACAGGTGAACTTGGCCTTTACATAATGGAGCATGCTGGGAAGCGAGGGTTCAGAAAGGCGATAGCTCAAGACTATGAGCCATGATATGGATGCGTCGTGGACCCCCTAAGAGTGTAAGAATTCTTTTTTCTTTTCCTTTTTCTTCCCTTTTTTTTTCGTTGCTGTCCCAACCTCTGCGCCACCTCAGAGGCAGTGCACCCACGCCGCTCATTCCGACACCTTGACCACAGCCACAGCCCGGTCGCCCCGCCCCTCCCCCCAAACTGAGTCCGCAGCAAACTCAACTCTGGGTAGGAGCCGGTCGGGCAGAAAAACCCACATGACTCTGATGGGATTCGAACCCACGACCTTCCAGCCGGGAGTCTGCAACGCTAACCACTTCACCGCAGCAGGCCAAAAACACTTGCTTGAAGGAAGCTTTTTCACATTATCACTGTACATCGTTTTCAGTTCTGTAGCATTTCATCAGTCTGCTAACTGCGCGGGGTTTTATGCCGCTTTTTTCTGAAAGAAGTAGTTTGGTGGTTAACATGAACAATTGGGAATTTGTAATCTCGTATACAGTCTCTGTCAAACACTCCTCCGACTTTATTTCCATTATCTAGCATACGTCACAAACTTTTTTTTAATGAAATGCGACCATCATCCGAGAGGAACTTCGTTGGAATACGAGTACTCCCACGCCATGTCGTTTTTACAACCAGACTGAACTATTCGTTCCTGTCCTTAAAAAGTCATGGCTTATTTATGATTTGGGAGTCCTTTCTCCCCTGTGTGCATGAGTTTACTTGACATTTCTGTGCTTTGAAATTTAAATGTCACATTCTCAACAATTTGTTAAGAGTGAAATAAAATAAAATAAAGAAAGCTAAACTGACATTTACCAAGTGACATGTGAAACAAGCAAGCAAGGACAGACATAAAGAACTGAATAGACCAGTGCATTGAAGCAGTGAATGAATGGAAGAATGAGTGTATAAAACGATGAATGAATGAATGAATGAATGAATGAATGAATGAATGAATGAATGAATGAATGAATGAATGCAAAGTGTCTGCGAAAAATACAGGGAAAAATCGTTCTATATGTTTATGCGCCCACCCTCCCTTTCCCTATCCCTTGCTCCGCACTCTCTCTCTCTCTCTCTCTCTCTCTCTCTCTCTCTCTCTCTCTCTCTCTCTCTCTCTCTCACACACACACACACACACACACACACACACACACACACACCACACACACACACACACACACGCATGCACGCACGCACGCACGCACGCACGCATGCACGCACGCACGCACGCACGCACACACACACACACACACACACACACACACACACACACACACCGCTAAGGTTAAAAAAATTGAAATGTGATCCATTGAGGGAATCTTATGGTTTCACTTTTATTCAAGTAGTCTGACATGTTAATATGTCGATATGAAATGAAGGCAGACAGGTGAACATGTAGATTTAAACACTTTGACACTGCAACAAGCAGCTTTTACAGGGGGTAGGACATTTGAATATGTCGTTCTTAAATATGTCGTTCTTAAAGTAGCACAGCAGTGTTTAGATGGGGGCTGTCAGTCTGTTTCTTTCTGCTTAAGCGTATGAGAGTGAAAATTCTATGGCTTTTCCTACCACCACACTGGGCAGAAAACGTTCCACTTTGGGAACCTCACAGATGATAATGACGATGACGATGATGATGATGATGATGATGATGATGATGATGATGATGATGATGTATTGCCTATGATAAATATGATGATGACGATTGGAATAAAGATAACACTGATACAACTGCTGCTAATGATAATGATAATTATTCTAGGAATACCGTTAATAACACTGGTAATAATGACGACGATGGTGATAATACAATTACGACAATAATGATAGTGGTAGCGGTGGTGGAGATGGTTATGGGGGTGGAGGATGATATGATGATGATGGTGATGATGTTGGCGATGATGACCGACGATGCGATGATGCGACGATGATGATAATGATGATGATGATGATGATGATGATGATGATGATGGTGATGATGATGATGATGATGATGATGATGATGATGATGATGATCATCATCATCATCATCATCATCATCATCATCATCATCACCATATCATCATCATCATCATCATCATCATCATCATCATCATGAGGTTTGAAAAGGACATTAGAACATGCGCCTCGGAATTAACACTAAGAGGACGACTACAAAAGATCAAGGCACAGAAAATGTTTTACGGAGAAACAACTAATCTTCACGCATCTCTAAACCTTAGTACGCTAGTAGGTATTGTTATCCCACCTCAGATAAAAACAAAGTATCTTATAAACACCCTCGAAGCGAAGCGTCTCCGCAGCAGTGCAGTATGGCGAGCGACCGCTTGACAATAGTGAGAGTGACAGTCATAACAAGCAGCTGTTGAGGCAGGTCTGGCATGACAGGGAGTATGCTAACGTATTTGTGTGAGGGCGGATCACTTCACAGCTGGAGCAGTGAGGTAACAAGATGAGGACTAAGGATACACAGGTAAATAAAATAGGAAAGAACTCGGAAAATAGTTATGAAAATTGAAATTGAAATTGAAACAACCAGCCGTGTCTCCCTGATGAGTTCCGATCCAGCGGACGAAAGGCCTAGGGGCAGGCAATACCAATAGATCTCTGCCTTCGAAGGGAATTACGATGGTTCCCTCATGCAGCTAGTGAAGAGTTTTCACATCTATAATATATTTTCTTAATTTCATGTTCCCATTTTCTTCATCTTCAACTTTCCCCCCCACCCCTTAAGTCGATTGCCCAGTCACTACTATGATGACAAGAGGAGTTGTTGGCCTGCGCTTGTTTTTCTCCCACTATTAGATTGTTCGTCTTTGTATTTGTCTGACTTTATTCAAGTTTAAAAGGCTGTGCCAGCCTTGAATAAAAGTAACTCTGTGTTAGGTTTTCTTATGGAAGCAAAAGTTACCCTACGTGTTTTTTAGCGGATATGAAAAAAAAAAACTGCACCAAGAAGGACAATTATTCTCTGTTCTTACTGCATCTGTAAACCCTTTTAAAAACACCATAGAGATCTTTTGGTGGAAGAGATAGGTTTGCTTAAACCGTTTGAGACACTGACCTTTTTTCCTCATGTTATTCTTTGTCCAACCTTCCGTTCTGTGTTATTAGTAAGTCGCTTTTCTCTCTTACTGTCAGCCTCTCTGTCTGTTTGATTGGTACTCCTTTCCCCTCATCTTTCGTCTTCTGCTTCTGTGGCTTCTTCAGCTTGTTTCGCTCACATTTCTTTGGCATCCCTCTCCTCTGTCTGGGCGAGTTGCTCAGAGATCCAGACAGCTTACTTTCTTGTGCTTTGATTAGAGCATATTCTGTTCAGCTGTTTTATTTCCTCTCTTCAGGCTGGTTTTGCTGCTGCTGTTGCTGTTGCTATGCTCTCTCTCTCTCTCTCTCTCTCTCTCTCTCTCTCTCTCTCCTCTCTCTCTCTCTCTCTCTCTCTCTCTCTCTCTCTCTCTCTCTCTCTCTCTCCTCTCATCTCTCACACACACACACAACACACACACACACACACACACACACACACACACACACACACACACACACACACACACACACACTCACTCACTCACTCACTCACTCACACACACACACACACAAACACACACGCGCGCACGCACGCACGCACGCACGCACGCACGCACGCACGCACACACACACACACACACACACACACACACACACACACTCGCAGTACGTATGTATGTGTGCGTGTGTGAAAAACAAATATACATATACACATATTGAGAGGGTGGTACAAGTGTTTGTTGGCATTCCCGACCTCTTTTTCTTCCTTTCTCTCAGACTCACAATCTTCTTTCCCTCACTTTCTCTCTGATTTTTCCCCTTTCCCTCGTCCTCCGACACCCCCTTTCTCTTCATTCTCACATCCATTTTCCCTTAGCCTCAATGTCTGTTTTGTTAGAGAATGGCTTTCAAACAGAAACTGATCTGACTATGTATGTATACTATCAATGTACACTGTTTTCTCATGATATATCATTCTTGTCAGACTTTTAGACTCATGTTGAACGTACTATGCCAAACGGAGGAAGTACAAATATCCACAAGGCTGAGAAATCATGACTCCCAAGACTAAATCCCCACCTTAGATGCTGGGTCAAGGAAAGTTGCAAGTATACCTGCCTATGAGCGCAGCAAACAGTTCTAAATTCTTTGATGAAGAGAGCCAGAGCCCCAAAGGCAGTACTGGAAGCCACTGAGAAGAATTTCAGCCAGACCTGCTCTGGGAAGGCAAATAACATTTCATTAACTTTCCCAGTTTTGAGCCTACAGCCAATACCTAGACTGTTCTCTGGTATGCGAAACCTGGTCTTTACATACCGGATCATCTTGGAAAGCTAGGGTTCAAAAGACGAGAGCTGAAGGCTATCTATAAGCCATGATCTGAATGCGGTTTGGCCTCCGAAGAGTATAAAGATAGAAAGGTTTAAACTCTTACATGAGGGAGTCTTCTTCGCTGAACACCGTCTGATGACCAGTTCTCTCAAGAGTTCTTCACACTATATACATCGTTTTCAATTCTGTAGCACTTCCTCAAACTTTCCAATCCGCTGATTGCGCGTTTTTTTTTTTTTTTTTTTGTTTTTTTTTTTTTTTTTTTTGTTTTTTGTTTTCTGACGGGAGTAGCAGGGCAGTTGACTGGAACAAGTGGGAAGTTTGTAATCTGGTATGTCTTGTGAAAGTGTCATATGCAAACAACATCTGTCAAGCACTCTTTCCAACTTTATTTCCATTAGCTAATATTCGTCACAAACTTTTTGATGAGATGCAAACATGATGTGAGAAGATCTTCTGTAGGAATACGAATACTCACACACCATATAATTTTTTTTTATGAACAGACTGAGGTATGCATTCCTTCCCTTTGAAAAAAGTCATGGTTTATTTATGGTTTGGGATTCCTTTCTCCCCTGTGTGCATGAGTTTGCATGTCTGTGTTTTAAAAATTCAAATTTCATGTCCTGGGCGATTTGTTTAAAAAAAAATGAAATAAACAAATCAGAAATGAAATCTGCCGAGATACATATAAAACAAACACAGCAAGGACAGACATAAAGTTTGCACAAAGCAAGCTAAAAGAAACAGTGACTGAATGGAAGAATGACTATAAAACGATGAATGACCGAATGATTGAATAAATGAAATGAATGAATGAATGAATGAATGAATGAATGAATGAATGAATGAATAACAGCATGAACAAATGAATGAATACGAAGTGTGTTTGAAACAAAAAAGTAGGAAAATCGTTCTCTATGTTTAGGCACTCTGCCTCTCCTTCCACTATCTCCTGTGCCCTGCACACACACACACACACACACACACACACACACACACACACACAC
>JADBJO010001156.1:140000-152500 GCA_016801955.1 Conus betulinus | reverse complement strand
AGAAACGGTGTCAACAGACATGAATGGTTGTTCGGTGGTTCTGGTTTATGCATGACTGGTGATGAATACGATTTTACTTTGGATTTCCCAAACATCGTTGTAGTTGCCTAGTAATAATGTAGGAATAATGCCGATTTGTTTTTATCGGTCTGAGTCCATTGATGTCAGGAGGAAAGAGAACAGAGTGGACACAATCAAAATGGTCTGGGAATGGAATTAGATCTATGAGCCTGCTGCTCCTTTCTGTTTCCCGCCTCTCTCCTTGCTTCTGAGTTCTCTCTCTCTCTCTCTCTCTCTCTCTCTCTCTCTCTCTCTCTCTCTCCCCCTCCACCCTCTCTCTCTCTCCTCCTCTCTCCTCTCTTCTCTCTCAGATATTTTAACCACATGTGTGTGTGTGTGTGTGTGTGTGTGTGTGTGTGTGTGTGTTGTGTTTTATGTGTATGTGTGTGTGTGTATGAGTGTGTGTGCGCGCATGTGTTTATATAATGTGTGTGTGTGTGTGTGTGTGTGTGTGTGTGTGTGTGTGTGTGTGTGACAGCACACACACACACACACACACACACCACACACACTGTGTGTGTGTGTGTGTGTGACAGCTCTCTCTCTCACACACACACACACACACACACACACACACACACAAAACACGGAAGCATAAAAACACAACACCCACACACACAGGTATTGTGCACTCTCTCTCTCTCTCTCTCTCTCTCTCTCTCTCTCTCTCTCTCTCTCTCTCTCTCTCTCTCTCTCTCTCACACACACACACACACACACACACACACACACACACACACACACGAAGGCACAATACCTGTCAGTGTGGGTGGGCTGTTGCTGTAATTACGCTTCCGTGTTTTGTTTTCCGGTCATTGTCTTCTCTGCTCTTCTATCTGCTCCACTCAGTGTGCATTGTGTTGTCTCTCACAATCATGCTTTATGGGTCAAGCGTTCACTGGGGTCAGTTGGCTCTCCTCCATGTCTGCACGTCTATCTGGGTGAAGTGAATCACACGAGAAACCACCCTCCTCCACGTAGGCTAGCCCGCTCCATGAATAAAACTGAATAAAGATGAATAGGGCAATAATTGAATGGGCAGAAGTGAAGCCTGTTTTAGGCTCGTTGACATAAAAAAATGCTTCTCTGTCTCTCTCCCTCCCCCCCTCCCTCCCTCCCTCCCTCCCTCCCCCTCCCCCCTCTCTCTCTCTCTCTCTCTCTCTCTCTCTCTCTCTCTGCTATATGTGTGGGGGTGGGCGTGCATGTGAGCGCGCGCGCGTTCCTGTCTGATTGTGTTTGTGTGATTTTCTTATGGTATTCTTTTAATTTAATTTTTAATCGTTATTATTCTTATTACTATTATTGTTGTTGTTGTTATTATAATGTTGCTATATTTTTTCATTGTTTCTGCCATTATCAATATGTGCAGTCTGTTTAGTCGAATGTTGTAGAATAGCAAGGACAGATTGGAAGAATAGGCATTGCCTAAAATCTCTATCCTTGAGTAATACAGTTTTAGAGTCTTGAGAATTGAGTCTTGAGTCTTGAGTCTCTGCGCGCGCGCGCGCACACACACACACACACACACACACACACACACACACACACACACACACACACACACACACACCACATTGTGTCCTTTCTTCTCATGTCTGCTTCTTCCCGTTGATATAATCTCTTTTTTTTTTTTTTCGATCATTGTGCAGATATGCCAGTTCTTTCTTTCTGCCTTTGAATATGTATATATTGAAAAATGTATTTATTGAATCTTCTCATTGACGATGAAGATGGCATGCGCATAGGAAAGAATATTGATAGACACAGGAGACCCGAGAGACATGTAAACTTCAGACAAAAATGAGATGAAGAAAAAAAACTGTAAATGCAAATCATTTCAGTATATTAGGTCAAGATTGTGTTTCAGAGGCAATGCTAGATTTTTATTCCTTTTTGCTGACACATTTTAGCCAAGCCTTCAAAAAATATAAATGAAATAAATCTGGAAGCGGACTCCGAGCTTTTAGATGACATTCAAATGCAGATCCAAGACAGGCCATCCGAACTCGTTCATTTTTTGATCGACTTCAGTAGAAGATTTTCGAAAATCTCCAAAGGAGGTAATCCCTATTAGAGCTTGCGTTCAACGAAAAAATGAAAAAAAAAAATCTGGCCTTTTTCATATAACAGATGCCATTGCTGGGCAGTAATTTTGCCCCCGTCAATCAACTTCAAAATTCAATCAGAGGAGAGAATTCCACAACATGGGTGTGAAACGATGCGTATGTGACGTATACTGTCAATACCCCGCACGTTGTCCCGGCGTACATTTCCTGTTCCGTTTGTATGGAAGCTCTGATACAGAGAAAAAATCCGCTCAGTATTTACTAAAATCCTCGTCCAAACACTTACAAGATGCACGATTCGAAGCCAAATATTTCCCATTGAGACACATGTACAAGGCAAAAATATAGGCAGCGAGAGAACATGAAACGGTGGCGACAGTACTGATGGCGACAGCACAGACGACAAACGTCCAGCTCGCCAAACCACAAACCATTTTAGCGTGATCTCCAAGTCGTGGGAAGGAAATACAGCATCGGCTGAATTTTCCTGAAGAAGAGTGATTGCTGCCTCAAACGGCGAAAGAAGGATCTTTTCTCACTCAGACACTGGTGATCCACAAACTTATTTTTCGGCAGAGTCTAAAAATTTATTCTCACCAGCTGTCAACTCCTCATCCCTCAACATTAGCAACTAGTTCAAGTTAAGAAATGAAGAAAACTGACAACAGGAAAGTGGCTCTGGCCTGTCGGTTAACTTCAACGTAGTGACAGTCGTGATATAGTCTTTTTGCGGTCGGCAAGGTTATCAGCAACATTATGTTACCTTACTAAGAAAAGTTGCCTTTATTCTTTATGTTGTGGAAAATTTCGGTGATTGTTCTTAAACAAGTGATTACTATTTTGTTCCTAATTAGCGCTTTAGACACGCACATGGTTCCGTGCGTGCATGTGTACTTAGGCCTGGTGCTGTTTGTTGTTTGTTTTCTTGAAAGGCAGCAGGAAACTGAGCCGCCATAAACTAAAGATGTGCGCAAACAAAGAAGGTTCAGGAAAACGGGGGGACGGCCATTCTCTGGATGGGAATAGCACTTAAACCTCCCCAAAGCTTTCTCAATAGTCGTCATCTGATCTTCAGACCGTCCAGTGTGTCTGCTGCTGCTGTAGGGTTTGGTTGTTTTCTTTTTCTTCTTCTTCTTCTTCTTCTTTCTTGTGTTTGTTCTTTTTGTCTTGTTTGCCTGATCTTTTTATTGTTGTCCTTGTTCTTGTTCTTGTTCTTCTTGTTCTTGTATTTGTTGTTGTTGTTGTTGTTCTTCTTCTTCTTCTTCTTCTTCTTCTTTCTTCTTCTCTTCTTCTTCTTCTTCTTCTTCTTCTTCTCTTCATCGTCGTCGTCGTCGTTGTCGACGTCATCACCATCGTTATTGTCTTCTTCTTCTTCCTCTTCTCCTTCTAATGGTGATGGTTGTTATCATCATCATCATCATCATCATCATCATCATCATCATCATTGATATTAACATTATTGGTGCTGTAACTATCATAATCAACGTCATCATCATCATCATTATTACTATTATCATTGTTATTATTATCGTTGTTATTATCACCATTATTATTATCATTATTGCTGTTGTTGTTGTTGTTATCATCATCATCATCACCCACCACCATTATCATCATCATCATCAGCAGCAGCAGCAGCAGTAATAGTAGTAGTAGTAGTAGTAGTAGTAGTAGTAGTATAACTATTGTATAACTATTATCATCACATCATCATCATCATCATCATCATCATCATCATCATCATCATCATCATTACTGTTGTTATTCTTGTTCTTGGTATTATTATTATTATTATCATTACCACCATTATTGTTGTTCTTGTTTCTTGTTGCATCCATACTTCCATTTGTCTTGTTCTATCAGACGTAATGTTCATTCGTCACAAATAAATCCTTCACACTTTCTCTCTCTCTCTCTCTCTCTCTCTCTCTCTCTCTCTCTCTCTCTCTCTCTCTCTCTCTCTCTCTCTCTCTGTCGTCCCCTGCGTCCCCACTGCTTCCTGACTGAACCATTTTTGCACTTATTCTGTTTGAACATAATGCGTGTGGCAAGCCACTCAGTTATATCCATAGCCTTTGGACCTTTATAACCTTCACATTCCGCCTTACCTCCCTCCTCTCTCTCTCTCTCTCTCTCTCTCTCTCTCTCTCTCTCTCTCTCTGCTACATTACTCCTCCACCTCACAATTAAATCAGCTGTGACAACCTCTTCGTTCTTAACCACTTGGGGCAAGTTCAAATTCATTCGCTATGCATCGTGCTCTCTGACAGGTGCCCCCGTGGGGGCCGTACATTCATAGGTCCCTTCAGACTGCAGGTGCTTGGAGTCAATAGAGAGTATTCGTATGGCTGTGTGTGTGGGAGGACAGTATGGGTGGCGTGGGAATTACGCCTAGTATGACGCAATGGAAGATGAAAGATGAGGTTGGCAGACGCAAAGTGAAACAAGTACAAACAAATAGGAGCAAAACACAACAAAAACAACATAAAAATAAAAAAAAGAACAATAGAAAAAAAAGTAAAAATTGAAGAAAAGAGAGAGAATGTAAAGTGCGTGCGGACAAAAATAAAGGTCGGAATATCATCATCATCATCATCATCATCATCATCATCATTATCATCATTATCATCATCATCATTATTACTATTGTCATTGTTATTGTTGTTATTGTTGCTGTTGACTCCAGACTTCAATTTGTATACTTGATTGGGCCTCTTCATCATCTCGCCCCACAGAGAAATCTTTCACACTTTCACACTACCACCTCCGCTCCTGCTGTTTGTTTGAAACATTTTCGCAATTATCTTGTTTAGTATAAGTATAAGCTGCTCAATTATGTTTACAGCCTTTGGACCGTCCTAACCTTCCCATCCCATCCTAATCTTACTACTGCCCCCCCCCCCCCCCCCCCCCTCTCTCTCTCTCTCTCTCTCTCTCTCTCTCTCTGTCTCGCTCATTGAAACATCACTCTTCCATCTCACAATTAAGTCAGCTGTGACAACCTCTTCGTTCTTAACCACTTGGCGCAAGTTCAAATCCATTCAGTATGCATCATGCTCTCTGACAGGTGTCCCCATGGGAGGCCGTACATTCAAAGGTCCCTTCAGACGGCAGGTGCTTGGGGTCAATAGAGAGTCTTCTTATGGCTGTGTGTGTGGGAAGACAGGATCTGCGGCGTGGGAAGTACGCCTACTGTGACGGAATGGAAGGTGAAAGATGGAGCTGGCAGACAGAAAGTAAAACAGACAACAAATTAAAAAAAAAAAAAAAAAAGACCAGAAGCATGCAAACGAACGAATGAAAAACAGAACAACACAAAGGAAAAAATAGAAAAAAAGTAAAATAGTAGAAAAGGAAGAGAGAGAGAGAGAGAGAGAGAGAGAGAGAGAGAGACTGAGAGAGAGAGAGAGAGAGTAAAGTAGGAAAAAAAGAGTAGACAGAAGAAAGAAAAAATAAATGCAAACAGAAAGCGAAGAGAGTAAATTAGGGAGGACGAAAAGGAAGACAGAAACAAATTAAAGGAGAAAAAAAAAAAGACCTAAAGGAAGGTAAAAAATAAAAATGAAAGAAAGAAAGTAAAGAAAAAAAAAGTAAGTAAAGACAAAAGACAGAAAATGGAAAAAAAAAAACAGAGAGAATAAGAAAGGAACAAAAGAGAAAAAGATAATGAAGGAACAAAAACAAAAACAAAAAAAAAAGAAACAGAGCAAACAAATCAGCATAGCTAGATTCTTGGAAAAAAAAAATCGAAGAAGATAACCCCGAACATCGCGAGAAATCGAACGCCCACTTCGCTGTTGTCCGAAGTTCGTTGACGACATCGTCAGTCTGAATATTCATTGCGAATTGCCTGTCGTATCTGTCATGCATGGACGGTGATCTTTGATTAAATTTATGCCCTTCGTGTGTAGCCTGAATCTGGTGTGTGTGTGTGTGTGTGTGTGTGTGTGTGTGTGTGTGTGTGTGTGTGTAGGCACAAGCGAGCGTGTGTGTACATGCTTGTATGCATGCATGTGTGCACAAGATGTGTGTGTGTGTGTGTGTGTGTGTGTGTGTGTGTGTGTGTGTGTGTGTGTGTGTCTGTGCTGTGTGTGTGCAGGTGTGTATACGTGTACACGCATGCATGCTGCCGTGCATGTGTGCGTATGTATGTGTTTATGTTTGTGTGTGCGCACGCTCGTGCATGTATGCGTGTGTGTGTGTGTGTGTGTGTGTGTGTGTGTGTGTGTGTGTGTGTGTGTGTGTGTGTGTGTTCTGTGTGTGTATATGTGTGTATATGTGAGTGCGAGTATGTGTGTGTGCTTATGCATGTGCGTGTATTCGTGCGTGCATGCGTGTTTGCGTGCGTGCGTGCATCGCGTGCTTACTTTGTGCACGTGTGTGTGTGTGTGTGTGTGTGTGTGTTGTGTGTGTGTGTGTGTGTGTGTGTGTACGCGCGCGCGCGTGCGTGTATGTGCGCGCGCGCGTGCGTGTATGTGTGTGTGTGTTTTTTGAGAGAGAGAGAGAGAGAGAGAGAGAGAGAGAGAGGGAGTGTGTGTGTGTGTGTGTGTGTGTGTGTGTGTGTGTGTGTGTGTGTGTTTAAACAACGAGAAAAAAACTCAATACACAAGGAAAGCATTTGATACTTATGCAGTACAGTGCAGCGTGGAGGAGCACCGTAGAGAACAGTATTGTGCAGTTTCGATAGATTAAAAAGAGAAAACAGTATAGCGGAATTCAAAAACAGAAAAAACACAGAACCGTACAGAAAGCAGAAATAAAACTACAATGCAGAACACTAAATACAGTATCACATTATTCTGTACCGTGCAGAAAAAAAAAAAAAAACAGGACAATGTCAAATCATGCAGCACAGTAGATAACAGTGGAATACAGAACAGTACCGCACATTACAGAACGGTAAAGAACAGTACCGTACAATACAGAATAGTACATAACAGTACAAAGCAGTTCAGAACAGAACAGAACAGTACAGAACCGTACAACAGTTTGAAATAGTGCAGTACAGCACAGGACAATACGGTTCAGTACAAAACAGAAATATAACAGCACAACACAGTATAGAACAGTACCGAACAGTTTAGAATCGAACAGTAGGAACAATACTGTACAGTACAGTGAAGAACAGAACTCTAAAGTCTAGTACACTATTTTACAGACCAAAGCAGCACAGTGCAGTACACAGCAATAGAGCACAATGCAGTAGAATGCACAACGATCCATTGCAGAACAAAGCCGTGTGGTACAAAGCGATGCAGTTCAGTGATTTACAGATCAGTACAACACAATGCAGTACAGACCTGTACAGGACAGTTTAGAATGGAACAGTGCAGCACAGTACACAGGCGTACAGAACAGTACCAGTCTAGAGCAGAACGTTACAGTGCACAACTTTACAGAACAGTACAACGCAGAAGAGTACAGAAAAATCAAAATGCAGAACAAAACAGAATGGTACAATGCAATTCAGTACGGCGCTTCACAGATCAGTATTGTACAATGCTGTACAGAACAGTACAAAACGGCGCAGTAGACTGCAGCAAAGCACAGTGCAGACAGTACAGTACAACACAGTCTACCTCCAGTGTAGTGCTATAAAGTATAAAAAACACGGTACATGCAGACGGTGCGGAATACGCGGATGGGAATGAAACGATCGAGATTTATGGCAGGAGGATTGGCGAAAGAAATGGGGAGAGGTGAAGGGTGGGGGGGGGGGGGAGGGGACGGAGGGAGGGAAAAATGAGAGAGAGAGAGAGAGAGAGAGAGAGAGAGAGAGAGAGCAGGCGGTATGGTGCAGTCTGGCCTGTCCGCCTGAAAATCGTTTCACAATGTCATCGACTTTCCATCCATTTTGTCTCCTACTGCCCACCGTTCCTCAGGATTTCTAAAGGCCCCCACCATTTCCTTGCGTCTCCCCCCTTCACGTTCTTCTCTTTGACCTTCCATAGCGCCATCTGTTGACAAGAATTCCTTTTAAGTTGGGAGCACGAAAGGCTAAAAGGCAGGACCGGAGGTTCACTGCTTCCATGGCACAGCGTTGAGGGAAAAATGGGGCCTAACTCTCTCTTCCAATCGTCTTGATATTCTATGGACAGAAACAGGCGTCCAGATTGTGTTTTTTTTTATTTTTCTCTTTTTTCTCCGCGTACACAGGCTGATACTCCTGTGGACACTCCCTGCACACTGGATTAATCCCATCTACCCAACAAAGGGAGTGGAGTTTTGTGTGTATGGCCGTTTTATCTCCCGCCATTACGGCAGCCATACCCCAACTTTGGGGAAAGGTGTCCATTGACTGCTAAATGGACATGTTGAGAGCTGTGACCATCTGGCTCCACGCTTGGTTCAAATATGTCACTGTCACTGCGCAGATGAGAGCTGTAACCGTTCGGCTGTGGACCCCTTTTAAAGAGAGTGAGTAGCCGTTGGAAAGTAATTCTTTTAGTAGAGATAGATTAATACACTCGATGGCTAGATTGACAGATTTGGATTCAGATAGATGGATGGATGGATGGATGGATGAATGGATGGATGGATGGATTGACAGACAGGTGGATGGGTGAACAGACAGATGGATGGATGGACACAGAGAGAGAGAGAGAGAGAGAGAGAGAGGGGGGGGGGGGGGGTCCTGCTGCCTGTATGGCAAAGCTTCATTCAGAGGGAAAAAGCAATCCTTCAAGCAATCCTCACACTTACTAATGTCACCAGCACAGTGGTGTCTCATTTGGTTTGGGCTCGTTAGTTTAACAGGACAACCTGCTCCATCCCTCCTCAACCCCCAACCTGACTCCTCTCCTCCATTCCCTCAGTCCCTCCCCTCTCCTCTATCCCCCAAGATTCCACGAGGGAATGCAAACAATTACAGAGAGAGAGACGAGAGAGAGAGAGAGAGAGAGAGAGAGAGAGAGAGAGAGAGAGAGCAATCAACATAATGACAGGCAGGAATTTGTGGGAGATGAATCTGAGCTTCAGATTCGGCCTTTGTCTGGCCTTTTCCCATAGAGCGGTCTGAAAGCGATTCCTACCCAAGAATTTAGCACATTCTATTATTTATTTTATGACAACTGAGTCTGAGAGTGGCACGAGGACCCGGAGCTGATGATGATATTGATTTTGTTTTCTATTTTGTTGCTGTTTATGTGTGTGTATGTTTCTTTTTGTTCTTAATATCCGGTTCAAATTTCCACGGGGTAGTTTTTTTTTTTTTCCCTTCCACTTTGTGTCATTTCTGAATTCTGTTTCGGGCAGAGGTAGATAGACAGAGGACTGGAGACGCAGCCAGATTTCATGTAGCTACACACACAAACACATGTACATGTCTATACAAATGCGCATGCACAAGCATGCACACACACACACACACACACACACACACACACACACACACACACACTCATCTGAATGCACGCATGCTCACACACACACACACACACACACACACACACACACACACACACACACACACACACAGACAGGCAGGCAGAGAGAGAGACAGAGGTACAGTGAGACAGAGAAACAAAGAGAGACAGAGACTCTGTCTGTGTGTGTGTGGGTTATTGCTGGGTGTTCTGTTTGCTTGTTTTATTTTCCCGTCAATTTTTTTTTCTCTGTTCTACCATGAACTCCATTCAGTGCATATTGTGTTGTCTCTTACAATCATGGTTTATGGATCAAAGCGTGCGCTAGGGTCAGCTTGCGCTCTCCCTAGTCTGCACGTCTGTCTCGGTTCACTGAATTAAACGAGAAGCGGCTCTCCTCCATGCAGGCTAGCCCACTCTTTTTAATAAAAGCTGAAGAGGGCAATAGTTGAATGGACTGCAACGGAGCCTGTTTTACGCTTCGTCAACATAAAATGGCTTCTCTCTCTCTCTCTCTCTCTCTCTCTCTCTCTCTCTCTCTCTCTCTCTCTCTCTCTCTCTCTCTCTTTGGCACACACATATTGTGTATGTTTTTCTTTTCTTCTGACTTCTTCTTTGATATTGATCATCTCTTTTCTCTTTCATGGTACAGTTGTGCCAGTTCTTTTTCCTACTCCCCTCCTCTCCAGTTAAGTATATTGAAAAAATGAATTCACTGAATCCCATTGTTTAAGGTGAAGATGGCATGCACATTGGAAAGAATATTGATAGACAGAAACAGGGGACCTGAGAGACAGATAAAAACTTAGGTCAAAACTCATATAAAGAAAGAAAAGAAAAAGAGCTGTTTAAAGCAAATTACTTCAATAAAGTACGCCTCGATTTTTTTTTTTCAAAGTCAGTGCTAGGATTTATTTTTTTTTTTTTTCCGTCTCATTTTTGTCACGTCTTCAAAAAATATTAATAAATAAAGAATAAAAAAAAATAATAACCGGATCTGACTTCATAAGTATTATATGAATATTTCCATTCACGAATGTAAAACGTTCGAAGGTTTTAAAATCGATTTCGTCACATAATGAAAAGTTGTACAGTTTACCCTCTGTCAGGGGGACTATGGCGACAGCCTCTATTCCACAGATGTTGGAGTAACTCCTAGAAGCACGATTCCAGCACTGAAAGAAACAGAAACAAAAACATTGATTAACAGCTACAAATCCATTGTTTTGATGACTTGTAGCGCAGAAAATGTACTCGAAACTAACTGTATCACTATAAAAAAAAAATACTATGCATCTGGGGTCAAGCAATCTGGTTGTCGAAAGATATGACCCACAATGTTCATTTTGACAAGCTGTTTAAACCCACATCCAATCCCTGCACTCTTTGACGCGTAATTCGTTGACCTTCACTGGGGAGACTGTGGACGCGAGGGCACCCAGTGAACCCAATTCAGGGTGCATCATGAAATTTCAATGATTTGGGGGGCTTCTTATGGCGGGTGTCCTGAGGGATCGAAGACCCTCGTTTGAGAAAGTCATGACTGTTTAGAGGGTCCCACTTGTAGTATGTGTGGTGAAAAAAAGGACGCCATTAAAGAGAGGAGGAGATTCAATTATTTTAGATGAATCACGAACGTTTAGCACAGCATTTGACGCGATGGAGTCAGACGGGACTAGCGGGTTTTTCTACCCCGCTTTCCCATCAAGGCAGATAAAACTAGAAGCAGAAACAGAGCTTTCAGACGACACTCAAACATGCTTCCGAGCCTGGTCATCCAAACCCGTTCAGGATTGACGTCAGTGGATAATGTTCGGAAGTCTTCAAGGGAGGTATTCTGTGCTAGAGCTCGAGTTCTGCGAAAAACTCTGGCTATTTTCATGTGGCAGATGCCGCTGCTAGGCGTTCAGAAAGTCATTTCGCCCCATCAGTCAACGTAACACTTCAATCAGGAAGAGACAGCTCCACATCATGGGTGTGAAACGATGCATCTGTGATGTATACAGTCAATACCCCGTACATTATCCTGGTGTACGCGCTTCATGCTCTGTCCGTACGCAAGCTCTGATGCAGAAAAAAAAAAATACGCCCAATATTCACAAAATTCCTCGACCAATCACTTACAAGATGCACGGTTCAAAACTGAAAAAAATCCCATTGAAGACACAGACTGGGTGCGGCAAAAATATATAGGAAGCGAAAGAACATAAAACAGTGGCAATAGTACTCGTGGCGAAAGCACAGACGACAGAAGTACAGCTCGCCAAACAACAGACCAATCAGCGTGATCTCCAAATCATGGGAAGGAGCTGGAGTGATAGCTGGACGATCCTGAGAAAGAGTGATGGCCGATTCAGGCGTCGGACAGTGCGGGAGCAAACAGCAAAAGGAAGATCGTTTCTCGCTCGACACTGTTGACCCAGAAAAAACTGTTCTTCTGTAGAGTGTGAAAGAAAATTCTCATCAGCTGTCAACTCACATCTCACAATGTTAGCAGCCAGTCAAGTGAAGAAGTTAAGAAAAAATAAAAACAACAAGAACTTGATGTTGTTCTTTAAAATGTGGAAGTGTGAGTGTGCTTGCACTAAAGCAAGAGGTAGCCATTTTGTTCTCAAGTGATGTTTTAGACACGCACGCAGTTCCGTGCATTGCATGCATGTCTGGGCCTGGTTCTATTTGTTTGTTTGTTTGTTTGGAAGGCTACAGAAACCTAAGCCGCCATAACTAAAGATGTGCACAAACAAAGAATGTTCAGGAAAACGGACACAGCCATTCTCTGGATTAGAACAGCACTTCCTCCTGAACACTTCCTCAGCAGTCGTCATCTGATCTTCAGGCTGTTCAGCGCTCCTGCTGCTGCTGTGGGGTTTGATTTGGTTTGGTCTGGTTGTGTTCTTCTTCTTCTTCTCTTCTTCTTCTTCTTCTTCATCATCATCATCATCATCATCATCATCATTCTCATCGTCATCATCTTTGTTTTGTTGTTGTTGTTGTTGTTGTTGTTGTTGTC
>JADBJO010001156.1:132500-135000 GCA_016801955.1 Conus betulinus | reverse complement strand
GAGAGAGAGAGAGATTGAGATTGAGAGACAGACAGACAGACACAGAGAGACACAGATAGAGAGGGAGAGATCAAACCGCTGCTTTCCTCAGATACAGCATGGAAAAGTGACAATAAGAAAGGAATTGAAAGAGACAGAAAGGACAAAAGTAGAGAAGGACAGTGGGGAAAAACAAACTGGCTTATCCACAAGCAACACACAAATGCAAATGGATGAGGACATCGTACACATCATTAGCATGACGGCGCATCTCAAAGGACGTCTTTGTTACAGGAATGCAAGCTGTGATTTGTATGCGTGTGCGTGTCTACTTGTGTGCGCTTGTGTGTGTGTGTGTGTGTGTGTGTGTGTGTGTGTGTGTGTGTGTGTGTGTGTGTGTGTGTGTGTAAGTGTGTGTGTGTAAGTGTAAGTGTGTGTAAGTGTGTGGGTGTGCGTGTGCGTGTGTGTGTGTGTGTGTGTGTGTGTGTGTGTGTGTGTGTGAGAGAGAGAGAGAGAGAGAGAGAGAGAGAGAGAGCGGAGAGAAAAGAGGGAGATGATGGTAATGATGATGATGAGAGAGGGAGGAGGAGGAGGAGGAGGAGGACGATGATGATGATGACGATGATGATGATGATGGTGACATTTTATGTCCAAGGTAACAGAAAAAAAAAAAAAACGTATGCATTTTTTCGCCCGGCCCTTGCCCCATTGAGGGACTTACTGAGCGTGACTAGCGACTAAAGCAAAGTCACATGATCATAAAAGACTGCTTAGAATTTCGTCTTTGAAAGATAAAGCAGGCAATAGTATTTCCATGTGCCTGCAGTGGAAAACTATACAAACATTTGAAAAATTGTCACCACAAATGGATTGCACTTTTTTGACAAATTTTATCTTGAATCTTTAAATCAAAGTTACAGTCCTTACATAGACAAAATCCAATCAAAATGGGTCCTTAAATATCAATAAATCGTAATACTGATTTGTGCGGGCAGTCAAAACAAAACAATCATCTTCTTGTTTCTTTCTGAACTGTATCCAGCAGGCGTTTTGTGAAATCTTGTATCCCTCCATGACAAACATTGGAATGTTTAACCTGTTGCAGCGTGTATACACTTTGCCCAACTTTTTGTCAGTCTGTCCACTCTCCCATTAAAACGAATTTTATACCTGAAAGTACCAAACACAACGTAAAACTGCTTCCTCTAAAAATCAGAAATATATCAAATGATTAATTTCAGTTACGGCATTTTATCTTTCTGTATAACTTGATTGATTTATGGCACACAAAAGTGATTCTAAATCAATTCAGAGAAGAATTTGAAAGAAATGCTTAAGGAAGATCAAATGAATAGTGCGGGACTATCAAGATAGCAGCGAACTGGGCGGTTATATGAATTTTTTCCCCCAATATGAAAGAAAAGTCTTTTCACTTTAAAATCCGGGATTATAAAGATTGCGCCTACTTCCTGACTCTCCACCAGGGATTCATCAGTGTAAAGTTTGAGACGACCATGGTAATTATTGTTGATGTAATCTTTTACTTCTGCACAAAGGACGTTGTCATTGTCGTTTTCATTAAAAAAAATTCATGTCACAAGTTGCATTTTGGAGTTCCAGTGTGGTCAAGAACTTAATTGGTTTGATTTCCTTAAAATTAAATTGTTATCTTTGGAGTTGATCTTTGTGTTCTGATTGTAGTTATTGAAGCTTTGTTATTTCTTTGTTTAAGACGATCAGTATCAGATCTTAAACTGACTTCATTTTCAACATTATTGTCGATCAATGAAAGGCGTAGAATATATTTTGTAAGAGGTAAGGTAAGATAATATTGCTTATAGACCAGCCGACCGCAAGGGCCATACCAGGGCTGTCACCACGTTAAAATCAACTCAAGTCAAAAAAAACAACAAGAACAAAACTTTCACACATCTCTTTAAAATACATCTTCTATGAACGCACCAGAAACTTCGTTTAAAAATCTTTCTTCCGTAAAATCTCAAATCAGATGAAAAATGTTAATCTCTTTCAGAAACTCAAAGACCACGTCAGGCGGGACATCTCTGAACAGGGTTTCCATGGGACTCGGCTGTAAAGTGTTTGTCTCTCATATCGTGCAAGTCCCAACAATCTAAAAGAATATGTTTCACTGTGAGTGGAACATGACATGGAATGCACCACGAAGCTTCTTCACCTTTTAAAAGATAAGAATGGGTATAAAACGAGTGGCCTGTGTGCAAGCAGCACAGGACTGTTTCCTCTTTACGACCGCCTCTGGAAGAGGGTAAAAACCCGTTGAGGTTTGGACGAATTTTAAATAGTTTGTTATCCATCTGCAAGGTCCATTCCTCTTGCCAGAAGTCTTTGACATAGACCTGTGTTTTGGGTTTCAGATCAGTGTGAGGAACGGTAAACCTGATCAACTTTTGCCTTGTGGCATTCTTGGCAAGCTGGTCAACCCTCTCATTGCCTCGAATGCCCACATGGCTGGAACCCAAGCAAACACTACGTTGTGACCGTT
>JADBJO010001156.1:112500-122500 GCA_016801955.1 Conus betulinus | reverse complement strand
GCTCCAGTGGTTCTAACAGCTTTCATGCTCTCTGAAAAAAGTACTTTTGACAGGCGGCTGTGAAGCTTGTCTAATCCAACTTGCACGCTTCAAAACAATAGCAACGATCGTGTAGTGTACTTTTTTTCGGAAAGCCAACAGGGCAGACCTGAATAATCATTTCCTTATGCACTCTGTGACTGTCCGATTCCAGCTGATCTCTAGACTGAAATGAAAACGCAAATCAAGATTTGTGACAATCACTCATGTACTGTACTTAATGCACATGTTCTTCGTGGAATCTAATTAGTTTTAGTCATTTGGCTTCTTCTGTCAAGCTGTCTTCTGTCGTAAATCGAATCGACCCCAGAACCAACGTAGCAAAATATGCGACTGTCACAACACGACGTACATCCAAAATTCCAGTTTGAAACCTGATCATACGAATCCTGAATCAACCAAAAAATGTGCAAAAGAATGTTCTCCAGGGCGTGAAGGCGTGGACACCATGAGAAAGCTTGACCGTTTGGTGTGAAGTTCTGCAGAAGGACAATGAAACAGCTCAAAGATGAAATTAAGTTCTTTGCAAACAAATGCCACAATGCCACAGAGAGCGTGATAGAGAGGAAGAATAAAGAATTGATAGTGACAGCGTTATGCGTGTTCTGTTTTCCTCTGTCTCATTCACCCACTTCTTCACCACACTCACATTCACCCACTTCCTCACCACACTCACATTCTGCAAATACATAGTTTTTAGTGGGCACCCCAGAAAGGACATTTACTGAATTATTCTTATCATCTTATTTCCTCCCAAAAACAGAGAGCTCACTCCCAAGCTACATACATAGTCCTAAGTTTACGCAGACCCAGAACAAACCCCCAGTTTCTGGGTTTCAAAGCACAATGCTTCACACACTCAGCACACACGGATTTTCTTTGGCTTTGACCCCAGCCACCCCTGGGGAAGGACCTCCGCGTCCACTTACACAGCAGCAGCAACTCTTTCTGCTCTTCGGCCGTACCCCACCCAGCCGAAAGACGTACAGCCGCCTACGTCGTCCTTTCAGCCACACTTCCAGTCTGCAACTAGGACCCTCCTCCGGCCCGGGGCTATAGACATAAGATAAACCTCCTAAGACTGTGTTCTCCAAACAAGTAAGACAAGTCCCAGTCCTCTACACTTTAAGAATCATCTAACGTCCGCTCCACTCTTCAAAGTCTACGGCTGATGGGCCCCATTTCCAGAGTCACAAATAACAACAATTATTAACCCAGCTGACAACACTATTAACCTTAAGAGCACATCCTCAGAAGTAATCTCTCAACTGGACTACATGATGACATCAATTCTCTTATAAATATTAACAAGTTTCCGAACTCACAAATTCATAAAAAAATATAAAGTACAATGAAAATGTTTTCTGATCAGAAATCATTGCTCCAAAGAGTTTCATAAACTTGTTATGAGAATTCAACTCCCTCTTTCCACTTTCATGTTTCAAAGAAATAAACTGGCACAAAAGTAGTTTTTCAAAAGGGAACATACTCAGAATAGAAACTCCAACCATCTGCTTATCTCCCAGAAAATATGCACGAGAAAATTTGAACAAAATATTCCTAATTCCTTTGCATTGTCCAGTCTAAACTTTAGGTTAACCAAACCAGGTTTAGATAAGTTTTAAATTGAGTTCTAGGTTTGTCAAATACTGAAACAATTTAGCCTAACAACTGGTCTCGTCTTCACTGACACAGCATCTTTTCCAAGTCCTCAGCTAACTACTCAAACTGTCATTCCTCAACAAAGCTTAGTCTACAGTCAGTCAGTCATACAAACACTTAGTCACCTGCTATAAAAAACATGCACAAGACGAATAATGTTCATAACATTAGTTAATATTCCTCCACTTCATAACAGAACACCAACCTGCTATAAGCAGCTATCAAGACTCTCAAGTCTTCATCAACCTGTACTTCATGAGATGTAGATTTCAAGACTGGCTGTTGTAAGACTGGCCTGAGTAGATTTCAATTCCGCAGCAAGAAAACTTTACAGCCAATGAATGAAAAGGATTCATTCCAGCCATGACTAACCATCTTACAACCCAGAATTAACACCCAAACTTACCCAAATAGCACAACACACACACACACACACACGCATGCACGCACCCACGCACGCACACACACACATATGGAAATGAGTTTAGAATAGTCTCATCGTCATCTGCTACAGAAACGTTTAAGCCTCCTGTCTTTTCTGTCCAAGTATGTACTTTCCAATTTCTATACTGTGTTTCAGTATTACCTTTGTTTTCTTTTTTGGCATGTCAGCTGTGCAGAGAGATTTTTTGTCACCTCATCTCCAATCCCCAGCCGCGTGTGTGTGTGTGCGTGCGTGCGTGCGTACATGCGTGTGTGTGTGTGTGTGTGTGTGTGTGTGTGTGTGTGTGTGTGTGTGTGTGTGTGTGTGTGTGTGTGTGTGTGTGTGTGTGTGTGCGCGATCTCTCCCATCCATTCCTTAGAGCTCTCCAACATCAAAGGCATGGAGGAGAAGAATAAACCAGGAAGTTTAGAACAAGAAGCAGTCATGCAGCAGCAAACGGCAAAAATGTCACTGCATGACAGGACTGAGGGTACTGGAACCAGACTCTTGTTGCAAGCAACAGGAAGCCATCGTGTGGAAGAGAAGAGCTGTGTAAGGATGCGTTTTTCTCTTGTGATGTAGTGGACATGGATCACTCTGTGTGCCATATGTCTACATGGTGGATCTGAATCTGGAACTTCATAAGCTTACTTCAGACGTGTCCCTCGAAAGAGAAAAAAAAAAAGCATAACGAGAAAAGAAAAGAAGATAGAACGGATTCTCGAAGAAAAACACAACGTTTCCAGCGACAACAACAACAACAAAAAGACTTGACCATAGCATTACTACTTTCATTGTGTGAACATTATTCCCCATTTCTCATTTCTTAACTGTTTTATGGGGGGGGGGGGGGGGGAGCTTTAGAGGAGAGTGCAAAGGGGCTGGGGGCTGGTGTAAAAAGGGTAAAGCGTGAAGGGTGGGAGGGAGTGGGGGGATGGAGATAGCTGGAGGCCAGACAAGTTTTTCTTTACTGCATAGTATTTGCCCTTGCTGTTGTAAGAATCATTGAGACCTATTTCTGCTTCCCAGTCCTCACGTCCCTCCCTCCCTCCCTCCCTCCCTCTCTCTCTCTCTCTCTCACTCTCTCTCTCTTTCTGCCTCTCTTTTTCACTTTCTTTCCATTTTCGTTTGCCCATTTGTCTGTTTACCTGTTCGCCTGTCTGTCTGTCTGTCTGTCTGTCTGTCTGTCTCTCTCTCTCTCTCTCTCTCTCTCTCTTCTTTCTCTCTCTCTCTTCTCTCTCTTTCTCCAGTCCAGTGTGCATGTGTGTGTGTGTGTGTGTGTGTGTGTGTGTGTGTGTGTGTGTGTGTGTGTGTGTGTGTCTGTGTGTGCGATCTCTCCACTCCATTCCTTAGACCTCTCCAACATCAAAGGAATGGAGGAGGAGCGAGAGAACCAAGGAAGTTTAGAACAAGAAGCAGTCACGCAGCAACAAACGGCAAAATGTCACTACTTGACAGGGCCAGTTGGTACCGGAACGGAACTCTTGTTATAAGTAACAGGGAGGCGTTGTACGGGAAAGCAGAGCCGTGTAAGAATGTTCTTCCCTTGTGATGTAGCGGATGTGGAGAACCCTTTTTGTGCCAAATGCCTGCATCGTTGATCTGAACCTCGAACTTTGCTCAGCTAATGTCAAACTTTTCAACCGAATGAGGAAACGGTTTTATCGCGGGAAAACAAGAAAAAGAAAGAATGGATTCTCAAAGAAAACACAACTTTACAAGCAAAAAAAGAAAGTTTTCTCCATAACATTGCTGCTTTCGTTGGGTGAATAGTCTTCCCATTTCTTACCTCTGAGCTGGTTGGATTTGGGGAATGGTTAGGGGGTGGGGGGGGGGGGGAATAGACGGAGGGGAACGGGACTGAGGCTGGTGCAAGGGGATAAAGGATGAGAGGTGGGACCGGGGGGAGCGGGACGGGAGGGGGGGAGGTGGGGGGGGGAGGAAGGAGATAGCTGGGTGCCAGAAAGGTCTAATTGTAAGGCATGGTGTTTGTCCTTGCTGTTGTAACAGTCACTGACATCTACTTCTGCCTCCCAGCCCTCCCCCCCCCCACCCCCACCCCCCCCTCTCTCTCTCTCTCTCTCTCTCTCTCTCTCTCTCTCTCTCTCTTTCTTATTTTCAATTTTCATCTGCCCGTTTGTCAGTTTGCCTGTGTGCTTGTCTGCCTGCCTGCCTGTGTCTCTGTCTCTGTCTCTGTCTCTGTCTCTGTCTTTGTCTCTCTCTCTCTCTCTCTCTCTCTCTCTCTCTCTCTCTCTCTGGATCTCGATATCTGTCTGTCTGTCTGTCTCTCATTCTCTCTCTTTCTCTCTCTCTCTCTCTCTTCTCTCTCTTTCTCTCTCTCTCTATCTCGCTCTCTCTCTCTCTCGTTCTCTCTCTCTTCCCTCTCTCTCTCTCTCTCTCTCTCTCTCTCTCTCTCTCTCTCTCTCTCTCTCTCTCTCTCTCTTTCTCCATTATGTGACACTGCTAACAGACTTCAGCTAACTGTCAATAATGATAAATCTAAAATAGTAATATTCAGAAATGGGGGTTACATTGCAACACGAGAAAAATGGGTTTTATAATGGTGCTCAGTTAGATGTTGTGAATGAATACAAATACCTTGGAGTTATTTTATCTACAGGATTAACTTTTTCATACTCCCTGGAGGAAATGGCTCTGAAAGCTAAGAGAGGTGTGTTTTTGTAGTATCTTAAAATTCCTATGGTCACTTGGGGAAAGTAATCCAAAACCTTTCTTCAAAATTTTTTGATTGCCAGATTCAACCTATTTTAAAGTACGGGGCTGAAGTTTGGGGTCTGACAGCTGACCATACTGTTATTGAACGAGTCCATCTCTTGGCCATTAAACGTCTATTAAATGTTAGTGTACAGACTCCAAATGCTCTTGTTTATTGCGAAAACTGGCAGATATCCACTGTACATTCAGACATTTACTAAATGTGTGAAATACTGGTTAAAACTTACTCGAATGGAAGAAAGCCGGATCCCCCGAAAAGCTTATAAAATGCTATATGTCTTTTATTTTGTAACAATAAAAAGAAACTGGGTAAGTAGCTTATGCTATACTTTGTACAGATACGACTTTGGTTATGTGTGGGGAAAACCAGGGCGTCGAAGATATTAAATCCTTTGTGTCAGTCTTTAAACAAAGACTATTTCATTGTCACCTACACGATCTAGATTCTTCAATCATGTCAAAAGAAAGATTCAAGCTGTATTCTTCTTTTAGACAGTTATGTGATGTTCCAAAATATTTATATGTCATCAAAAATCCTATTCTCAGAAAGCACTTGACGAGATTCAAAACTAGGTGTTTCACAGCTGAAACCTCACGCTTCAGATATTCCCAAAGATCAGAAAATAATAACTGTCCTTTTTGCCCAAATACAGAAGAATCAGAATTACACTTTCTATTGGTCTGCTCTCAATATAAAGATATACGTGAAATGTACATCCCTCCTAAATACCATTACCACCCAAATGCGTTTAAGTTAACCCTATTGCTCTCTGAGACGAGAATGTGTAAACCCCTCGCCTTGTATTTATCAAAGGCATTTACCTTCAGAAATCAATACCTATAGGATGTCTGAGATATTTGTCTATGTGTTATGTTTGACATTTTGATTATTATGAACGCATGGGTTATATTCCTTGCCCCTAGCCACCCCACCCCCCGCCCACCTGTGTCTCCTGTATCCTCCTCCCTCCCACAACCAATGCGTCCCCTACAACCCTTCTATGACTGTTCTTGACAGATGTCTAATTCACACTAGAATGTTTTTTTTTTTTCTGTATGTTCCGACTTTCTCTCGCTGATTGTGCTGATTATCCTTGTTGTTCTTATGACATGCAGCATTTTCATGTGACTTCCTTTTGTGAACCCTCCCCCACCACCACCACCACCACCCACCCACCCCCCGACATGGGCAGAAGGCCTAGTTCAGTAAAGCTTTGTCGTTGCCCTTGTCGTCGTTTCTCCATTTTTTTTCTCTTTTTGCCTGCGTCTTCATTGGCAAACCTTGTCACTTTCTTTTTCCAGTATTGGCTCTTTCCTTTCTTCTGTTCATTGATCCTGTAAAGAGTCAACTCGCACATCCTATACAATGTAAACCGGTTTTACGCGTCTGGATTATTTGGTTTTTTGTGTATATTGTTGTTGTGTTTGTGTCGAAAGAATTGTCTGTTTAAATTACTAACTTACGTCTGCGATTGTTTTCCTTAATGTCCTGTTTGTTGTGTGACAGGTAACATCACTCTTGGTTGCTTGTGTGCTTGTTCCTGTTGGAAATGTTAACTGCAAATAACATTTGCGGGTGGGCTGGGGTGGGGGGGGGGGGGGGAGGGGAGGGGAGTCTCAATATCTAAATCTGTATGGAATGGTTAGTCGTTCATACGTAACTTTGTACCTCATACAAAACAAAAAACACAGCAATCAACTCCATAACTGATTCTCCAACAACAAGGAGACAGACAGGCAGACAGACAGACAGGCAGGCAGGCAGGCAGGCAGACAGAGATAGACAGACAGACAGAGACAGAGAGGTAACACAGGCAGGAGAGGAGAAAGAGAGAAAGAAGAAGAAGAAGAAGAAGAAGAAGAAGAAGAAGAAGAAGAAGAAGAGAGAGAGAGAGAGAGAGAGAGAGGGAGAGAGAGAGAGAGAGAGAGATGGCTGTTTATCTTCTGTCTTTCTGTCTAGTCTGCGTCTGTATGTGCTTCTGTGCGTGTATGTGTGTATCTGCGCATTTGGGGTTGGGTGGAGAGTATATGTGTGTGTGTGTATGCGTGTCTATGTGCCTGCATGCATGCGTGAGTGTGTGCGTGCGTGTGTGGATGCGTGTGCACGCGCGCGTGTGTGTGTGTGGTTATGTGTGTGCGTGTGCGTGTGTGTGTGTGTGTGTGTGTGTGTGTGTGTGTGTGTGTGTGTGGTGTGTGTGTGTGTGTGTGTGTGTAAATATAGCGAAATTCACCAAAAGGATGCTAGGGTAGATAAATATGCAAAGGGTCGGGAAACGAAGGCTAACCGGATAGCAAAGTATGAACCGAAAGTGTTCTTTCGCAACACCAAAGCAGAACAAATCAAAACAAGCTCTAATAAACAGCTTTAACAGCTGTATAGGGTTTTCCAGTCTGACGTATGAAATAGGGGGGAATCAATTACGTCTACGATATCTGGTGCTGTTTAAGTCTGTTTCTGAACAGTTACGTGTCCTGCTGAATTACAGAGTGAGCAAATTGATGTGATATTTTCTCAGTTTTATATGCTGTTCGAAACGCATTTATAATCCGGTCAGTCTGTGTTTTTCGAACAACTCAATGGACATTTGCCCACCGATGTAGTTTCTTGATATGTTACATGTTTATGCGCGCCGTATATGTGAATTCCAAACAGTACGTCCGCTGTGGAAAGTTGTGATGTTTTACTGCCTTTAAATGAAATCAATGTTCTCACGTTTTTCCAAAGATTGGTAACTGGAGAGCATTTGAGGAAGACAGTCTACAAAGTTGATTTTTTCTGCACTGTTATGGAACATATTCGTTTCTGATACTAGCTTGTTTAAAAAAATGAATGCTTGCTGGGTAAATCTTATGGTTTGTTTTCAATTGTAGATTATTCACTCTAACCTTATTTGGAATTGTTTTCCAAATATATTCATTTGTTTTGAAAATGGGCTTTTCTACGTCAAAAGTTCTTACCGTTTGGAGTTAAACTTGTCATGTTCCTAGGTTCTGATCGCTTCTTTGGCTCGTTTGGTTTTACGTTTGACAGATAACATGTGTTCTTAGCGGAATAAGTAATATGACTAGGAGTTCCGTTGTAACAAATCCACTCTAGCCAAGATGCTGGGAGATCGTTTTGTTTGCTCTGTAATAGACAGATAAGTGTCTCAGTTCTTCAAGGTTTGCACTTCAAGGTGACCATGTCTCTTACAGATACGCGACAATTTCTTTCCATAACTGAGAAAGGAATAAAACTGCATGTGCATGATATACAGTATTTGGTCTAAGAAGTGGGATGGTCTTCTTTCTTCTATACTGGTTTCCCTCATACGATTCAAGTTAGTTGTCAATACATCTTTTTTTTTTAGAACTCATTGTCTTAGTCTGCTGTGGTTGATTTTGAAAGACAGCTATGTCGTTATCTAGTATCTGTTTGTTTAAGTTGCACCTCCAATTCTTTTTCCGGTTTCTTGCAGGCAAATGATGTCAATGCGTTTTCTTACAAAGAAAGGAAACGATTCTCTCTTACACCTAGTTTCCAAACCCTCTAACAATTGTTTTCAAAGTGAGGCTACTGCAGGCAGAAAATTGAAAAAAAAAAAATGAATTTAACGTAAATCCGCCGGTTACATGGACAAACAAGATGCAAGACAAAACACGACGGGTTTTGACCTTCTAGGGTTTCTTCAGGCAAAACAACGACATTCAGGACAACGAAAGCGAAGAACGAACAATCATATATCTTCTCAAATTTGGCACAAAATGGGCGTTGGCGCAACGTGTAGTTTGTTCATGGAAAGAAAGGTATAGCTGCTACCGTAATTCATAAGGTACAGGAAGCAGCTAATCATGATCCAATCTCGTAGTCCGCATTGCGATTCTAGGTCATTGACCACCGGCTGTCAATAACAAGCAAACAGCAGCCATTGCCGCTGTTCAGCTGCTATGGATTCCGATTCAGAATCGTCAAAATCCGCTGCCCCGGTACTATCTGGGTTATGGGCACATCGCCAATGCCTCTGTGTCCTCTCCCCAAGAGTGTGTGGCTGTCCAGACAGGTGCCACGTGGCACTGACCGATCCAGAGACGGACGAGCAGTCCGGAAAGGAGGAAATTTATTGCGGAGACGGTGGGGGTGGGGGTGGGGGGCAGGGGGGGGGGGGGGAGGGGGGGGGGATTTTCCGTTGTTCCGTTTTGGTGTTTTCCGTTGGCTACTCCTCTCTGTCTGCCTGCCTGTCTGTCTGTCTGTCTGTCTGTCTGTCTGCCTGTCTGTCTGTCCTGTCTCCCTGTATGTGTGTGTGTGTGTGTGTGTGTGTGTGTGTGTGTGTGTGTGTGTGTGTGTGTGTGTGTTAATCGCTTCCAAATTAAATCAGCAGAACAGAAAAAACACTGTAAGCCTCGGAGTGGTAATTTGCAAAGATAATTATATTTAGAGTGTTTACATTAAAAATTTGCCTACTCTAAGCAAAAGAAAAGCTGACGAAAAAAAAAAAGTGAATTAATAAAGAAGAATAATTTAGTTTTGAATCTAATACAGAGTGAAATGATGAACCATAAAGAAAGGAGGATGGAAAGGAAAGAAAGACAGACAGATAGAACGAATGAAACAATTGATTAACCGATCAAGACATCAACCAATGAATAAATCAATCAATCGAGTACATAATTGATTAATTAAAGAATGAATGAAAGCACTGAGAAAGAAAATGAATAAGGAAAGATTGGTTTCTTTTCCCTCCTCCATCCATTGGATGTCTGCCTGTTGGAATAAAGAGATCAACATCTGTCCTGTTCAGGATTTGAATCACAAACCTGGAAAGTCATTTAAGCCAAGATGGACACAATATCCGCAACATACCAATTCGACTCTTGTATGCATGCTGTTAAGATATTGCTGTTATATTTGCTTGTTTGTTTGCCTGCTTGCTTGGTTACTAGCTTGTTTGTGTGCTTACTTGCTTGTTTGTTTGCCTACACGCTTGTTTGTTTGTTTATTGTTTTTTTTTCCAAGAAGCAATATAAAAGTTATCCGAGCACTAAGAGAAAATAATCCTGAAAAAATTCCTGGTCAGTAACAGAAAATGAACTGCAGAGAACATATGACACATAGTGGAAGAGAGAGACCGACCGACAAACAGACAGACAGATAGACAGACA